>CM053596.1:210101039-210152373 GCA_028646575.1 Pseudocheirus occidentalis
AACTGTTACAATGGAGGGGAAGAACAGGAAGGCAAAAGGGAACTGGTCAACCTTACTCTCACTGAATTTGGGTTAGGAAAGGAATGATATACACTCTAAATTGGGTTTATTGGCCCACAGGAGAGTAAGGGGGAAGGGGAAGAGAATGGGGAGGATGGAAGGAAGGGCAGATTTGGGGGGGGAGGGTTGTTACAAGCACACACTTCTGTAAAGGGACAGGGACAAAGTAGGGAACAGAACAAGTTTGGGGCAGAATAGATAGGAGGGAAATATAGTCAGTCTTTCACAATATGTCCATTGTGGAGGTGTTCTGCATAACTACACATGTACAGCCTGTATTGAATTGCTTGTCTTTCCAGTGGGGGTGGGTGATGAGGGAGGAAGGGAAAGAATCTAGAACTTAAAGTTCTAGAAACAAATGTTAAAAATATATGTGTACATATATATATATATGTATATATGTCATTATTATTAATATTTACATGCAACTGGGAAATAAGATATACAAGCACTGGGGTGATGGGGGAGGATATAGGAAAGAGCAGATTGCGGAGGGAGTATACAGTGGGATTGCTATTTTGGGGTGGTAGATAGGGGAAAGATGGGGAGAAAATTTGTAACTCAAAATCTCGTGGAAATGAATGATGTAAAACTAAAAATAAACAAAAGTTTAAAAAAAGGTAAAAACACACAACAGGGGGAAAAAAGGAAATGAGGAGCAGGTGGACTTCATAATAACCTGGAGACACTTATATAAACTGATATTGAGTGAGAAGAGCAGAACCATGAGAAATTTGTACACAATTACAGACACAATATATCCATGACAACCAACTTTGATAGACTGGGTCCCTCTCAGCAATGTAAGGTTATAAGACAAGTCCAAAAGACTCAGGATGGAAAGAGATATCCACATCCAGAGAAAGAACTACAGAGTCTGAATGCAGATTGAAACAAACTACTTACTCTGTTTTTCTTGTTTTGTTTTATTTCCTCTTTCCCATTGTTCATTCCATTGGGTATAATCCTTTTTTACAAACAGACTAATGTTTAATGTAAAGGTATTTGTAGAACCTATATTTGAGTGCATGGGGGAGGGGCAGGCAGGAGAGGGAGGGGGAGAAAATTTGAAACTCAAGGGATTGTGGAATGGAATGTTATAAACTAAAAGTAATTTTTATAAAAAGGAACAACAAAAAAAGAGATTTTTAATTGATATTCTTTACCTTGATAGTATTGACCTTTTGTTTTTCCAAATGAATATTATTACCATTTTCTTGCTGTATTCTTTAGTACTTTGATTGGTATAACAATAAATGAGTAAATTAACTTAGGTACAATTGTCATTTTTATTATATTGGCTTGGACTACTAGTGAGCAATTATTATTTCTCCAGTTGTTTAGATCCATCTTTATCTGTGTGTAAAGTGCTGTATAACTGCATCCATATAACCCTAGGTTTGTCTTGAGAGGTAGACCTCCAAATATGTTATATTATCTGCAGATATTTTAAATGGAATTTCCTTTTCTCTCTCTTACTGCTGGGTTTTGTTGGCAGTGTATAGAATGCTAATGATTGATGTGAGCTTCTTTTAGATCCTGCAACTCTGATAAAGGTGTTAAATATTTCAGCTAGTTTTGTTTTGTTTTGCATTGCTTTTGTTGATTCCTTAGAGTTCTCTTAGTATCATATCATCTTCAAAGAGTGGTAGTTTTGCTTACTCATTGTATATTTTTATTACTACAATTTTCTTATATTATTGCAGTAGCTAGCATTTCTAGTAAGATGTTGACTAATAATACTGGTAATGAGCATTCTTACTTTTCTCCAGATCATATTGGAAGGCATCCAATTTATCTCCATTACATATAATGCTTGCTAATGGTTTTAGATAGATGCTTAATCTTTTCTTATTTCTCTCTGCCTTGTCATGATCCCATTTGGGTTTGATTTTTGGATGAGACCTGGAATGGTTCGTTATTTCCCTCTCCAGCTCATTTTATAGATTAGGATAGGAGGCAAACAGGATTAAGTGGCTTACCCAGGGCCACACAGCTAGTAAATGGTTAATACTGTATTTGAACACAGGAAGAAGAGTCTTCCTGACTCCAGGCCTGGTTTTCTATCCACTGTGCCATGTTGCTGACCTTTAGATATTCCTTATCATTTTAAAGAAAGTTCCATTTATTCCTGTGCATCATTGGTGTTTTTAATAGGAATAAGGGTTGCATTTTGTCAAAGTTTTTTTGCATTTATTAATATACCCATATGATTTTTTTATTGTGGTTGATATAGTCAACCACATAGTTTTCCAAATATTGAACTAGCCCTGCATTCCTAGTAGATTCCTACCTAGTTACAATGTGTGAACTTTGTGATATATTGTCATAACCTCCTCCCTCATTTTTATTTAAAATTCTTAGTCAATATTCATAAAAGAAGTTGGTTCATAGTTTTCCTTCTGTTTTTGCTATCCCTGGTTTAGGTATCAAACTGTGTTTATGTCAAAAGGAATTTTGTAGAACTACTTCTTTATCTATTTTTTCAAATGGTTTATATTATTTAGGATTCCTTTAATTTTTTACAAAATTCATTTGTAATTCATGTCATGAATTTTTTTTAGGTAGCTTACTGATAGCTTGTTTGATTTCTTTTTCTGAGATAGAGTTATTTAACTATTCTATTTCGGCTTCTTTAATTCTAGACAGTTCAAATTTTTGTAAATATTCTTACATTTCACTTAGATTGTCAGTTTTGCTGGCATATAATTGGGCAAAATAATTTCTTTAATTTCATCTTCATTTGGTAGGGCATTCACCCTTTACAATTTTGATTCTAGTAATTTGGTTTTCTTTTTTTTCTTAAATCAAATTAATCAGTAATTTACATATTTTATTGGGTTTCTCATAAAATAAACTTCATTCTTATTTATTAGTTCACTTTTTTAACTTTTAATTTTATTAATCTGTCCTGTAATTTTTAGTATTCCTATTTTGGTGTTTAATTGGGAATATTTTTTTCCTATTTTTTACTTACATGCCCAGTTCATTGATCTTTTCTCTTTTTGATGTATACATTTGGAGATATAAAATTTCCCCTACATTCTACTTTGACTGCATCATGCAAATTTTGTGATGTTGTCTCATTGTTGTTATTTGCTTCAATGAAATTATTGTTTCTATGATTTGTTCTTTGACCCCCTCATTCTTTAGGATTAGGTTATTCACTTACCAAATAGCTTTTAATGTATTCTATGCCTCCATGACCTTTATTAAATGTAATTTTTACTGCATTATAATTCTGAAAATGGTACATTTAAAATTTCTGCTTTTCTACATTTAGTCATAAGGGCTTTTTATGCCCTCATACATGATCCATTTTCATAAAGGCTCCATGAATGACTGAGAAAAAGGTATGCTCCTTTCTATTTCCATTCAGTTTTTTCCACCTGTCTGTCATATCTAAATTTTCTAAGATCCTATTCATATTCTTGGCCTATTTTTATTTTATTGTTAGCTTTATCTATCTGTGAGAGAGGAGTGTTGAGGTCCCCTACATATATAGTTTTACTTTCTATTTCCTCCTGTAATACATTGAACTTTTCCTTTAAGAATTTGAATGCTATGCCATTTGCTACATATATGTTTATTATTGATGACTTTTTCACTATAACATCTTATTATAAATATCTATGTAATGAAAAAATATACACAGTCTGCTTTGCTTATATAGTTTCAGAGCCACAGAAATTATGATAAATAATAACATTAATACCAATAATTGAATGTCTTTGCATATCTAAAAAAATTAAAATGTTACAAAAGATAAGAGGTATGTGAACAGAAATAAAATACATCATTAATGAATATTTCATGTGGGAGAAAAGGCACTGATCCTACAATTATATCATAGATATTTATTTGATCATGTCTTACTGAGTAGTAATTATGAGTTTAAAGGTTGCATGATTAAATATAAACCAAGAGGCAAGAGTGAGGTAAGCAAAGTTCTATTAAGTGATGACGATATTCAGAGAACTTTCTATAGGCCTGGGAATATTAAAAATTTGGTATGAGACATGGACTTTGCCTTCATGTAGCATACAATAAAACAATGAAAGAGGGGGAAAACATGGATACAAAACATATATACAAAACTATGGAACTATATACATGTGTGTATATATACACACATGTGTATATGTATGTGTATATATGAATATACATAATTAACAAGTTGCAAGACTAAGTGTTATGAGAGGTCTTGAAAGAAGGCTATTGCTACTTGTGGGGCTCTCTGCAGAAAAAGAAGAGGCTTTCTGGAGAAGGGTATTTGAGTTCAATATCAAAATATGGAAATAAGATAGAAACTATTATATGTTGGTAGATTTTCCAATAGTCACTTAGATATTGTATTGTTTTACTGCCAGAGATAAAATACACAAAGCCTGGACTTCTGAGAAATGAGAGCAGAATGCCAGAGACTGAACTATATAAAAGAATGCAAAGAGTCGAAAGGGGAAATATTCAGTGCTGAGGTGTCAGGTACACACAGGTACTTCACCTATCCTTTCATATCTGATGACAAGTTACGACATGAGAATCATTCCTCCTTATTTCTGGATCTCTCCCTACTACTTATTGCAAATATGATTAAGAATTACTACTAATGATAAATCTTGAGTTTCTTTAAGAGAACTAGAGGAATCTATAACCATGAGTCAGGACATTACAGAAAAATTATACTTAAGGAACCTAGACTCACTAGCCAAAAGTGATTAAATAAGGAAATGGCAGGAATTGTTTGACATATTTAGCATCTACTAAGTTTGTAGAAAAAATATAATTTGCTAGACAAAATTTTGCGGCGAAAACTACTATCCTTCATAAACTGACATGCCAAATTTCTTTACTATCATTAAAGTTCTCAATATATTCTTGAGAATTCAAAAAATTAAACCATCCTTGAAATGGACTATTATCAGAGTTAGAACTATTGCCTCAAATCAAAAGAATCAACTAACTCCTAGAGAAAGGGTTTGTATTAGCTTTTGCTATTTTCCTGACTGAGTGTGTTAACATTTCTCTACACTGCTAAGGAAACTGAGAGCCAGACAGGTTAATTACTTAACCAAAATCATCATGGTTTTAAGAAGCAAGAAATAAAAAGTCATGCTAAGTGGCAAACCCAGGTATTCCAACTCCAGATTTGTTGCCTCTTCTCCTTCAGGAGAAATTAATTTATTATGCATTTTATTTCTGTTAACAGATTTATTATTATTTATTACATCTGAATGTTTTTAGGTTTCCAAGACCCTTAATTATTCGTATTTATGTTATTTCTCATCATTTCTGGAGTTCTAAAACTATACAGGTAAAACAGGCAGTGGACATTTTTTTTCATTGCATTTATATTTATAAAAAAAAATTGAAGTTAAAAATTATCAATAACAAACAAATATGAAGCCAATGGCATAACAACCCTAATTCTTAAAGGAAAAGTTCAATGAATTGCAGGAGGAAATAGAAAGTAAAATTATACTAGTGGGGGACCTCAACATTCCTCTCTCACAGCTAGATAAATCTAACAATAAAATAAATAAAAATAGGCCAAAAAGATGAATAGGATCTTATAAATTTTAGATATTATAGATCTCTGGGGAAAACTGAATGGGAATAGAAAGGAGGAAACTTTCTTTTGTTCTCAGCTGGATATTCCAATTCTCCCATGAAGAGATAAGGAATGTCCTTATTTTCTGTGTTTCACCTTCTATGTCCTTCTTTCCCCCCCTGATTTCACTTGTTTTTCTGAACATTGTACATGGAGCCTTTTCCTTATCATCTTCAACAACATTAAGATATAAGAATAAATGTTAACCTTTATTGTGGCATTAGAGTTGGGAACTAAGATCATTACATAAATTATGTCTCTAAGCAATTTATTTTTTTAATGCTCTGTTATTGTTAGTTAATTCTATTTTTTTAAGGAAAAAACTCCAAAAATAAGGTTTATGACTTACCTATCTATGTATTCTCAGCATTTAACACAGTGTCTTGCAGAGAAGAGGCATCTGAAAAATATTTATCAAAAAATAACATCCCAGGGAACTACACCCTGTTAGGCTGTCACCCAAAAGCTCATTATTTAAACCATTACACTATTGTGGGTTATCACTATCTCAAGAATAAAAACTAACCAAAGAAACCCAATACAACAGATTCAATATAAAAGTCAAATCAAGAAATTATTTTTAAGAAATTTTTTGAAGTTAAAATTTAATTTTAGCTTTTCTTGACTAAGAGATCTAATTTCATATGGAAGACAAAAAAATAACCTTAAGATATATTAGAACTTATACTTAAAACCACACAGGTTAACACCAAATGATTGGTTTCCTGGATATACTTTTTGTTTTCTTATATGATTTGGGTCTTGGCGCAGATTAGAAATGAACCTATGTCTGTTTTGTTGTATTTTGTTTTCACCTTTCACTGGGGACATCTAATTTGTTAAAATTATCACTGTCTTTAATATTTTTCCTAGAATGAAAAATCAAAATTCATTGTTTAATCACTTACCTTGGAATGAAAATAAATTCACATCTTTTAGCATGAATTATTCTACTTGCCTGAATGACTGCTGTTATTTTTAAATGCATCAATATCCTTTTGGGTTTGAAGATTATGCTACTGAGGTTATTTTCCAAGTATCTGAATAAGGCTGAAAAGATATTGTTCAATCCATATTGAATTAGCCTATAAAGTATTCAGAAGAATTCCTTTTGGCATTCTTTATTGTTCTATGAGCTTTTCTTATGGGATAACAGAGAAGAGAGAAATGAATAATAACTGGAAATGACTGCAACTCCAAGTATCATGCTATCTGTATCCTTGCTCACAATTGGACTTTCCTCAATTATTTGGCTAATCAGTTGAAATGTGAGACAGTGATGCTATCCAAAATCTATTCATCCATTGATTTCTCCTTACCCAAAGGGTACACAGGGACAGCAAAGACATTTATAGGTGTATGTATATATGTACTCATTATTTGAGTTTGTACCCTCTTCCTCACACCCACATATGTATATATGTATGTACACACACACACACACACACACGCACAGTTTTTTTTCTTGTTTTTACAATGCAATGTTTTCCTGGAAACAAAATTATAGGAAATCACTTTGTGAGGCATATGGGAATACGGCACTGTACTGTTGAATTTTCTAAGATGTAGTCAGCATATCTTCCTAGTTACCCTATTTCAGCACTTCCTCCAGAAGTGCCTAGGGTCTGGAAGCAGTAGTAAAAAATAGTAGATGAAAAGGATTATTAGCATTGTAATTGGAAAATAAACTTTAAAAGAGGCCACAGGAATGAACCCAGGTTTACCCTGCCACACTGGGTGATGGAGGAAGCTAGATTTTTAAGCCTGTCATAAATCATGTATATTCATAAGTTTTAAAAGAAACAGATTGCTTATTTATTATGTTGTCTATATTACATAAAACATTTCAGATAAAGAACTCAGTCTAAAGAGAATTAAATTTTAAGAAGAAAAAAGAATACTTTGAAGGCCAGAAGAATATGTGTTTATGTGTATGTATGTACATAGTATGTATATGTATAGATACATATATATGTGTGCATCCTATAAGAAAACATGAATAAGGATTTGGGGATGCTACTCTGTTTGGAAGTATACTTTCAAATTTTGCATACTACAATAGTTGCCACTTATTTAATTCACTAAAGTTTACAAAGAACTTTAAATCTACCTCATTCGATCTTTACAACAATACTAAGAGCAAAAATTTCAAATATTTTATCCTCATTTTACAGGTGAAGAGGATTACATGATACATCATGGTATCAAAAAAATACAAAGCCTTTACTGGAATGAATAGGTTTTGTAACTCCTAATCTAGTTCTTCTGCCAGTATACTAGCAATTCCTTTGTATGTAAAGTTTATATAGTGTATTTACAAAAATGCACTAGCCATGTTGACTCTTAAGTATACAGGAATTGTAGAATTTGACCTAATGCTATTTATGTAGATAAGCTATGTCAAAAAATAAACCCATAGCCAATCAAAGTTAAAACAGTTACCTGCAAAACTGAAAATACGTAAGGCATATTAATCCATGGCTTCAAGGTAGCATATATGGGTGTCTATGTGTTTGGAATACATTAAAAAAGAAATTATCTTTCCCCCCAGATAAATGTTTTTAGGAACTAAAATAAGATCTACCTGAATTAAAAAAAAATCTTTCAAAAAGTGTTTTCACAATTATTCTATTACAGTGAGTAGAATGCATGTAGAATATGAGGATTATATGGTATACTATAAGCCAGGAGAATATGCTATAATATGAACTTGTCTTGGTGACTCATATTTTTCATTATGAAGATGAATAATGACATATGATGTCATCTCATACTATTGCCCTCAGGAATTTTTTAAGTGTGATAGATCTCTTCATCCCTATCCTGAACATTCCCAACCCCTGTTCTACTCTAGCAAGAGGTTTTTTTTCTCTCCTCCCACTGTTTCTGTGAAGATGAGATATTTATAAAGCGCTTTGAAAATCTTAAAGTGTTATATAAACACTAATTATTTTTGTAATATTTTTCATTCCTTTGTCATGCAACTATTATCTACTCTCAATTCTTAATTTTGTATGTGGGTCTGCCTGTGCTCTCTTCATTTCTTCTGACAACTGCCTCCCAACTCTGTTGTTATTATTACCTTGGATAAAAGTTGAAGTAGAAGAATAGCATAACAGTATATCTAAAATTTAGTCAAATTAGCTCCTTGCCTGAGAAGACATAGTCTTCTTCTTCCCTGGTGGTTTAAAATGTTTGAGCTCAGAGATAATTATTTTACTTGCATTCCTAAGCTTTTGCATTTGTTTCCCTCTTCCATCTTGGAAGAAACATAGAATCTTAGAATTGGAACAGACTTTGCCGACCTCATAGGCTACCTCTGAGGTTATCCAAATTCAGACAATTTTGAAAGAACAGCAAGATGTGGCAACATTTTCCATAAAATGCAATAATATTAATAACATTTATTCAAATATATATCCCTTGAGGTCAGGCGCTATCTTTTCTTTTATCTTTACATCTGTTATACTGCCTTAAACATAAGACATTTTAAAATGTTTGTTAAATTGTAGTTATGTATTGTTATAATTAAAATTGCATTTGTACATATTATTTAATTGAATATTCATAATATACTTTAAAGTACATTAATAGAAATATTCCTCTCCTACAGATAAAGATATAGAATTAGGAAGATGATGACTTTCCTATGATCATATGGTTATTCATTTGCAGAAGTGTCATCAAAAACCATTTCTTCGCCAGTGTTCTTTCCATTGAATCACTGCGGATTAATGCAATTTTGTTTTATAAAGGTCTAGCCTTAGAATCAGGACATCCTATATTAAGTCCTGCCTGTACTGAATGCTGTTCTTGTGACTATGGACAAAGTCATTTAACCTCTGAATTCCACAGGAAACTCCATGAAGCTACAAATCAAAGATAAATTGCTAATCTGAGTCAGTGAAAGGAGTTTCCACTTTAGGAGTTCACCCCTTTCCCCATAAAATACAGGTAGAAGAAAGCTAAGAAAGAGTGAGTCAGTTAATTTGTCCTGGACCCAATAATAAGGAAATTGCTCATTTAGTGTCAATACATGACTTTGCTCATCACAGGTCTTAGAGTCTTTGGTTGGTTGCTTAGTTGAACTATGAATCTCCCAGCTTTGTTGAATACTCTTGATTCATGTCCATGATTTTTCTAAAACATTAAACATGTCTTTGTTTGTCTAAGGGAGAAAAAACAGTAGCAGTCATGTTGTTTCTTGAAAAATACACATTAGTTTTCATTATCTTGTCAGGTTAACAAGAAAAAGTCTCTTAGAAGTATTGATTAAATTATGCTTTTGGCATTTTAACTTCTCTTTCCACTTCTTCTTATATGTCATGATAATAATTAGAATGGCGTATGGCTACCTTATAATTCCTTCTTTCATCTCCAGACATCATTGATTACTTCTTTTCCCTTTCTTCCTCCAAAGTTTTATAATTATGTTCTAATCTTGGGAGGGGGGTGTTAAAAATTAAACTTTCTCCAATATTCATGTCACGAGACATGACATATGAACCTAGGAACTCAAAGAACACATTCTGTTCATTGTTAAAATGATCATAACTATTTTGTAATAGACTGAAATGCTATGCACAAATTGGTTGCTAAGCAGTCAAAGACCAGATAACTGAGAAATAGCAAATGTTTGACCCTCTAGGCCTAGCTAGTCTGCTAAGGTTACCATTCAGCTTTTGGATATGTTATAAAAACATTTGAACTAATTAAAAAATCTTTAATTCAATGGTTTTTTAAAAAATAAAATGATATCTACCAATTCTGTGAGTCTTGTCTTAAGGAAAAACATGATCCATTAGCATATAAAGGCTTGACATCATAGGCAGGCTTAAAGTACGTACCATGTTTAACAGTGTTCCTTTCCTCCATCTAAGGGTAAGTAAGCAACCACACAAAGTATAATAATGTTCCTAAAATGTTCTGTACATGTGCCTGCGCTCATGTGACCTCAAGAGGAGGTCATCTTGTGGATTTGTATTATTCTCTGCTACTTTTAAAACTTTGTCAGAATATGGTTATTTCTTAGACTATCTAGAATCACTCAAAAGAGTACTAGATTGGGCAAACAAAGTAGCTAAATTTCATTTTTTTCTACCTTTTCTTTGACTCAAAGTGTAGCATCATGGAGAGAAGCAAATACTCTATATAAACATCCATTATTCTGATTTTGATTAGAAGAAGAAAATACCATCCTTTTGGTTAATTCAAAAATGTATTTTGAGATTTGTAGGTTACATACAAAATTAAAGACCTCATAGCTAATATCTGAATATTATACCTTCACTTTTTTCAGTTAATGTAATGAAAAAATGATGACCAAGATAGAGCCAAGGGCTTGCCTTGGAGTCACACTGATTTATTAATAAGTATTTCTAGGTTTCAGTCTTTAATCAGTTCCAAATTCACACACCCATGTGTACTATTGACTACCCCAGGGATCCCATAAATTAAAACCCCTCACCCCGGGCCTATTTTTGTACCTTACACTAGGTAGTTTTATATTTGAAAAAAAAAGTTTTGTTGTATTTAAGAAGATAAAACTCATTCTTGCATCAAAGGCTTTACGCAAACAAGTATCAAATAGAATTTGGCCTACAGATCATAGTTTGTTAATCCCTGGGCTAGACTATATCTTGTCTTAGCCTCATGTCCTCACAAAACATGCTATAGCATGAGAGGCTGTCAAATACTTTATTGAAATTTGTCAGCAATTAAAAAAAATATTTCTGTGGTTTTTCAGTGTAATTATACTAACCAAAAAAAAAAGTTACTCTGGTCTGACTTTTTCCTTGATAAAGCTTTGGTGGCTTTTAGTGAACACTGCTTCACTATCTAAAACTTCACTAAATATTCCTTTAATTAGGTGTTCTGCAGTTTGGCAGGAATTGATGTTAAGGTCATTACTCTTTATGAGTCATATTCTCCATTTTTCAGAACTTGTACTAATATCTGCATTTCTACAGTCTTATAGCACTGTTCCTCTTCTCCAAATTTTCAGATAAATTGGGTCTTTGAATGATCTGGAAGACCCTCTGCTGATTCAGAGAACATCTCATTCACAACTGCCTATTTTGAGCAACTCTAGTTTGTACTTTCCTATTCACTTACCACAGAGGATTTTTTTTTCAAAATGTTGTAGTCTTTACTTTTCTCCTAAGGTCTTATGCATACCTTTTTAAAAGTATAAATTTGTCCATAAGTTATCTTGCCTTACCACCATACTTTATTCAGCAAGTTCCTCTTTTTCCTCCACATTGCAACAATTTCTGTTTGCATTGTTAGAATTTGTGTCTTGAAAAACTCTCATTCTTCTTGGGTCTGCTTCTCCTTGTTGAGTTTTAAGTCATTGAATCTATCTTTTATTAGAAAGCTTTGAAATTTTGTCTCCTAGCTTATCTCTCCTTTTCAAATGACAGATTCTGGAGTGATCACTTGCTCTCAATGTTATTATCTCATCACAAATCAAATACAGAGTAGCAACTTGCTTTGTCCCTTAATGTACTTCGTGAAAGGTAACACAGAAAGGGTATATAAGAATAAAGTATTTCCTGAAAATAAAGTTCTAGTAGACAAGGAAGACCAAGACTATGTTGGACATTCTTGGGAATTAGAAACCAGACCTGAGACCTTTAAGTAGAATTTGGATGTGTACTTGCTAGGAACATTTGTTCACATTCAGTCATTTTTAGCCATGTCCAACTCTTTGTGACCTCATTTGGGGTTTTCTTGGCAGATATGGTTTTCCATTTCCTTCTACAGATCATTTTACAGATAAGGAAACTGAGGAAACCGGATTAACTGACTTGTCCAGAGTCACAAAGATAGTATCTGAGGCTAGATTTGAACCCAAGAAGATGAGTCTTCCTGGCTTCAAGGCTAGCCCTGTATCTAATGGACCAACTAACTGCCTCTGTTGAGGATGTTTAGAGGGAGTCATTCTTTTAAGATAACATTGAAATAGATTACCTTTGAGTTTCTTTTAAGTCTATACTTCTATGACACTATGATTACCCTATCCTTATAGAACACATTTGTACCTAAAATAGTATCTTTATTACTATTTAACACCTCAAAAAAGGCATTTGCCTAGATGTGGAAAGTCTAAAGATGAGATACTAAATGGTCAAGGGAGTGTTATATAGAGACAAATGAAAAGAAAAAAAAGCCTGAGAGGGAGTATGATGGAAGTCTACAACATTAGGAAGGAACTAGCTTCTATGGATGAAAATTTTATTTACCAAATGTCACAATGTAAGTATTAGAAGTTAGCCCTTGAGATGTACAGATATAAACAAAAGACAATTAGGAAGAAGTACCACTTTTAATATTAGTGATAAAGAAAAAATATCTTTATCCACACAGGGGTGGTAATATTATAGGTAATGTCAGGTATTATAATTAGAGTAATACATATTGTAATAATATATAAATATATATTTAGTAATATCTAATTACAGATAGATCAGGTAAAATAAAGTTTTAGATTAATTCAGTGATGGTAGATCAAAATGAGTTGAAAAATGGTCATGGCCTTTAATGGAAAGAATTGTGAATAGGTCATCAAAAGACTAAAGTTCTAGTACTGGCTTCTATATCAATTAACCATTTTATCTTAGACAAATCACATAATTCCTGTAGACTTCTCTGTTAATTTTCTTTTCTCTAAAACTGTTAGATTAGATAATCTCCCTTCCTTGCTTTTATACTACATAATACCATAAAGTATATTCTTTCTAATCTTTGGAGTTATAAATAATCATTCATTATAATTCATAATAATTCATTAAAATGTAGCTTTGATTACCTTGGTGGGGACCAGGAGTTGTGTCAGTAGGGAGTAAAACAATATCCTTCATCACAATGTCAATTGTTACAATGATAAGCTGAACGAGTCAATTTAATACAATAAACCGTTACTAAGAGACTAAGGTGTAGAGACCAAGTGATCTAATATGCTGATCTCTCTTGGCAGTTGGTGGATAGAGTGAAAGTTGTTTTGCTAATGTCTTTTAAATGAACTCTTACGTTTCAGTATTTATGGTTCTATGAATGCTCCTCAGGGAGTCAAAAAGACCTGGTGTTGAATCAGTCATTTAAACTCTGGGTGAATTATGTTCTCTCTATATGAAATGGGAATAATAAAACTTACTCCTGGGGAATATTAGTAAACTATTCTGAGAATCTGGGATGAAATGTGTTTGGTAATTATGTTTCTCTGATGATTTCTCCCTCTTTTTATTCTATCAAGCCTTCCTACAATAACCTTGGTCTTCCAAATCCTTAATTTTTGCGCTGATTTGTTATACTTTTCTCTCCAATCTTATTTCCAAGTTATGAAGCTGCTTAAAATGTTTGTATTGGTGGACTTAGTCTGACTTTTTCATTCCACATTATCACTTTTTGGCCTTTTGTTTTGTTTTCCCAAATGTTTTCTGTGCCTTCTCAGTTTCTCTGTCATCCAATGTTAGTTTTGTTACCTGACGGTCACCGAGATGACATGATATTCTGCAAGTAGCATTGCAGCAACAGTACCTTATGCTTTTGTGGCCAACATTCCCTCCTTCGTATCATATATAATTACTTCATTGCTATGACACTGTATATTTAAAAAACAATAATAGTTTTAATGCTCTACTTTGGGTCACTGCTGAGGAAGGACAGTTTCTAGTTTCAAAGGAAGCACTAAAAATTTGTCTTTTCCTATAGATTTAGAGAAGTCATTAATCATATATAGCCACTTATTTTTCTTTTTGAGCTTATTTTCACAAACTAAGTGGTTGTAGGGTTTTTTGGTTAGCATAGGGAGTTACCATGTTTCAGATTCTGTCAATGTGGGATGGCAATTCAAATTCTGTCTAGACCCACTATAACAGGTGTAACACCCAATACTGTAACCTTGACCAATAAAGCACTTGATGGGATTTAGTAGTATGTCAGAATCAGAATTCATTTGAAATTTCCCCCAGTTTGTTTGATTGATTTCTTTTTCTTCCATATTTATCTGATGGATTTACACAGCAGCAGTCTTAGTTTTGACACTCCCGCACTTTGCCTATCTGTATTCAGGCAAGGCCTCTGTTTAAAACATATGCACAATGTTTCAAAGCACCAGAGCAGAGAGCTCCTTCCAGCTGTTTTTCATTTATTGGAGGTCGAATGTGCTGCTACTATTACCTGACATCTATTCGTTTTGCTAGCAATACAACAGTTCCTGTCTGTCCTTCAACAAATGATTCTCCTTGCCTTTCAGTCACTGGAAAGTACTCATTTAAAAGATGTTAAAATTATGTGCGCCCTCTGTCCTCGAGAAGTTACAGCCACTTCAGTCATAGATGTAATGATTCCTCTGTGCCTTTTGTGGAGACCCTGGGGAGGGGCTCTGATCACATTAGTAAATGAGATACAAATTAAATTCAGCACAGTCATTAACACGTTTCCTATTGGACACTTCTATATCTTTCACAGAATTCCCAACCTGTGAGCCACTAACTCAGTTTATATGCAGAAACGGAAGATGCATTAGCAGCAAATGGCACTGTGATTCAGGCAAGTACCAAATGTTTAACATATAATCTGATTTGATGGGGGACTTGGCTGTCTTGCTGACTATCTTCCTTCGGAGAGGCTAAGTAGAATATTTGTGACATATGCTGAGAGATGGGACTGACACACCAAGGTGATCAGCTTTAAAGGTCACAGATAGGGGTATTTACCCCACAGGGGGTAATTTTAGTAACTTTTCCTCCTCATATATAAGGCTATGTGTACATAGACTGAATATACACACAAATTGAAGGGAGCTATTAAGAAAATTATGTGAATTATCCAGACCCTTCAAAACTTTTGATTTAAATATTTATCTTCCTGAGATTTCTACATTCAGAGAAAGATCTAGAAAGAACAGAGTTTAAATGGAGAGTGAGGAAGTCTACATGCTATCATTCTTTTCTATGTTTGGTTTTGTTTTTTCTTCCCCTTGCTCACTCCATTGGTTACAACCCTTCTATACAACCAGACTAATGTCCAATGTGAAAGTATTTGCAGATCCTATACTTGATTGCATGCTGCCATGGGGGAGGGGAGGGTGGAAGGGGTGGAGAGAAAATTTGAAACTCAAGGGATTGTGGAACTGAATCTTGTAAACTAAAAGTAAATAAACAAATCCATTAAAGTATTTAGCTTCCCAAGACAATAACCATTTTACAAGTCAAAATTTATAAGTCTAAATTACCTTAATTTTCTCACTTCTTACCACTACAATAAGAGCGTGTTGCAATACATAGCAAATGAATAAAAGTCAATTATATATAAAAAGAACTGGATATTCCCAATCTGAGTAATTTCTTAGTCATTTTAATTTCACTTTTTTAAACTGATGATTTTTAAATTATTATTCAGAGTTAGATAATGGTATAAAACAATCATTCTTCAAGTTTCTGCTCCCATATAAGTATACATGTATATACTTGCAGATATATACACACAGGTAATAAGTTGATTTTAAACCACAGAGAGAATGGAGGTGGGGGTGAATAAAGTTTCTTTGGGTTCAATGTGTAAATGTCAGAGAAAGTATAACTGTTTCGTAGGCACAAGTAGAAGAAGGTAGCTTGGAAGGGATGATCATTTATTAATATGTGAGTTGTGCCACAACTTTTACCATTTCATATTAATTCTACCTCTATTCTTTCTTTAGTTATTTTATGCTTCATGTATGAAATCATTTCATTCATTAGTCAGACCTTACCAGGAATAAAATATGTACCATAAAGACTGTTGTAAAGGATGTGTGTAATTTTGCTGTTTCTTTTTAGACCTAAAGAAGATAAATTTAACATCAGTCTCATCAGTTGTAAATAGTACTTAGGGATTGTGAACTTCCTCTCTTTCTATATAAACTTTCAGAGGGTTACACCATCTTCATAGGTTTAACATTACACATGCCTATTTCTAGATGATGACTGCGGTGATGGAAGTGATGAAGTGGGTTGCATTCACTCTTGCTCTGATAATCAGTTCAGATGTTCCAGTGGCAGGTGTATTCCAGGACACTGGGCATGTGATGGTGACAATGACTGTGGAGACTTCAGTGATGAAACCAAAGCAAACTGTACCAAAGAAGGTTAGTTATTTTGTGGAAGAAGAGATCTTCATTTTGAGCTGTAAATGATATTCAGAACTTTTGGTAGTATGCATTGCATTTGAAAAGAAATGGCTCATCCAACAGAGATCATTTGTAGGATACTCAGGAAGAAAATTGATTCATTATTGCTAGCACTGTCATCCATCCCTGCCACCTCCACTTACATCCCATTAACAACTCCTTCTGCCCTTGTTTCCCTCTCCAGTCACATCTCTTTCTTCTTTTATGCATTTCCTTATCACTCCCCCAGCCATACTCTCCCATCTTCAAAATTTCTAAACCCACCAAAACAGCAAAACAACAACAGCAAAACCCTTTTATGTTTACCTATATCTAAAATTAACCTAAGACAGCTAGGTAGCTCAGTGGATAGAGTGCTGAGCCTGCAGTCAGGAAGATTCCTCTGCCTGAGTTCAAATCTGGTCTCAAACATTTACTAGCTATGTGACTCTGGGTAAGTCACTTACCTCTGTTTGCCTCAATTCTTCAATTTGTAAAATGAGCTGGAGAAGGAAATGGCAAACCATGCTAATATCTTTGCCAATAAAAATCCAAATGGGTTAGTCTGACATGACTAAAAAGATACTGAACCAACCCAAAATTAATCTCTTCCACTTCTGACAGAAAGAGTGCTTTACTGTCTCTTTGTCTATGCTCTTCATCCCAGAGAATGGGGCCATGTTTAATGTTTTTAATGGCTTTCTATATAGTATCTGTGAGTATCATGTTCATTTGATTGTGTTTATGAATAAAAAGGCATGTATTAAGTAATCATGTACCAAGAATTGTGAAGTGGCTTTCTGGTCACCTAAGAGCATAAAAAGACCCAGGGACATAGAGTTGGAGGCCAATTCACTCCAGTTTCCACACCCTCCTCATCTGACTAGATACTCGCAGAAGAGAGAAGGCAATTTCTAAGCTAAGTATTTTAGTATCTTCATTTATGATCCTTTCTAAGTCTATGTCAAAATAACTCTTATTTCGTTAAATCTTGTAGGGCTCCTCCTGTAGATGCCTAAGTGGGAAGGGGGAAAAAATGTAACATTTCCAATAGCTTTTATTTTCTTTTTTCCTATGAATAATATTATTTTATGCAATAGTTTTTTGAGCTTGACCTCTTCATTTCTAGATGCAGGAAACATCTGTTCTCCCTAATGTAAAAAAATTGTTTCTTTTTTTAAAATAGGAATTCCAAACCTAGGAGTTCTGACAGATCTGTATATTGTCTTGGAGATTACAAAGTGTCATTTTGGTTTGGGTACTTTTGTTCACCAATAGACTTTAAAACCATTTTTCCCCTCCTTGGTTCTGTCAGTGAATGCAGAGAAAGGTAGATGACTAAAGACATTACACACATAATTTAATTCATGTTTTCTGCATTTTCAAACCAACATATTCTAGAATACATTTTCCAGCTGTTTCAGGAGAAAACATGTTTGTTTAGTTTTAGTTTTGCATGAATAATCAAGATAATTGCAAAAAGAATAATAGTAAAAGTCAAATGCCATTCTAAATATGTGAAAATAGTCATCTATGAATCAGGTAGAGATCATTCTTTGTAACCTTCAGGTCACTGATGTGTTCCCTGCCTTATCTTGGCTATAGACTTGATGATAGCCACAATAAACCTGAAAAAACTCTGTGACCCTCCTAGACTGAAAGAGTACTCCTCTGTAGTATTTAATTTGTAATTTTTATTAAACCATCAGATTTATAGATTCTTCTTAATTTCCCCAATTGTTTTTGTTGTTTTTCTTTCAGTATTACTCAAGAGAAGTACTTCAAAAATTCATATTCTCTTTGGCTAATGGACAATTATAATAACTCAAGATTAGCTATGTCTTATATTTTATTTCTTAAGCCATGGTCACATTCTCAGTCAGTTATTCAACTAGCATTTATTAAGCACCTCATATGCACCAGGTACACTAAGTGTTAAATATTTAAAATAAAATAAAAATAAAAAAAGCACAAGAGAGTCCTGGCCATTAAAGAGCTCACAAGCTAACGTGGGAGACAACATGTAAACAATTATGTACAAATGAAATATAGGCAGGATAAATAGGGTCTCAATGGGAAGGTCCTAAAATTAAGAAGGACTAGGAAAGACTTCTTTCAGGAGGACTTTAGCTGAGACTTGAAGTCGGGAAAGTTGGGAGGTTGAGATGAGGAAGAGAATTCTAGTCATGAAAGGTGGTCAGTAAGTATGCTTAGAGTAGGAAGATGGGGTGCCCTGTAGTAAGAACAGGAGGAATCCCAGGTCCCTAGGTCCCAAGCACATAGAAGCAAGGAAAATATCAAAGATTAGCCAGGTAGGAAGAGACTATATTATGAAGATCTTTAAAAGTCAAACAGATCAGTTTATTTTTTATCCAACAGGTTCATAGAGGACCAATAGAAACTATTGGATAGAGGTTACCTAGTTCAGATTTGTTTTTGGAAGATCAGGTTGACAGCTGAGGAGAGGATATCCTGAAGTGAGGCAAACTTGAGTTATAGAGAGAGCAATGTGGAGCTATTGGAATAGTGCAGACAGGAGACAAGAGTCTGCACCAGGCTGGTCGTGGGGTCAGAGGAGAGAACGGTGCGAATATATGAGAATCCAAAGGAGACTATTTAAGATTTTAATCATTACCTCTCACCACAAACATTTCCCCTCAGCCTCCAGTTTGTGGAAGATGCTTGGCCGCTGTTAGTTTTGCTGCTTACCTGCTCCATTCCTGCTTTTTCTTCTTAACCACCAGGAAAAGCTTTCTTTATTTGTGCCTTATTTTATTTTCCATTTCAGATTATGTGTTATGATTATTCCTTGGAGTGACTTTTTTCTCTGTGTGCTAATGGAGTAATGGGGGGGAAAAGTACATCTGAAGATACCTTTTTTTTTCCTCCCAATACTTTTCAAAATGTCAGCTCTTTGTGTTGCATTAGTCAGTGTACTTCCCATTTGAAACTGGTTTTCTCCCTCTTTACAGAAGCCTTTCTGAGCTGCACAGGGGGTGTGCATCTGTGACATGCTGACATTCCCCTGTAATATGCTGTGAGAGATAAATAGGTCCAAACGTAATTCCTTTTGAACCAAGAAATGAGCTATTTTCTGCAGTTTACATGACTTTCTTCTCCCTTTTTGTGTATTTATTTTTCACTTAAATTGATCATTGAATTAAGCTAATAAAGAGTTTTATAAAAGCTGGTTTAGCATCAGGAGCCCTACACAACCAGCAGTACAGTTTCATTAGGACCCCTAGATACTTTTTATCATGCTGATGACTCTAGGAATAGTGATTGTGAAATTTTATTGGCCTTCTTTAAAGCAATTTAATTTCCTCAAATCTATTGCTTAAGAGGCAGAGGGTCATCATAGAATGAGATCAGGCCTTGGAGCCATGAAGATCTGGGTTTTCAAGTCCAACCTTTGATATATACTAGCCATGTGAACCTGGGTAAGCCATTTACCCTCATAGTGTTCTATGCCAGCCGTTCTCAACCTGTGGGTTATGTTCAATTTATAACAATGAAAATACATCCTGCATATCAGCTATTTACATTACAATTCATAACAGTAGCAAAATTACAGTTATGAAGTAGCAACAAAAATAATTTTATAGTTGGGGGTCACTACAACATGAGGAACTGTATTAAAGGATCACAGCATTAGGAAAGTTGAGAACCACTGCTCTATGCAATGCTGTAAGACAAAAACATGCAAAACGTTGCCAGACTACATTAGGAGTTCCTTACCAAGAGGTCCCTATATTAATGAAATCACATATCCATATCCTATGTTGCTCTAAAAATATAAAAAGAATTAGCATGCCTGCCTTCTATAGGGGTAAAGGGAAGCACGGAGGAATCTTGTGAAAGACAAATCTGCATAACTCATTACCATATTTCATATTTTGAGCTGCAAATGAAATATTCTAAAATTAAACAAGTGTATATTTCTAAGGACTAAGAGAGAAAAAGGATCGCTAATCCAATATTCTACTTGGTAGGTATAGGCAAGAAAGAAGCAGAGAATATGTCATCCTTGGTTGACTCTTTTGGAAGAGAATGCAGAATAATCTTGAAACTGTTTTATTGGTTTTGAATATTAAAGCCCTAATTTCTTTAGCTATTGTACAAGTAATCAAAATAACCTCAAACATATTAAAACCTATAAAGAATAGAATATACAAACATAGACTGTAAATATATAGTCCAGGTAAATGGGAAATTTGATTCAATGATCCTTAGAATTTACTTGTAAAATCTTTTGTTAAGCTAAAATCAGATATTTCTGGCTCAAGCTCTCTGGGTTGACTGTTAACATTGTTCTCATCCATTAGATAAGAATATCACTATTCTTCATACTGCCTAGGTTGAAAAAATGTTGCTCTCCCAACTCGAGGTTCTCTCAAGTTTCAAAATGCTTTTGAATTTGACTCACTAAAAGTTGAGAAGGAACTAGAGACTTGTCAGTCCTGCTTCCCATTACTACAAAACCCTAATTATATTTTCTGAGTCCTATTATGATACTGACTGTCTAAATGGTGATGGGGGGGCAATAATTAGCCTTTATAATCTTCCAAACACTGTGGTAAATGCTAGAGATATAATACAAGAGCAAAGAGTAGTGAATGCTCCCAAGGAACTTACATTCTAAAATGACAGAAACATAAGGAAATGGTAACCAAAGAGCCCAATTACAGTAATTCTAGGTAGTGCAATAGAAGGATAGTTTGGCCCAGCCTTCGCAGGAATAGTGACAATTTTTTTTATTGTAGTTCTAGAACTAAAGGCTAAGGGAATGTATTGGAAAGAGTAATATATGTCAGTAAGATGGTTGGCAAGGCTGAAGAAAGAAAGAAAGGAAGGAAGAAAGAAAGAAAGAAAGAAAGAAAGAAAGAAAGAAAGAAAGAAAGAAAGAAAGAAAGAAAGAAAGAAAGACTGAAGGGAATGAAGCATGGTTCTAGTCTTCTTGAAAGTAGTGGGCTGGGGTCAGCTATGTGGTACAGTGAATAGAGCACTGACCCTAGAGTCAGAAGGGCCTGAGTTCAAATCCAGCCTCAGACACTTAACACTTACTAGCTGTGTGACTTTAGGCAAGTTACTTAACCCTTATTGCTCTGCCTTCGACTTCCCCCCAAAAAAGACAGAAAATAAAAAGAAAATAGTGTGCCAATAGAAGTTGTTGAATCAGAATTGGTGAATCAGGACTATAAGAATCAATAAATCAGTTCTGGAAATAAAAGGGTTAAAACCTCCAGAGCATGGTCTCTGGTATGGCAGGAAAAAATGTAAATTAACTGAAACAATTTTTTAAATCAATTATTTGTTAGGCCTACTAACTTCTAAATCAAGATTTATTAGGCCAAATAAAATTTACATTAGTACTTCTCACCTTTATCGTTGCCCTTATCTGCCCTCTTAGAGACAGTTTCCCTCTCATCTGAATAATTCTTCATTCTTTCTGTGCTCAGAGTTTTAAGTTTATTTTAGTTTAGTTTTTGTTTCATTGGGGGATGGGTTGAAGTGAAAGATAGGCATTATGGGGCCCTTTATTTTTATTAGCAAATATACCCCTTTTGCAAAAGGTACATGGTAATCAGTTTTTATAGGTTGAAGAGAAACACAGACATCTAGTATATTAGGAGTTATCTCTAACACTGGGAGCTTTCTCTAGTACAATTCCCAAGAGAGGAATTTGGCAGGAGGCAAGCCTAGCTTGCCTATCATACAAAAGGGTTGTAGTTACTGACATATCAAAGGGACCTCGTTATAAGAATTTTTTTTTCTTGTAAGAATCTCAAGAACCACTCTAATATCAGACTCCAGTGCATTTGTACCGCTCTCCCAAATCTCTGTCCTTTATAATGGAATAATGAAGAATTTGGACATATGTTACATCTATAAAATACCAGATATGTGGAAGTAATCTTATATCTCTGCTGACAGTTTTATTCATTTGAATTATATATGCTATCATTCTTATTCTCCTTTTTGGGGGAAATAGTCTCTCAAACATATTTCAAGCAGGGAATGAGACCTTTCTGAAGTAAACATATGCATATTGTTCAGTATCTTTCGACAGCTATTCCCTCGTGTCAATTTCCATTCAGAAATAGTTGTAAACATTTATATTGAATAATTTCAACATGAACCCGATGGGGATGACAAAACAGGCTGTCCCTAGAATATATGTTGCCTATTGTTTCTCCTAAGCAGTTTTAATATTCCCTGAATATTTGAATTCATCTTTACTTTGAAACTGCATCTGACCCTGATTTATGGGCACTGTTCTTTGATGCCTTCTGTTTAGCTTACTGAAAAGGGAAGATTTACTGCCTGCTGCAGTAAGTAAACGAGTTGGGTAATGCAGGAACATATGTGATCTCTTATTTACATCGCAAATAAAAATTAAAAGCAAGTTTCAAATTAAGTACATTATTGACCTTCAATTTTGATTTATTATGAATAATCTTCAACAAGTTCCCAGATCCATTAGGCAGTTAAGTGCGCACTATTATTAATATGCATGCTCACATACTCTCCTATATACTGCTTTTAACTATTCGTGCTTTCTTCTCCAAAGACTTCTACTCTCCCTTCAGGCTTTGTTCTTCATCTTGTAATCTTCATCTTCTTTCCCTGTGTGCCCCCTTACCCAGCAAATACATAGGAAGCTGGGATGATCACAGCATAATTTCCAATCAAATCAAATCTTACACATTTTACCCATCCTTTTCTGTCCAGTCTTATGCATCTGGCAATCTCACCTCTCTAATTGGAGGGAAGAGTATGTTTTAATGTAGCCAAGATAGTCCCAGTAGTATTCTCACATGTAGCTTTTTCATTATTAACCTGCTCTGCCCTCCTCACCCTGCTCTCAGCTTCATGAGAAAATTACAGCTTCTTCCTTAGTGATGGCCTAACAGCCTGGTTATGGCCATGCTCTTAATACCTAGTATTGGTTTTCCTGTTTTTCTTCCTTGTCCCTTTACCTGATTTTTGTGATTTCAATCTTAGGTTCAAAAAAATGGACTGATAGGTAGGTAGTGCTATAGATATGTCCCAATGTATGCTTTCTTGAAAACCAAGTCTGGTTATTATATATAAAAACAACAAAAAATATATTCCTAACACAGAGCACATAGTTGTCGCCTATTTTATTTGTGGATATGATATTATGACAATGAGCCTCCTCAGACCAAGAGAAAATGTCTCCCTTTTTCCCAATTACCACCTGACTGACCCCGAAGAATTAAATTCTTGTCTTTGTAGTTATGCTTGCAGATTCCAGGGAAGAGAGAAAAGATAACAAAATACATTTATATAGTGGTGCAGAATTTGCAAAGTATTTTCCTTACAATGAGATCAAAAGATCAGTTTGGTGCTGTAAAGGATCTTTGAGGTTATAGAATCCAAACCTTTCAGTTTAGCAGTGAGAAAACTGAGGAAGGTTGAGGGATTCCTTCTCAGGTCCCTTCCAGTTCTAAAACATGATGGATCCTATATTTCTGAACTGAAATAAGATCTTGGCTTCAAGCCCATTTCTCTTTTCTTTACACCATCCTACCTGCCCTACTAACTGCAGGTCAACATTTTGAAAAATCATGAGGCTGCATGTGAAGTCCTCTGAATTAATCACATTATGTTCCCAGTGGGTCTCAACATTCCTTCCCCCTCCCTCACTGTTCAACTTTCTAAAAAGGGGCACTAAATATCCGAGACTATCCATGGAACATCTGCACATACGCACAACACAGTCAATAAGTAAGCATTTATTAAGCTCCTATTTGTTATGTGCTAGGCACTGTGCCAAGTATTAGGGATGCAGAGAAGGGCAGAAGAGAGTCTCTGCCTTTTGGGGAATTTATAATCTAACGGAATAATTCAACTCATAAAAAGAAATTGAAAAGAGGCCATGGGAGTGGCTTGAAGGAAGGTATCTGGAATGTGTGTAGAGGTTACAGGAAGTTTCAAATTAGTGCAGTAGGCTGGGAAATGAAGAGGTAGTTGATCTGGGTGTCCACTCATGTGCAGATTTCTTATGCTCCCAAGGAAACCCACTGAGTGTAACTGAGACTGGACTTTTTGCTAAGGTCTTTAACATGTCTCAGTTTGACTGAGGCAATGCCCAATTAGTGATTAAGGCTAGGTAAGAAATGAGGCAGACAATGGCCTCTTTTACCTGTATGACAAAATAATATAGTATTAGACCTAGAAGGAACTGTAAAGGCCAATATATTTTCTGGTAGAGTTGCTTAAAATATATCAATATGTGTACATATTACATCCTTCTGTTAGAATACAAGTTTCTTGAGTGAGTGAGTGAATGAATGAATTGTTTATTTATTTATTGTCTATGTTACTTCCAGCACTTAGCATCTTGTCTCAAACATAAGGAGTAGGGAGTAAGACTGCATCTGTGATTTCAGTGGTAAAAGGAACTCCTAGATGAGGAACACATCTGCCTTGCACATATAGCAGGCATTTAATAAGTGTTGGTTGAGCTTATTCAAACTGTATTAAATTATCCAGATCATTCTGAGAACTTACTTTTTAAAATATTGAAAATCTACTTCAATATAATCAGTTTCTTTTGTAATTCTATGTATTTTACGGCTTGCATTTAAAATATTGTTCTGAGAAAGGGTCCATAGGCTTCACCCGACAACTAAAGCAGTACATGGTATTCACAAAAAAGTTAAGAACCACTGATCTAATTGAGTATCCTTGTTATGAAAGTGAAGAAACTGAGACTCAGAAAGGTTAAAAGACTTTCTGTTATTAACACAGCTCTTCAGTGTTTTAGCTAGAACTAAAATTCATATTTCCCAACTTGTAATCTAATGCTTTGTTATTTATGCTATATATACTCCTATTGTCTCTCCCAGATTTCCAATACCAATTTTGACAACTATTTCATATCTATAAAATAACTTCCTCTGTGTCTCTATTTCTTCTTCTGTCTCTTCTATGTTTCTTTCTTCATCTCTACTTCTTCCTCTGTCTTGAAATTAGGTCTTTTTTTTTCTTGTGTGAGCATGGAGATATACATGGATATGCATGTGGATATGTATATATGCATATTGTATATGTGTACATATTATGAATGTATACATATACACATGTACAGACATAACCCTTTGGACTACTGCCACAAATACATTCAATTTTTGCATGAGAGAATGACTCTCCCAGGTTCAAGTTACGTTGTACATCTATACTCCTAAAACTACATTATTTTTTAGCCCCATTAGTGTATTTGCCTTCATTAGTCTAACAGTTTAACAGAGTGCAATCCCAGAGAGTTTAACTATTAAAGAAAGTTGAGCAATAGATAGGAAAAGGATCAGGAAGACCATCTGACTGACATAGCTAGCAGATATCTTGGGCTCAACATCTCCTACTGAGTGATTGTTGTGTTCTGGAAGAGGACCATGACATTGGGAAGGCGATGTCATGACTTGCAAGTGAATTGGATTTAAGTGAGGGAGGGCTGTGCAAAGCCACCAGATTCACTTTCTCCTCCAGAGCCATCTGGGTTCCATGGCAAGATATAGATCAGGAGAACTGGAGATGTCTCTGGATGTAGTGAGAGACTGGCCTTTTTTATAAAGTCTTTAACATGTCTCAGTTTGACTGAGGCAATGCCCAATTAGTGATTAAGGCTAGGCAAGGAATGAGGCAGGGAATGGCCTCTTTTACCTAGTCAAAAAAAATCAGTCTGAAAGGGGAAGACCCTATTAAGTGAAATCCTTCACTAAATGATGCCACTATCGATGATGTTGAAGGTAGAACAGAAGACAAACATTTTCTTCCTCTCTACTGCCTATTTTAGAGGCAGAATAGAAAAGACAAAGAATAATTCCCTCTCAAGAGCGAGGTTCTTCTACCACACAGCTGACTTATTTTTTTTTATGATGGAGGTCACACACTCTCTCAGATTACAGAGCTCCTAGTCTTTAATGAAGCCTTACAGAATGTGTCTTGCTTTTAAAAGGCCACCAGAGGCTAGTCACCCTATAATTCCATCCAGTTTGATTGAAGACCTTCTTCACATATCCTAGAGGATTAATCAAGTATAAATACTGCTTTACATTTCCTTTAAGGCTTTAACACCTTATTATCTCTATTATCTACCTTTTACAAGAGGTAATTTTTGCAAGTGGTTTAGGAGGAACTCATTTCATGAGGGATTATGCTGATCAACACTCCTACTTAAAAAAAATTGATTAGAAACTTGTATAGCCCAAATTGTTGCATGAGTAGCTAGTTTACAGTTACTGGATTGTGCTAGTGATATATTATTCCCTCTGAATTTCTTCGATTGAGAAAAGTCTTTCTTGTTGAAAATTTTAGACCTCAATTATACAATCTAGATATTTTCCAAGCATCCTTTTATTAACAAAAAAATGCTATTTAAACAAAACAATACAATGACAAATTGTCAAAATAACAAAGAAACCCAAGCAGTTTAAGGAAAACATGACATTTACTTCATAAAATGCTAATTAACTGGTCTATATTTCTTTTCCCACATAGTAATTCCTTCTTGAATGTGTTAATATTTAGATATTGAAGCATAGTTCATTATTAATGTAAGTTGTCAATGGGAATTTATTCACGTTCTTCTTCCCCTGGCATAAGACAAAATATCCATTTAAAGATAATTTTATCTAGGGATAGTTTCACATACTTTTAATCCCTGCTTCTGGGGAGACAGGTGGATTATCTGCAAAGAAGAAGCATCACCAAGTAGTTTGGGAAACAAGGGAGAAAAAAGTTGTAAAGTCAAGGGAAGGAAATTCTGACCTGTATCAGAAGTTTGGGAGATCAGAGAATGTGATAAAGGTAATCACTGACTCTCAGAGTTGGAAAGGATCTGAACATCAAGTGGTCTAAACCATACCTGAATCACCATCCTCTCTATAACATAGATTACAAGTAACCTTCCAGCTTTTGCTTTCTCGTGGCTTCTGGTTAGGGGAAACATGCCTCCTGTAGAAATAATCCTTTTCACTTTGGGATGACTCTAATTATCAGGAAACTCCTACTTAGATCAAGGAAAAAAACATTAAGTTTTGTTGGTATCTTTTTTGTTATTAAATCATTCATATTCTCCAATATATTCCCACCTCCCCTACCAAAGAGATATCTCTTATAACAAAAGATGGGTACAATCCTTCAAAATTAAGCTTCATTTTATGTATGGGTGATTTCAGGGTTATGGAAAAGAAATTAGCAGCTGGATTGGGGTAGGAGTTCATCAGGAAGGTGGCAATTGAACCTAACTTACAAGGAAATAAAGAATTTTAAGACAAAAAGATGAGCAGAGTCCATTCTAGATATGGGGGTGAAATTCCTGTCCAAAAGCTTACAACTTATACTTTACATTTTGTACTACCTCCAGTTAACAGCAGAACAAATTTCCACCCTAATCCTTGTAAACATTTTATGTTACCCAAAAACTTCTGGCATGTCACAGTTCAATTATTCCCTTCTTTAATCTAAATACACCTAGTTCCTTCAGGTGCTCCTCATAGGACATGTTGCTGAAGCCCTTTATGTTAGGATTGTTCTCCTCTGGGTGCTCTCTAAAGAAAACAATGTTATGAGGGTGAAAAAAGTGAGGTTTTTTTTGTTTTTAAATGAAGTTTAACTCCATGTGTAGGGTATAAATTAACTAAAAACATTGTTTAAATTTTGAAAATTCATAGTTTAATTCTTTAACCATGACTTTCTCTATCCTTGAGTGTGTTCTGATTTTTTTCCCTTGACAGATCCATAGATAAGCAAATGGGGCATGTTGGAAGCATACTCAGACTCACATCTACACATACTTTAGGATTGAATTTCTGATTTTCCAGAGTTAAGAAAAAATATATATTATTAGTGTACTCTGCCACAGTGAAAAGATTTCTGAATTTGGAATCAAAACACCAAAGGTCAAATTCCATCTTTGTCACTCACTCTCTATGTAACCTTGGTTAGTAAGAGTCTTTCCTTTTCCTGACCAGTTTCTTCATCTACAATCTCTAACATCCTCTCAGCCCTTAATCCTGTGATTTATTTGAAAATAACTTGAAGAGAGAAATGGTGTGTTATAGAGAAAAGAACACTGGAGCCTAGAAAACTGTGTTTTAGTCTGGGTTTTGCCTCTGACAGAACGAGTGATCTTGGGAAAGCCACTTTAACTATTCTGGGCCTCAGTGTTTTTGCCTACAAAAATAAAAGGATTGGTCAAGATAATCTCTAAACTCTGTTTCATCTCTAATATTCTATGCTTCTGTGACAAGAGGGAAAAATTACACACAGCGGAGACATAGTGCTTTTAGCTTTTCCAGCCAATTTATAATGAATGACAAGAGGAAATATAAGCTACAATAAAACAACGAAAAGAGAAAAGTTATTGATTCAGATTGTTCTTGAGATTTAAATATCCATCATATTTGGAGCACATTTATTAACTGTTTTCTCAGAGGGCTTTTACTTTTTTTTCTGAATCACAAATGCATTACTATGGAGGAAATATTTATGGTGCAGACATGATTAGGTAAACCTGATTTTTTTTAAGTTGTGAGGAGAAAAACCTTAGTCTTTGTAGATTTTTCTCCTTTTTCAACTGCTATAATTTAGTCACAATGAAACAATTTGTATCACTGGAACAAATTCCACTACTGGGTGAATCTCTTCCTCCAGGGCTTTGCCTTTATTTATTTATTAGGTTTCTCAAATTGGACCCTTGGCTTAAATAGCTTCAGGGCAGAAATACAATACAATGGCATTAGTTAAAATATACCCAGCATCAGCAACATGAAAACATAATAGTAAAACAGCATGAGCATATACATAGAAACATAGTCATCATTTTACCACCCCACTGGGGCATGCCAGCTTACAAAGACATATCTTATGCCATATCCTGAAGCTCAGGAAACTAGGACTCTCAGAAAGCACAGCAGGCAGAGAATTCCAGCTAGGAGGGACTTCTGTGTATAGTCATAGGAAGTCAGGTTTCCAATGTGGGAGTGCAGGAACTGTTGACAGAAGCTCATCTCAATTGGCGAGACAATTTTTTAATGTTTTGTAAGAGAAAAAAAACGCTACAAAAACAAACAAAAAATCCCCACTCCATCTTTACTTTATTATGCCACTTGAAGGAACCATACATATTGTGCATATATGCCCCATGCATGTAGATCTACACTTAATAGAAACAAATGGGGGAAGGGGGAGAGAGAGATGTCTGGGTATTTGGAGGGAAGGATATAAATGTAAAATTTGTTTTGTTTTGTTATTTTAAGACACATAAGACCATGGCTTACTTGATCCTTTTGGGAAATTTAGGTGGGAATTAAAGAATGGTTTGTATTTAACCCATTTGGAGAGGAGAGTGAATGGTGTATTTAACAATACTTATTTACCTTTTTAGTCAGAGAATCATATATCGTCATTGAAGATAAAAATTCTGGAATGATTTCATTGTCTAATGATAATGAATAAACAGAAAGGTATTTAGGTGCTTACCATGTGTCAGGTGGATTCTTTTGGGAAGGCAAAATGGGGTATTTTTATCTCAGTTATCACCTAGCCTTTAATCACTGAATGGGCATTACCTCAGATAAATCAAAACTTGGAAAAGATCTTAGCTTCAAAAGGCCAAGTCTCCCACTACATCCAGGGCCACCATCTGATGGCCTGACCTATGTCTTTCAGTGGGACTCTGATGACTCTGGAGGAGAGAGTGAGGTTGATGATTTTGCATGGCTCTGCCTCACTTAAATCCAATTCACTTGCAAATTGAGACTTCACTCGGCTGATGACATTGGTCCTCTTCAAGAATGAAGGATAAAGAGCAACAACAAACAAAAAAAAATGTCCCAGACCTGGTGCTAAGGGTTAGGGATACAAAACAGCCTCTGACATCAAGGAACTTATAGTCTAATTGCACATAGTCTAAAATAACATATAGGGATAGGTGTTAGCCAGTTAGGGGCATTTAGCAGTTGTTAAAATTGCAGGGATTTTCACTAGAGCCATAGGACTATCAGTTGTGGTATTAATTTGGCTATCATTCTCAAAGCAAATAGAAACATATGAGGGTTTGCAGGTGGGGTTATATGCCCTCACAGGTGGGGAGACAGATGCCTAGGTAAACCCTGGTTTCATGGTATGTAATTAGATGGGGTATGGTAAGATAATCTGGAATTTGATTACAGAATGTAGCTCACAGGATTCCTTATGTGCATTTTAGTTGTATGTTGTATGTTGTAGGTTGAAATATTGAGTGTAGGAGGATTCTATAAGTCTTATTGGTCTGTGGCCCATCAAATTTGTGGAGTGGTATAGTGAGAACAAGATCAGAAGTTCCTCAGTGTCTGAAGTGAAGTTTGTAATACATTTTCCTTCCTGAATGTTTTCATTCCTGAGGAAAAAAAGAGGTCTGGCTTTCTGTGCTGAGGATTCTGGGGCTGACAGCTTACCTACTGTGCTGGGGTTGTCTGACCTAGTCTAACCATGACACCTGAGCCTCTGGGTCTGCCAGGCCTGACTACTAGCCTGCTGTGCCAGGGCTGGAGTGCCCACCACTGGCCCGTTGTGTCACTGGCTTGATAAGCTGGGATCACAAGGTCTCACCTGCTGATCTATGATGGGGCTACAGGCCATCCACTGGCTTGTCTGGGCATCACCTAGGTTTGGCTACACTCCCCTTTTACTCAAGTGAGACAGACCTTTCCTGCAGTTTCTTCTTCTCCATGAACTAGAAAAATTGTTTTACCCTGTTCCTGCCTTTTCTCTGCCATCTTGGTTCCCCCTCTCTGGTTGATTACACAGCTAATAAATATCAGATGTTGCATTTAAACCCAGTTCTTCCTGACTTCAGGCCCAGTGTTCCATGCCCTGTGGAGCTGCCTAGCAGCCCATAAATCTTGACTTCTGTTCTTGAGACAAAATTCACTTTATTAGAAACATTTGGGCATTGAAATAGCCAATTATAGTGTCTACATATAGATAGGAACTGGGAAGTAATTTGGGAAAACAAATGACCCAAGAAGGACTTCCCTCATCCTAGGTTTTTTGCTCCAGATGCCTGTAGAGCCAGCCTCTTTAATATGTTCCTGCTGAGATATAGCCCAGTCTTTCTTTTGCTCCTCAGGGCTCTGCTAGAATGCTTTCTCTTGATTGACACGGCTGGAACTTCCTGATTTCGACTTAACTTGACTCATTTATAAGTAATTCAGAGGGCCTGCTGAAATCCCTTGGCCAATTGGAAGAGAATTTCTTTCTGATGTTATTTTACTCTATCAAATAGCTTTCAGAGCCTTTGAGTGAGATCTATTGATGGAGCACATTATGGCATTTACTTTAAAAAGGGTGGGGTAGAATAAATTCATCACGCCACCTTTACTTATAGGATCCAAAGTAAGGTAATGTGTTTTGCTGAGGGGGGAAGGTAAGGAAGGGAAGAGGCACTTTCACTGAGGCAGGTATACAGTCCAGCGATGACAGACAACCTGTGCAGTAGCAAGGAGCCGACAGATATGTGGGCAGTAGCAGGAAAGTTAGTTTATCTACACTCTAGATTGCATGATAGTAAGTTCTGTATAGTAAGGATGAAAACATTGTTGGAGTCAGGTTGTGAGGGACCTTGAGTATCCAACAAAGGAATATAAATTCATCCTTCAAATAATAGTGAGCTGCTGGCACTTATTGAGGGGAATAACATGGTCAGAACTGCACTTTGGGGAAATTATTTTTGTACCTGTGAAAATAGTAGATCAGAGAGGAAATGACTGGAAATAAGGGGAACAGCATGGAGGCCATAAGTTACTCAAGGACAGAAATTATTCCATAATGACATTATATCCCCAACAATTCACACAGCCCTAGTAGGTGCTAAATAAATGCTTCTTGAGTGAATGGGGATACAGTGATTAAATCATTGGACCTGAAATCAGGAAGTTTAAATCTGGACTCAGACACTTAAGAGCTATGTAACCCTGGGTAACTCAACTGATGTCTGTCTGCTTCAGTTTGCTTATTTGTAAAAAAAAGGTTCCTACCTCACTTGGGCTGTTTTAAGGACCAAAGTGATGATATTTACAAAGTGCTTTGCAAAACATAAAGTTCTATATAAATAATAGTTATCATTATCATCATGATGAATGAATCTGGGATGGACATCGTCCATGACAGTGTCAAATACCTTTGACAAGTTTAATTTCATTCACTTGATTTTAATCACTTAATTCATATCAGCAAGTCATCAATTATCTTTTGCATGTTTCTTTTTTCTTTTGCATGTTTCAAGGAATTTATGTAATTTTAACATGGATTAGGAGACAGTTTGCTGGAGGAAAGATTTTTAAGTGACATTTTAGTTCTGCCTAATCAAATGCATTTTTATAGTTATCTAATAACAAGCACAGTAGGAGCTTATATAGTCTGCATCTCTCAGTCAATTGTGTGACTATAAAGATATGCTAAGTTGGATAATTACAAAGGCCTGCCTGCTCTCTTTCATTCTTTCCTTAAGGATGCCATTGATTCATGTGTAGATTGTTCTCATAAAAATGTTGTAGGCATGAAGAAGTAGGCATATGATTTGGCAGCAGCTGATTTTTTTTATCAGTTTTTATTCATTAGTCATAATGTCCATATATTTCCCAAGTATTTGTTATTCCTCCTCCTGTGTCTTGAATATTAATTCCTCAGCATTCTCAAAATTTTGTTGCTTTTGAAATAGACATTCTTTTGGTATATCCAAATATGGTCTAATTCAGCTATTCTTTTTGTCTTCATATTCTTAAATGCCATATCTATTTCTTCATAGAAAACTTCAGGCACTGTAATGTTAAAGTGTAAATATAGTAGTTTATGGGTTGTATGCCACTGAGCTCCAGAGTCTTTTTGTCTCTTGACCCCTCCCTGCTAAAATGATTTCCTATCCTTCAGTCTCTCCCTCAAGATATTGGTTTACTTTGGGGAAAAGCATAAATGTTTTTGTTGTTGTTTTTTTTCTCCCTGTCTTCTTATTCAATTCTTTCTCCATTTGTTCTTCTGACCCTCTTAAACAGTTAACCTATTAGATACTTTTTGTCTTTTGATGATACCTCTTTCTTTTTTTAAATAAAAAATGTACATGAAATATTTTTAATGTATAGACTTTTCTTGATAAAAGTATTTTTGTTTGTTTCTTAGGAATGAGGTATATGCAAATCAAATGTTGTACTCACTATTTTTTTCATAAAAATGCCTCAGGTGTATATCTTTTGTTGAAGGTCCTCCCAACAATTATTAGGCACAACTTTGCAAAATATATTTGGATTTTCAGTTTGCATTCTTTTGCCTTTGGGGGTTGTGCTATTTTATTCTTTTCTTCAGTTTTTTGTAATACACACACACACACAGACACACACACACATATATGTATGTATATATGCCTAAGGAAATTGAATTTACATTCCTTCATATAGTACCTGAAGATTTTTCTCCTGGTTTTTGAAAACCTGATAAAATATAACTATTGTCATATTTATTTCAAGTTTACCCTCTTGCCCACATCTGTTGATTTAATAATTCATTACTCTTCTGTTTTCTGGATTCAAAAGGGCTTTTTCTTCAGTTTTCTTGTAGCATCCCTGTAACGTGGTATGATCTTTAAAATCTCATTCTTCTCAGAGATCTATGATCCTTAAATTATGTCTCCATGTAATGTATCCAATACCATTCACTAGAATTGTATAGAATGCACTGTCGTTTCAAAATCATTTTTTATCTTCTCTTCTACCAAGTTATTTTTCCTACTTCTATATTCTTGTGTTGTAAATCTGTCTTTTTTCAGGAATTCTAATTCTTTGGATAGATTTTCTGTCATATTTTAAGCTCATTGTTCATCCTTTTAAAATTATTATTTCTGAACTCATTTCCATCCTAATATTTTTTGTTAAACATCTTATTCTTTTTTGAACCATTTCTGAATGTCTGACATGTTTTATGAGAGGATTTTGCAGAATTCTCTTTTTCATTGGGGATTTTGGTTCACTTTCATAGTATAATGTTTGTGCAATGAAATATGGCTCTTTTTTTGAATTTTTACTTATTTTTCATTTCAACTTATGAGTCTGGTTGTTGTTTTATCTGCCTGGACACTAGACATCCTTTCCCTTTTAGTCCCAGCAGGTTGTCTCCCCTTTTCATTTTTAGTTCGTGCCTCCCTGTTACAAAGACTGATGAGGGTGAGATCTTTGGGCTCTGTGGGGTAAGGGTCGTTTGCTGATACCAGACTAACGTAAACACTAAAGAAAGAGGACTTAAGTCAGCAAGGTTCCCTATCTTGTTTCCTTCATGTTTGGAAGCCCTGTCCTATCCTGCCTTCATTTCTCTGTTACACTTCTCCCATCATACCCCACTTGCCCTTTTTTCATTGCAAAGAATCACTATCTTGGGAAGAGTTAGGAAAGGTTCATGTTGAAGCATTACTGTTGCTGAAGGAAAACTAAGGTTGGGAAGACCAAGTGAGAATGCTAAAGTTTTTTTTTATCTGTTATTCCATAAAGCTTTTAACTTTAGTATTGGGTCTGTGTTCATCATTTGTGGTTTCAACTTCAACCATTGAAGATTTGTCACATTTTCTATAGTACTTGTTGCCTGTTTATTAACATTAGTTGACTGACTTTAGATGCTGGTATGTAGTGCAGGCAAGTGCAAAACAGTTGCTCAGTTGCCAATACTGTCCATGGAGTTTTCTTGGCAAAAACACTGGAGTGGTTTGCCATGTCCTTCTTCAATGGATTAAAGCAAATGAGTTAAATAATTTGTCTTGGGTCACACCACTAGTAAGTGTCTGAGGCCAGATTTGAACTCTTCCTGACTCCAGGCCCAGCGTTCTATCCATGTACCCATCTTGCTACCTCCGTAAAATAATTATCCTCCCATATTTTCAATCATATGACCCTGGTTACAGCTGCGATAAATTTTTTCCATATCCCTTATTTCTAGTATTTGTTCTAATTTTATCTTGATTTTCTATAACAACATATAGTCAGATTCTACACAAATGATTATTTGATAATGTTAGTCACCATTAGTTTCCTCTATGATAGGTCATAATGAATTTTATTTTGGGAAATGTTATTTGCCATTCACTTTGTTGCATCCCAACTTTCTTCTGAAAGAAAACTTTCCTTATATATAGCTATGATTCTTCTTCATAGTCCAATAGCCTTCAAGGCACCAGAATTATCTCTAGTCCATAAGGAAGTATCAGAATAAGGATTTATTATTCTTACCTTTGTATCTTAAGGTTACAGTAGATTTCAGATAAAACTGATGTTAAATTATAACCCTATGAAATCCTATTAGTGAAGTACAGAAAAATAATCTATAACTTGTCAATCTGATGTTATCTCATTAGAGTGTGAAAGAAAGAGTTGTAGTGAGGCTCTAGCTCTGATTCCTGGGTAGCAGGTTGAATTCTCCAAGAGCTTTATCCTAAAGAAGGTAGTCTAAGCTTTCTCATACTCTTTATTTCATTTTACCCCTATTTCCCAGTCCCCAGAAAAAATTTCTTAAAGCTTAGATTTGTTTCATATCTAGAGTCTCCCCCAAAGGGATTAATAAGGTTCATTCTAGAAATATATTCAATGGACAAACTCTCCAAATAAGTGAATTATTTGTTTCCTATAGCAGCAAATAAATATTTAAAATAAACATGATTAATAAATTCATGCATTCAAATATTTGTAACATTACAGATAATTAAAGCATTCCATTTTCACACCAGTTCTGCTATCTGTGTGAGCAATTCAAAGTCAGTCTCTTCTGGGCAGCACAAAGATGCATGACTTACTCTTCTATCTGGGATTCTCTTTTCCTCCAAGAAGTTGCAGCTTCAAAAAGCACTTCTTTTGGGATACTGGAACTGACTGATCAAGGAACTCCCCTAATCCCCATGTAGACACTAGGCTTGAAATGAATATCATTCATAATTGCTGTTTTATCACTCGTGTTTAAATAAAGAAGGACAAATCAGAAAATGAAGATAGTAACTTTTATTACAGTCTCTGGTTCATCCAGAGAGAAGATGACTGTAGGCAGTCACTCTTAAAATTCAATTGAGTGGAATGGTCTTCCTCTTTCAGTAGCCAATCCCTATTGATTTATTCCTCAGTTTAGCGTGGAGGAGACACACAAGGGACCAACCAGAAGCCCCCAGCAAGGGCAAGGCCCTGACACTACTGACACATGCTTCACAAGATAGTCAAAGTTATAATAATAATAATAATAAACCAGAATAATCATTGCTCTTATTACTGATAATTGTCATAGTAATGCTAGGAGTCCTATGAAATGATTATTTTAACATTCTTTACTATAAAAATCAAATTGAAACATTTCTATTAGAACATGTTGTTTGGGAATACTGTTTTGGTATTTCTTCATAATAGCTTAAGTATTTCTGTTATTTTAGAAACAGTCAATAACATTTTTAAATGGAGCCTTTTATGGTGATTGTATAACACTGAAGGTTTAGTGCAAAATTTGCTCATTCTAATTCTTTCTTCAATTACATTGATTCTAAAGGGTAGAATTAAACTTGTTTTCAATACTCAGTTTGGGGGCAATTTCAGCTCTGAATAAATTAACATTATCAACTGAAATTGAATCCATAGTGTCTATCTTTAATAAAAACCTTTTTTTTTGCATGTAACTAACATTGTATCACTCTAGAGACCAAAGTTTCTATCCTGAAATTTTTCTCATATTTTTCTTTGGATGTACTTTAAGATCTTCCAGAACTTCCTTCAATGTTTTCATTCTCTTAGTAAAAAAATCTCATTTAAGGGCTCTCTTTGTAGACTTTGAGAAATTGAAGAACAAAATAAAGTTTTTAAAATTTCTGAAAATTTCAAGCATTGCAAATAGAATCATAGACTCCATGGATCTGGGGTGTGTGTGTGGTGGGGGGTGTATTGCGTGTGTGTATATGTATGTATATGTGTGTGTGTGGGGGGACATTTCAAAGAGCTGAGCCTTAAGTCTCAAAGATGGAAATACAAACACATAAGTGTATGACTTCTACCTCCTCTCTCTTGGGTTCATAAATTGTCCATAGTTGTGTGGGAATAAGTTGTTATCCATATTCTTGGGTTTCCAATTAAGTTAAAAACATCAATATTACAATTGTTAAAAGACTGAGGTAGCACTAAAGCCTTTCCAGAATTAATAGAAGATATAAAACAAGGAATAGTTTTCATCAGGTGATATAATATTATATATATATATGTGTGTGTGTGTATGTATGTACATTTTTTTTCTTTCCCTCATTTCAATTGAAGAGATTCATTCTGCTGCTGGGTGCAATGGGAATGAATTTCAGTGTGACCCTGATGGGAACTGCATCCCTGACCTTTGGCGCTGTGATGGAGAAAAAGACTGTGAAGATGGAAGTGATGAAAAGGGCTGCAATGGCACCGTGCGTGTGTGTGATGAGAAAAGCAAGTTTTCCTGTAAGAGCACAGGTAAGCAGAGCATTGGATTAGTGCTGTAGCCCACCTTTTCTTATTGAAGTCACATTTTCATTTGAATTCCCATTTAGTACCATTTGTACATCCTTGGAATTGTTGGCATGAGAAAAATGGAAAAATGCAGATAGAAATGACTGTGTTTCAGCCAGTAAATTTCTATAGATTTATAGGTGAGAACCTTGGAGATCAAGTCTAAGCTTTTTTTTTTTAAACAGATGAGGAAAATGGAGGAACAGAGAAGTTATCTAACTTACCTAGTGTTCATTTATGCCTGAATCATTTTCAGCCTAGATCTTCCTGACTCCAATTTCAGTTGCCTATTCATTAGACCATATTGCCTCTTACCAATTTATTCATACTATTTATTCATAATTCATAAAACCGATAAAATATTAGGGACTAAAAGACCCTACAGATAATCCAGTGCATCCCCCCCTTCATATTGCACAAGATAAAAATCAGTTCTTCACTCTGTTTTTGAAAGAGACCTCTTATAAATTATATTCAGTAACCAATGAGAACAAGTCTTTCTGGAATTTAAAAAAAAAAGATTGAAACACATTTTCCCCCTTCAGTCCTTTTGTTTTTTTGGTTCAACTGTGAGATGGTACTACTGTGCAATTCCATAATTTATCTGCCACTAGGAAAAAGGAAAAAACAAAATAAAAAAGGCTGCATTTCCTTCCTTCCTGATATTCAAGAAGAAAGCACTGGAAATTATCGTATTGTTTATAGGCAGAGACAACTTAAGGTGTCTGTGGTCAGCCAGGCAGATAGCATTCAAAATTCATTAGATACACAAACATTCAAATTGGCTTCCCAGATGGGCATAGGACTCTTCTGTATTTTGCAGTGTATTAGCATCACTTTGTCATTTCTCTGTAACTTGGCTGAGTAGATAAAAAGAACTACACACAGCTAGTGAAGTTTCTTGGGCAGAGATTACTCAGTGAACCTAAGCAAGAGAAATGGAAAGGGAAAAGTAGTGTTAAACACATACCTTTTAATCTTACTTTCTGAATTTCATTCAACTCACTGCCTAGTTTCTGTTATGTCTACTCTTGTCCTTTTCTTTAGGGCTTTATGACATATCTATGTCCTTCATAAGATGACAGTAAGTCCTATCATTTAAATCTTTGATTTTTCTCCAGTTGAATATTATTTTTCTAGTTGTAGTTTCTCTCATGCAGTTATTCAATATTAATGATTTTCCCATTGGGTTTACCATCTCAATTGTAGCATCTGGGACTGACTGAGCACATTTATATTTGTCTTTGTGCATGACAACAGATTATCAATGGAATTCAGTAGAGGAAAAATAGATTACAATGAACTATTGTGATGAATTTCTGTGAAAAGTGCCTGATTCACTTGGTTCCACCCCAAATTAGCGATTGTCTTAACTAGTCCATTGAAAGAAATTTCTGTAGGCTTTCACTATATATTCTTCAGCCATCCCTGGGCTTTCTTTTTCATGTGAAAATTTTATTAAATAGCTTAATCAGGCTCTTTTAGTGCTCCCTATTGCTCTCAATTAAGCTTTCTAACTAAAAAGTAAAAATGAAAGGCTATCACAGCTGTGAGTAAGCAAACACTGTGGAAACCACATGGCCGATGGGCATTTGAAGATACGAAATGACATTTTGTTTCTTTTCTTAAACATGCCTCCTGGCTACAATTAAGCATTTAAAATAAAAAGTTGAAAGCAAACATGACTGTGGCTAAGTATTCCTGAAGCCCATTCCTGGCAGAGAGTTTCATTTGCAAAAAGGTTATTTTTTCCATAAGCAAAACAAAAGTTATAATTCACAGTTATCTCTTTCTTTAATCACGATCAAGTTCTCTTAGTCATGGTGTTAGTTGTCAGAACACTGAAACACAGTGTGGCATTTTCATTTTAATTCTTACTATTCTGGATCCTGGGTTTCACTCATGTTTCACTTTGAAAATTCATTTACATGTAGACAAATCCATCTTTCAGATATAACTGATATGATCATTTGGGGAAAAAAACCTCTTTCATTATAGAAACAAGTTATTTTAAATCACATATGTGTGTCTAAAAAATGCATCATTGTCACATAGTACATTGAAATATTGCCCTGTTATTAGATAGACTTTGTTCAAGTTCTGTTTGTGCCATATACTGACTCCCAGGCAACTCTCTTCAGGTTGTAAATTTCAGAATTACCTGCAATGGTAAAGGAAGTCTCCCACTAGGTACTCTGCACATCAGTGAAATCACAGGCCCATTGAAATAGATTTCTTGAGAGGAGAAGAAAAAGTCCAGGGAAAGAAATTTACATGATAATTTTGTTGCACATTTGAAAGGAATGTCAAGTTGTGCGTAGTAGACTTGCAGTTTCATATCTTTTTATTGTACAATGCTATGGAAATGCTTGTTTTAATTCCATATTTTTTTTTTGAAAAATTAAAAAGCAAAATAGTTTTGTATTTATGTATAAATCTATATAAATTATATATTTTAATGCAATTAATCATTAATTTTAACTGCTTGAACAAAAAAAAATCACTTCCTAATTAAATAATGGACATGAGTCAATGAATGTGGCCAATTAGACTAACATGTTATTCCAGTAGGGAATATGTGCTGGGCTTTGAGGCCAAAGGACCTGAGTTCAAATCTGAATTCACTCTTACCAGCTGTTTGACCCTGTACAAGTTACATACCCTAGTTGCCTCAGTTTTCTCATCTTTAAAATGAGCTGGAGAAGGCAATGAGAAACTGCTCATTTATCTGTGTCAAGAAAGCCCCTATTTGAGTCTTGAAGAGTCAGACCATGACCAATTGTCTAAACAACAAGTTGTTCCAGTTCCCTGTAGATTAGTTCTTTAGCCTCTGATGGTCCAGTTCTAAACTGGATATTTGGTGTGGTGTGGATTAAAATAGACTTTATACAGATACTGTGAATGTGATACATGAATATCATTATTAAATTAATATTCTTAGAAACACCATGGAAAATGCAAAGTATCTTCCAACTACTGTTAAATTTACATATTTCTATCTATGACTAGATATGTCTAGATTTTCCCATACAAGAATTCAAACCTTTTTTTTTAATATATCACCTACCAGGAATCTGGGAAAAAATGGTGAAAATAAACTGATTAAGCCTGAATACTAATACCAACCTTCTATTCAGTCTTTCTAACCCTCTTAAAGAGACAGATATGATCTATTTTCCATAATCTATGTATCTTACTTGTATATACATATATAATCTTAATATCTAATAACATAGTAAAAATGATAAATATAAATATCATACATATTTCTTGAAATAATCATGAAATATCACTGATAACTTTTATAATTTGATGTGTAATTAGAGTATGACTTTACCTAGAATAAAGCTATTATGCCAAATAATTTTTAAAGATATATTTTAGACTATTAAAAGCATTGAGTTTAGTTATATTGCAAGTTCAATTGCTTTGCTGATACTCCTTTTGAGTTTACTTCTGTTAGTATTCCAAACTCAAGTCCTTAATTATAAATGTGGAAGATAAAGCTAAACTATAGATTAGCTGGAAGAAAATGTGTGTGTGTGTGTGTGTGTGTTTAATCATAATAGTGACAAGCATTAACAGATGCAAGTTAGGAAAAAAGAAGTCGTTTGAAGTAGCTCCTGAAAAAGGCAACCACATAGAAGAAACATATATTAGCAAGGAGGTAGACCATGAGAATCTAAGTTAATGGGAAACTTCAAGTGTTTATAATGTATCTTGACTGTATTTAATGATAGTTTATAATGAACTCTTGTGAAGTAGTCTTCTCTACCTAAGTCCTTTTTGAAGAAGAAGTAAGTCTCATCTTGTGCAATGACAGTCGTCTTTGTTGAATTGGATTCTGAGACAGTATTATCATGTGTATAACCTGAAGATACTTGTCTCCCTAGTGATACTAAAAATGGAATGGTGGTTAAGATTTCAAATATCTACAGGAAAGAATTATCATGTAAATCAAAATATAATGTCAAAGAACAGAATGCATTTCAATTCATTCTACTGTTTTTAGAGTGAGTACGCAACAGGGACAGTGCAAAAATTGGTAGCACACTTAGCAAAAGAAATGCAAAGCAAAATGATACAAATAGAAAAAGAAAGAAAATAGAAGTATTTCTAATTTGTTTCAAATTGTTTAAATGCCATAAATGTGATGTTAGGTTAATGAGTCAAAATTCAAATTAAAATCATACATATTTTCATAGGACTTTATATGCTGATCTATTTTTAGATAATAAAAAATTAGATGCTAGTCAAAGCAAGTATTTAAAATAAGAAAACACATACATTGATTTTCTATTGATTTTAATTAATATATAATTTTTCAAAGATATCATATACATGTAAATGCACACACATATATGTTTCAATTACCTATAACTCCTTGTTTAATGTATTACAATTTGCTAAGATAATCAAGAAACATGTAGTGGGTGCATTTTCCTCTCTAGTATTTACAAAGTGTCATTAATGTTCAAATATGGGCACTTCACCTTTTTAAATTTTAATTTTAAGTTAAATTAAAATTGAATTAATTTAAATTTAAATGTTCACTTACATACAATTTAATGCATTTGTGATGGCACCCTAGATTATGAAATTAAATGATAACACATGCCTTGTCCTCTAAGAACATATATTAAAGGGAAAAAAAACCAATCATTTTTGCTTCCATGACCATAAAATTCACCTCCTTTCTTTCCACTCCCGTACAAATGTATTTCATGGATTGTAAATTGAACACATCAGAGCAGTGCAAAAATATCAGCATGACCGCTAGCAAAGACAAATAAAAGCAAACACATGTGAGGTTCTTAAGTAAGAATAATACATTAAAAAAAAGAATTCTGCTGTTAGCCTGTGTGTCAGAAGGATTTTTTCAGGAAAAAAAAAGTTGAAACAAAAACAAGCAAACAAAAAGATCTGGTTTGTTTTTGTTTTTGTTTTTTTTTACCCTTCAAAGAGATACATCTAGTCAGGTTCTCACCATACTTGCTCAGCCCTTTCTAGTGTGGTAGTTTTAAACAATGCATTTGTTTAAGGATTGTTGTAAATAAAAGGAGTTTGGGGGGAAAGCAAAACACTTGCCCTGGTAGGCACTTTTGTAATAAAACAGTTCGGTGAATAGAAATGGTTCAATGGAAAGAATGGCTAGCCTGGAGGAACAGGACCTGACTTCGTATCCTGTCTCTGGCAAGTTACTTAATTTCTAGGTCTTGGTATGCTCAAAGGGAAGGTGAGAGACTTGGGCTTGATGATCTCTAAGGTCTAGCTTTATATCTATTTTTCTCTGAACAACTGTAGAAATATAAGACAGACATTTATAGCTTTGCCTTTTATGGGTCATATCTATAGCATTTTAGAAACATTTGTGCTATTTCTTTATCTGGGAGTCAAATAGGGATGGGATTGAGAAAAACAGAAAACAGAAAAAAGGAAAACAGGAAAAAAGAAAATAGAGAGGAGGATGAAATGAGTTCTGTATGACCATGCACTCAGGATCTTTGAGTACATCTGCCAGAGCTAGGACCATTTCCGAAGAAAAAGGTTGAAGGGGTGAGTGGTAGCAATCAACCGCTGTGGCATGCCATGGTCTAGTAAAGAAACATTTTCATCTCTCTTATTTATTTCTACTTTTTTTTCATTGTTTTCATTATCACATTTTATTTTAAGAGAAAAAGTTGTTTAAGAAGAAAAAAAAACTTGTTTAAGAGGCTGGTCAGAAGAACAGATTGGGGTAGGAGATGATTGAAAGAGACAGTAGGTTAACTCCTAAAGATTAAGGAAGTTTTCCAGAAGCAGAAGAGAAGAATAGATAAGTGCAAACAGGTTTTTTCACAAGAAGACTCTAATACAGAACAGATCTAATGAAATGAACTGAGTAATCAAAGATCCATTTCATCTAAATATAACAGAGGACTGCTTTTCCTCATTATTTTTATTCAACACTTTTTATACCCTAGAACTCTCTTGAGTCTGGTGTCATTTATGACTTTGTTATATTTACCAATAGTATCATTCTTCTGAGAGGCAGGATGGTGCGGTGGATAGAGAGCTGGCGATGAAGTCAAAAAGATTTGGATTCAAAGTTGTCCTTACAAACATACTAGGTAGGTGACCATAGACATCACTTAACCTTTCTGTTCCCCTAGGCAACTTTTGAACATTACAGATTATAGTCATTTGCCATCCTGTAAGAATGGAAGCAATATAATACCCTTCACCAAAAAAATCACAGTTATTATCTATATTAATTATTTGCCAATTAGTCGTATTAGTCACGTAACACCTTTTATATTGTCATATTTTCATTTAAAATACTGTGTGTTTCCACATATCTTGGTCAACCATAATGCAAATAGCATATCTCATACTCTCAGAACACCTGCATCATTCCTTTACACATTAAATAAATGATATGTTTTTGTAGATTGAAGGATATTTCTAGCAACTGCAATAGACTAACACATCTATTTTTCCCATGTATGTCTATGACTAAAATATCATACATTAGCACATTTTAAGGCTAGGTCAGGGGTTTAAGAATTGGAGAATGAATTCTGTGCTTCCACTGTAAAGAAGAAGTAACAGGCCCAAGTCAAATTGAGTCCCTTTCATTCAACAGCCCTTATGCTATCCTGGAATGTAATACAGTGACCCCATGATCATTATTCTTAATGTTAGTATTAATAACAGCTAACATTTATAAAATGCTTTAAGGCTGCAAAGCATTTTTCAATTATTTTTTTCTCATTAGTCTTTCTGGGCATAGAAATCCATTGTTCAATTCTATAAAGTATTTTGATTTGTGTCTTCATTTTCATATCACATGGACAAAATCAGATGATTAATTCAATCACTGATGTGAAAAAATTTAATTCAGGTCAATAGAATAGTAATTTTGCCTGAATGATTGCCTCAACAAAACCCTTTCCTTTATCTTTTCTTTTTTATTTTCTATTGAAGTATTCCTATTGGAGCCTTTATCTTTATTGCTGTACAAAATAACATGGAGCAATGTCTCAGTATATAAATGAGGAATAGCAGCTCCTGCACACAGTTACTTGATTCTGGAAGCTTCTTAAACCCATTAACCTAGAAAATAAAAATATTTATACTATTAAAGGTCTACACGTTTAAAAAGAACAACATGAAACTGTAGCTTACAAAGTATTGAAGCAACTGGATGAATATGTCATTGTGTCTTTGAAATTTGACATAGATTAGTTTCTTCACATAAGTGTATTCTTCCATTTAATATGATCTTCCAGGCAGATCCCACAGCAGGTCAAATCCCCTATTACAAAATACCTCTCTTTTCATTAAGATGGAAGGAAGTCAAGCAAAGATATTTATTCTATAAACTGATGTATCTATTTAAAAGAAAAGATTAAAGTTGAGATTCAAAGTTCTAGTGGAAGTCATATCAATTTATTTCCAAATGGAGCCCATTAACAATTTCCATTAGTTTCCTTGTAACTGTTTTCTTTGTGCTGGCATTTAAAGAATTGTACATTTCAAAATAGCAACAATTCAAGGCAATTGTGGGGAAGGTCTTCACATTTATGTAAATATTTCTATTTGAGTATCTGTCATTGCACTCACCTGGTATTTTGCTTTATTTTTCCATTCATGAGTTATGTGGCTATTCTTACTCTATGATATATTACAGAACAAAGCCACAATAACTGTAATGCAGTTTTGCATATGAAGATAAGCAATTGCAAGGTACCATTGCAGAGAACCCTAGGAAATATTATGTATGCTTAAACTTAGTGACTAACAATTAATATTGTTATTAGCTCAGTGTGCTATGAAGTTTAATTTGGAGTTTTCTCATAATATTCATTAATCAACAATTGGTAACTGCTATTTAATTTCCTTCAGATGTGAATAATTTGCAATAATTTAAAGTTAAGTTGATAACATGGAAGAAAACCCCACAAATTTATAGAGCTGTGGAAAGTTTTATGAGATTAAATTTATAAACCTTAAAATTAAAAAGATCTAAAAGAAATCTTGACTAAGATTCAGATATAGTTTTAATTACAGTTCAGTCTGCAAAACAGAGAGACTATGTTTACATAAAAAATAGATATTAGGGATCTCTATGATTTTATTCAGGGATGGGGAAATGGGGCTCTTGTACCCTGTAGGAGCAACATTCCAGTCATGCCATATTTGCTTATTACTAAGCAGGAATAGGAAAATTCAACCAAGTAATTAATTGAATCTCTTGTATTGAGCTCAAATGGATAATGAAGTATTCTTATGTCTATGGAAAATGTAAATTTGAACTTTTAGAGAGAAATTTCCAGCCTGCAAAAAAATGGATTGAAGTTTTCCAATAAGACATTCAGCAAATGAAACTCCTTCTATGTGTAAAGAATTGTTTTAGTCAAATGATAATTAAAACTAAATGATTTAATAAGCTTCTGAGATGTAGATCTATAGCAAAACTAGGCTGGCTGAGATATAGAATACAGAGAACTTTAGGTACAAACTAATATGTTAAAAGACTGAAAAATCATGGAAGAGTTTCATTATACTCAGTGTAATCATTGTTGTCATCAGCATGCTTTCTGCTAATGTACACCACGATCCCTTGTGCTTTCCTACAAAGTTTTATGACTTGTGACCAAAGTAATTTTTCACCTAGTGACCAATGTTCTGGTTAAGCCTCTCTGAACTGTTAGTTCTTAGATGATAATCTGTCACCTTGTCATAAATGAAACCTTTCCAGTTTGGTAAGACATGGCTGGAAGAGTTTACATTCTGTTGGCATGATTTTTAGAAACCAAACATTGCCTCTACATACTATGAGGAGGCCCTGGGGAAGGGTTTTACTAGAAGAACGTATATAGAAAAAGAGGCAGTTCAAAAGTCAGAAAACATTTACTGCAGAAGTAACAATATTCAACAGAGACATGCTGAAAAAAAGGGGATAAATAGATCAGTTAATTATGGTGTAGTGTAAAACACTAGAAAGCATCAGGAAACCCAAGTTTCACTTTCTCTATATCTCTAATTAATTTTTAGGTCTTGAACAAGTAATCTGAATTTTTTTGATCTCTGTATCCTCCTTTGGAAAATGAGAGTGCTAGAATGTATGTTTATCAAGTTTTTTTGAATTCTATCATTTTGTGAGTTATTCATATTTAACATTTTTAATGAGACAAATAAACATCAGATTATCTTTCCTTTAGGCACATTTTAGATTATTTATTTTGTGCATTTTTAAAAATTAGCAATTATATATGTATGTATGTGTATGTATGTGTGTGGATATATACATATATACACATATATACATGTGTATGTGTATATATATATGTATACACACATTTATATGTGATTGTTGTTACATACCTGGAAACTTTCTTATCTACACTTTTTTTTTGTTTGCATAGAGCCATAACAAAACTGCATCTTAAAAGAGAAATACAGAGCTTTGGAACTCAGAAGCTGTATATGAGCATGGGTTCACTAAAAAGGTCATGCTGAGCTAACCACATTTTCTATTTTGATATGGATATTTTCCTGCTTCACCTAGGGAATATTATATTTATAGCACATTTGGAATTCACCAAGTAATTTGACAAAGTGTCTCATTTGTATGCTAGGTAGATTCATAGCTAGTTGAATAAAAGTATGCAAAGAATACTCTTTAATAACTTCATCAAAGCTATTAAAATTTAGAAAATCACAACTGGAAATGAAGAGATATAAGGTACTCTGGGAGCAGGGTACAACATATTAAAAACAAGAAATAATGCAAGAAAAGTAGAGTAAAGGATGTCATCAGAGAAAGCTCTGATCATGGAAAAAAGATAGACTGGTCAAGTATTGAGAATGAGGGACAATAAGTGACCAGCTGTTATCCAAATGATATAAGCACAATGTGAGAAAACTCCTATGGTAAATTGGTGGAATGATATTGCCTACAGTCAAATAGAATGGAGAGACATGGATGGATGGTGATATGCATCATTCACAAGAATATCTACCACAATGAAATCAGAAATGCATTTTAAGTAAGGGAGTTATAAGAGAGAGGTCTCTAGGTTGTATTACAAACTTTATCCTCCATCTTGTTCTCATTATCATTCTGATCAGTGATTTGGATGGAGGGATGATATTGCCAATCAAATTTGAGAAATAATCCAATAATATTATATGCAATAGGAAAAAATAAAAAATATATATTACATCTGGACATAAAAAATATCAACTTCATAAGTATAGCATTTGGGAGGCATACACAGCTCTTCTGAAAAAAGACCTGGGAGTAATAGTGGACTGCATGCTAAAGAGTCAGCATTGTGATATAGCAGTCCAAAAAACCCCTAACATGATTATGGGCTGCATAAAAAGGGACATAGCTTTTAGGATTAGGGAAACTATAGAAGAACTCTACTCTGCTCTCTTAAGCCCTCTCCTGAGGTACTTTGTTCAATTCTGGGCAGCACAATTTAAAAAGACATTTGATAAGCTAGAGCAGGGGTGCGGAACCCACAGCCTTGAGGCCGCATGTGATCCTCTAGATCTTCAAGTCAGGCCCTTTAACCTAATCTAAACTTCACAAAACAAATTCCCTCAATAAAAGTCTCTAGGTGCTAGGGACTACTCAAAGGATAATAAACAGGAGGTTGAATTGGCTTCAGTCCATAATATATAAGGAATTAGGACTCAGACCTGTGTAACCTAGAGGAGAGATAAAAGAAACTAAATATGGAATGATACATTTATTCAAATATTTGAAGGGCTAAGTGTTTCAGTGACTAGAGTTCCAGACTCTAAGTCAGGAAAACTAGTCTTCCTGCGTTCAAATATGGCCTTAGGTACCTACTAGCTGTGTGACCATGGGTAAGTCACTTAACCCTGTTTGACTCAGTTTTCTCATCTATAAAAATAGCTGCAGAAGAAAATGACAAATCACTCCAGTATTTTTGCCAAGAAAACCCAAATATGGAGTCACAAAAAATAGGACATAACTAAAACAACTGATCAACAAAAATGTGGAGAAAAAAATTGCACTTGTTCTATTTGACTCCAAAGGATAAACCCAGGAACAATCTGAAGAAGTTTCAAAGAGGCCAATTTAGACCTCAATTTCCTAAAAGTTAAAGCTAATCTAAAATGGAATAGGTGGCTTTGAGACATGGCAGTTTCCCTGCCCAAATCCTAACTTCTCTTCTTAGAGATCTTTAGGAAGAGACTGGAAGACAATTTGTTGGATATGTTTTAATTTGAGTTCCTTTCTTCAATAGGTTGACTTTGATGGTCTTTGAGGTTCCTTTTCACTCTCAAATTGTTATTCTTAAATGACAAAAGCCAGATGAAGATACACAATGTTTAGGATGATATAAATTAGTATTAAAGTAGATCTTGATTTTAGGTATAATAGCCCCAAAATGACAAATAAAATAGGACAGAGATAAATATAAAGGTAACTCAGGTTCAAATGATCAATTGTACAAATATAGGATGAGGGACATGTGATTTAATAGCACTTAAAGAGAGCTTTTAGATTATTGGAAAGTTAATATGGATCAGCAGTGTAGCATGAGTACCAAAAAGAGTAGATACCAACATAGTACTAATTATCCTAATGTACTCTCCCATAGTTACTCCATACTAAGGAAAACATTAATTTGGAGGACATCACATTTCATTTGGGATATTAATAAAAGCATCTCCAGAATGGCACGTAACCTCCACACCTTATAATTTGAAGAATAATGGGAAGGACTCATAATGCTTTGCTCAAAGGAGAAAAAAACAAATTATGAGAGTTATATTCATATATCATATATGTGATGTATAAATATATATGTGTGTGTGTGTGCATATATGTTTATGCAATATGTTCGTGGTCTTCAAATATCTGAAGGTCTATTATTTAGAAGAGGTATTAGATTCATCTCTATGGGTCCAGAAGGCAGAAATAGGACCAATGAAAACAGGGAACAGAGATGCAGATTTTAGTTTGGTATCAAGAAAAAATTGTCTAACACTTAAAACTATACCTTATTGGAATGTCGATGGGTTTTCCATTATTGGAAGCGTTCAAGTCAAGTTGGCTTGATGGGAGCTTTAAAGACATATTAAGTGGGTCCATAAAACTAGTTTCTAAAACAGTACATTTCTAGCCATAATTAGTCACTGAATCTTTACTTACAAGTACAGAAAATGTTTTGGATCTAGAACAGATATCAAGATGATTCATTTTAATATGGATGACATCCATGGCAAGCCCAATCAAAACGCTTTCAAAAAATATTCTCATTATTTGAGATATTGTTGAAGGGTGTTATATATTGTGTCGGTCATACTAGATAACTTCAAATGTTCTTGAAAACCCTAAAATTCCATGATTCTCTTATCCATAACAAAATGTTTGCTTTATTATCTTATTTATCACTTTTTATTGGTTAATAACCTTATAATAATGGATGAATAATTTGAACTAATCAAATAAAGGTGCAGAAAGGATTACAGTTCACATGTGCATTTCAAGGTTTTGCAAATAAAAGATTTAACTAATCATATAGAAAACAAATTTTCTTTTAAAAGAATAAATAAAAATTATGAGAGTATATATCAGTATCAATTCATTAAACACATACTTGATTCAAGCACTACCCAAGAACTAAATGCTAGGAAGATAGTTCCAACCATTCAAGATGTTTACGATATTGTTTAATGGTTTTATATATTTATAATGCTTAAATATATACAATATTTAAGATACTGTTATCAAAATGAAGAATTGTATGACACAGTTTTTTTAGAAAGACAGTATTTCATTTTTTTTGTGTTTGAACAGGATATTTCTTTATGTACCTAGCTATGGGGAAGGATTATGGGCATGAGGACTGTTTTTCTTTTTATTTAGACGTGTAGTACTTACATTATTCCAAGGTTTCTATTTAGGTGTTTGGGAGCTTTGAAGACATATTAAGTGGG
>CM053596.1:210152873-210167878 GCA_028646575.1 Pseudocheirus occidentalis
CCCTCCAAAAAGCAAAAAGCAAAAAAAAAAAAAAAAAAGAAATATGTTACTTTAGGGAAGGCTGGGTGGTGCAGTGAATAGAGCACTGGCCCTGAAGTCAGGAGGACCTGAGTTCAAATCCGGCCTCAGACACTTAACACTTACTAGCTACAAGACCTTGGGCAAGTCATTTAACACATATTGTCCTGCCCTCCCCCTCCGAAAAGGAATAAAAATACATTACTTTAAAGTAGATTTTTTTTAAGTGAAATGCCTTAATTCATTTAATCAAGAGATTTAGAAGAGGGGAACTAAGAGACTTGCTCAAACCCATCATTTTGCAGAAGAAGAAATTTGAGACCAATTGAGATGAAGTGATTTTTCCATGATTACAGAGATATTAAATAATAGATATGAGTCAGGTCTAAGACCTCAGTTGAAAATTCAGGGCCCTTCCTACTATGCCATATTGCCATCACTGAAAAAAGAATAATGAGAAAAGTAAAGTTGTGGCTTATTTGTTTTTTTTTACCCATATCTTGGATCCAAAGCAATAGCTCTGGGATGCTCCATAGCTCCAGCTATCAGTGTTGTTCTCAGGGTGCCATCTAACTTAGCAACTTCAATTTGGTCCAAATTGCTATCTATCCAATAGATGTTTCCTGCAATCCAGTCTACTGTCAGTCCTTCTGGAGTAGCCAAGCCATGTTCTACCACCACTTCAATTGCTCCTACACCTATAAAAAGGGAAGAAGAAAAAAAGAAAGAAGAAAATGAAAAAAAGCAAGTTTTACCTATGTCCTGAACCAAGAAAAGGAAAATGTCTTATTGAACTATGGTCAATCAGAGGGGACAAACAACTCTCCCCCACCCCATTTTACTGAGCAAAGATGAGGCAACCTGTAACCCAAACGACAGTGATAGTTGCTGCAGTACCTGAAAAACATTTCTGTCAAGTGGTGAATGTACAATACTAGATCATTCTTCTCTGACAAAATAATGTGCCCTGATTTTAATCACTTAAGGAAAGAATTAACCAAGCCTAATTTTTCTACCTTCTTGTCTCTTGGGATGGAATACCTTTATTTATTTTTTTTTCAAGTATTCATTAGTGGAGTAATAAAAATGACTGAGGGAACAGTGTTTCCTTCCAGGGTGCTAACATGTGTGTGTGTGTGTGTGTGTGTGTGTATTTGTATGTGTGGTAGGAGGAAATGGACCTGTAGTATTCTTGGTCCCAACTCCTATGCTCTGCTCTGTCATTCATCCTCAACTAGACTGCCTTCAATGTATAGTTAAACTGCCCCTGTTCTTTTTTTCCTTCCATAGGATGCTACCTGCATAATCATGGGAATCCTTTCCCAGAGTCCACTTCCTTCAACAGCTACATTACTCAGCTTAGTTCTATGGGATGAGAAGTTGGAGAACACTGACTTTTATTTGACTATGTGGAAATGGGCCAGATTGTCTGGGAAATGGGCTGCCCTCTTTCTCTCTACCATGATTGTACTTGGAGTAAATTATTCCCTGTAATCTCTAGCACCACCTGAACCTGTTCTGGACATAAAAATGACAAATTATGACTGTATGTAAGATATTAACCTTTATCATAGGATAGTAAGACCAGGGAATTGAGGAAAATCATATCTCAATCACTTGAGCTTTTAAACATTGGAGTATTGAAACTGTGAACTAAACTTTGCTTTTGCTATATAAGCTGCTGAAGTGTTGACTATACAGATGTAAAACTTATGAGCCCAAATTTCTTAGACATGGTACTTCTCCTGTAGGTTTGATTGCCAAACTGACATTTTTTGTAAAACTATCTAGAGCATAAGATGGTATTCTAAGAAATTTACATTAAATTAGTCTTACTTTGATTTCAGAAATGATTTCATGGAAACATTCCATGAATACCATACATTTTTAGAGTATAAATTTACTGGGCTAGATGGCAACTGAAAAGTTCTAAAAAAATGGCATTTCTCATGTTTCCCTTTTAAAATCTTTAAATTTGTTATCTGAACTAATTATGGTGGAATGAAGTATTTGAATTACGCAAAGGTTAGTTGCTATATTGAAGTTGATGATGGGTTATCATTTATTGTTACTCATGTTTTCTGACAAAATCAAATACACAAAAAATAGTTTTTATAGAAATCTTGAAAACTGGTTGTTTACCCATAAAAATTCCTACCATTTGACTTACTTGTAAACTTTAGAAAGTAAAAGTACAGAAAGCAGAAGAGGACAATTTTAATTAGTCCCCTATACATCAGAATTTTTATTACCTGGCATCTACCATTCATGTCAAATCAACAAATATGTCAGGAAAAAAATACCGTTACTATGTTTATTCAAAACAAAGAGAAACTAAGAATCACATTCTTTTAGAAATGCATAAAATTTTGACCAGTCCTCCTGGGTATTTAGCAATGCAAATAGTAGCAATACATAGAACAAGCTATCAATAGTCCAAAAAGAGTTTATCTATTGTAATGGTTATAATTTTTAATCAATGCTCTTATTTTCCAATACTTTTCTCTTTCACCACAGACCTTAATTTTGGAAGCTTAAGCCAAATGAAATAATACTACTCACATTTGATTTCATGTTTTTCACTTTAACACTTTGAATTATTTTCTCCTGGTGCCAGATAACCAGACTACAACTATGCTAAAGAGTAAAGTTTTGACATGGCCACTTTTCGTAAATTACAGAAGTGACTTTCAAAGCAATTAACAATTTGAAAGGGAATAAAATGCACTTAAGTGGTTATCCAAAACTAATGAAAAGAAATAATTGTAATTTGGGAAGAAATATTTTATACTTAGCATTTAGGGCCTTCTTATGAATGAATCATGCAAAAACAGAAGGAAGAAAAAGCAAGAGAGTGGAATGCTCTTCACACTAGTATTTTTTTTTTTTGGAGAGGAAAAGGCAGGGCAGTTGGGGTTAAGTGACATGCCTAAGGTCACATGGCTAGTAAGTGTTAAGTGTCTGAGGTCGGATTTGAACTCAGGTTCTCCTGACTCCAGGGCCAGTGCTCTATTCACTGTACCACCTAGCCTCCCCAACACACTAGCACTTTTATTGTTTTGTTTCCAGTTATGTAAATGTTGTTCTTTGACTTAATTGATAATCGGCAGAAAACAATAAAGCAAATGATTATAACTTGAAAGATATCAAGCCATTGTCACATGGAAGGCAATATTTTTTTCTGTATGTATATATATGTACATGTGCATATGCATATATATAGGTGTGTATATGTGTGTATACACACGTATTAATATACGTCTGTCTTTCTTATGTAGATAAGCCCATTTCATAAAATAACAATGAGTTAACATTTACATACCACTTCAACTTTACAAAACCTTCTAGAGTTATGATCTTATTTATCTTCACAACAGACCTGTGATGTAGGTGTCATCATTATCCACATTCTGCATCCATATACAACCTATTCCTTTTTCTCCCTGGATGTCATACCTACCCCATATAACTGTTGGGTTTTCATATTAAATGCTTTCCTTCATTTTTCTTGTCTAGGGAACTAAGGCAGATAGAGATCATGACTTGTGCAGGATGTCCCAGTTGAAGCATGCCTTGAACTCAGGTCATCCTGACTCCATGTTCAGTGCTCCAGCTGGTATGACACCTACTTCCCCCAAAATAGCATAAAAAATAAATGATAAATTGCCTAGAAATGGAAACCAAAATCACTGCCAGTAGCTCTTGCACAATTAATGTGAGGGGCCAGCAATTTATTAGAAATGATCTCCTGAGAATATCACTTTGCTAGGCTAATGTTACCTAAAAAGTAGAAAAAAAGTACATACCTCCACTTTCTGAAAGTTTGCCTCTGTAAATTCTGTCCTCCACAACATCTGTCCAATAAAGTAAGCTCTGATTGAAGTGAAAATCAAGGGCTATTGTGTTTCTTAATCCAGGAACAAGCAGACTGTAGTCTCTCTTATGAAGATCAATCCTTCTGATCTCATGTCGTATGGAAAAAATGATGAATGCTTCAAAGGGATCTGAAATTAAATGTATATTAATAGATATGCTTTAAAAATACTAAGATACTCTAGTAAACGGGAAGGAACATTTTTAGAGTGAAATACCCCTTTTAAAATATATATGTAACTTATGCTACCATTTCTTTTCATGAAAGGAAATATTTCTTTTAATCCACAATTTAAGAGGAAGTTGAAAAGCCTGGGTTTCAGAGTATCTACTAACAAGATAAAAAAGAAACTTGGTCTCTTGAATGGGTATGCTTTTTATGTTCAAAAAACCAAAGCTGTATAACTCAACAAGTTTCCTTTTTTGCCTTGCTGCTGGAAAATCTATAGCCAAGGTTATTCTCCAAATGAGGTAATCTCAAGGGCCTGAAAACATTTATTCCTTTTCTTTCCTAAAGTTTTTTTTTCAGACACAGTTTTTGTTTAATTTAATTTAAAAAAATTATTTCTTTTTTAAAATCTGCAACCTGGCTCAATAAATTAAGTGGAAGAAGAGTAAATAATGATGCATATATATGTGCATGTTTTCTATTTGTGCATACATGTACGAACATATCTATATATAATATTTACATCAAGAAAATGAGTTGAAAGTAAAAGTTTCGAGCATGTGCATGAGTGACCCCTAAATTCTTGTTTAGGTTTAGCTTATGGTTTGGGGAAAATAATTCAATTTCTGTGATTTTATTGGTTCCCTATGTGCCTATGCGGACAGGAAAGTCACCTATAATTTATAATCTTATAGCCTTGACCAACATATTGTGAAACTGTGAATAGTTCATAATTACTTAGCATATTTGTCAGAGTAAGGAGTTGAAGGATGCTATTCCAGTTCCAAAACTCACCTCCCTTTTTATTATAGAACATATTCTCTCAGATTTAATATTTATGACTGATCTTATATATACATACATTTATGCATACATCTATACATACGTACACATACATACATATATATACATCTATCTGTCTGTCTATGTCTGTCTATGTCTGTCTGTCTATTTACCTATCTGACAGACCATGGTTTATTTGTATTAGTCTTGTGGAAGCTCCTAAAGTTCTTTTGCTGTCCTATTTTTTCTTTTTTTTTCAAATCTAGGTATGTGTTCTTGGGTTTAAATTCCTTTGTGAGGTACAACAATTAAACAGGCATTTGTTGAATAGCTAGATACTGTGGGAAGTATAACCAAAGGATAAGGCTCAGCATCTCCCCTCAAGGAGTTTACTAGTGTGTTAATAAATTGTAATGTTCAAAGAAATCCTGGGGAAAATAGATAGAACATGAAGTAAGGGAAAGCCTCTAGGATTAAAATCTCATAAAAACTTAAAACAAAAGCTTCACTGGGTGACAAAACTTCTTATTGGCTACTTAAATATTTTAAGTCCTGGGGGCAGTGGGGGAGCTAAAACTAAAACAAACCAGTTCTGGAAGTCCATTATATTCTGCCTTAATGTTTCAGAATAATAAATCCTTATCCCTGGAATAAGTCTTTACCTCTGTAGAATGATGCATTGCATGCACTCAACATTGTCAAAAATTGTTCTGAGGCATCACAGGGCTCCCATCATAAACTGAGACTGCCGCCTGCGTCAATGTGGATATTATTAAGATTAGAAAAGTTGAATATTTGGCTAGTTCATCTCTATGCTTTGAAGCTATACACACACACAGGCATACATATATATATGTGTGTGTGTGCACATGTATGCATGTATGCTTATGTGTATGTATACATATAAACACACATACTTTAAAACACACATATACTTTCAAAAGTGGGGAGCTACACCAACTTCCTGTTGAGGAACACCACTCTTTCCTAAGTTTTATAGTAAGCAGTACTGTTAGGAGTTCCTTAGTGAAACTTTGTAATGAAGATGATTTCTTTGTTGTGACTGATGTGGTAAGGAGAGTAAAATCACATTTTTCTCCCCCACAATGGGGAAGCTCAAAATGCTTCAAATTTGTATCCACAGCGGTGTCTGAGAGATAGGCGGTTGCTAAGATTTTTGATCTTCTAGGAGAAAATTTAGTCTGAGGGGGTCCAAATCTTTTCAAAAGGCAAATAATTAAGTCAAGAAGCAAAACCCCATTGGCCCTGAGCAAAGATCAATCAGGGTGACAATGCTGCCAACTGTGAGGGATTTAGGTACTGATTGAAACTTAATACATTTCTATGGATTTTGATTTCATAATACATGATAAACCAACTTTTCAGTGGTTAAGGCTCATATAAATTCACAAATTCTTTAATCTCCATCAAGGTAGCCTTTGTAAGTCTCTTCTTGTTTTAAGATTCTGTGATCTCACGAAATGATTATTTCTACTTTAAGGGGGGAAAGGTATATTAAGATTAATGAATATAGAAAAGGTCAGTAGAAAAACATAAAGGCCAAGTGCCTGAATTCTATATTCTCTAAATTCCTCCTTTTACAAAAAAGAAATCTTCCGTATATAATATACTTAACCCTAAATGCTTCAATTTAATAATCATGTATTAAGCTCATCATGTACAACACAGTATGATATATTAAAACCAAAACCAGGGGCAGCTAGGTGGAGAAGTGAATAGAGCACTGGCCCTGGAGTCAGGGAGACCCGAGTTCAAATTTGACCTCAGATACTTAACACTTACTAACTGTGTGACCTTGGGCAAGTCACTTAACCCGAATTGTCCTGCCTTCCCCTTTCAAAAAGACAAAAAAAAAAACCCAAAACAACAATCAGTTTCTGTCCTAAAGGACATCAAAGTTTATGGCTTACTTGATACATAACTAATGAATATTGACAGTGTTAGACAAGCTTTTGTACATAGATAGAAAACTTGAGACTCAGAGAAATCTAGATTCAAGATCTATCTCTTACATATATTATCTGCATAACCCTGGGACCCTGGGTATGACCTTAAATACTCAGTGTCCTCTGATATATCTTTAGAACAGGGATATTTAATTTGAGTGTGTGTGTGTGTGTGTGTGTGTGTGTGTGCCTGTGCATGTGTGTGTTAAATATCCCTTTGGTAATCTGGTGAAACCTATGTATCCCTTCTCAGAATGATGCTCTTAGATGCATAAAGTAAAACATATAGAATTACAAAGAAATTGCTCATATTTAAATAAAGATGAAATTCTTTTTCTCCCATCCATATTCCAGGACCTCCTGAAATCTATTCACAGATTCCCTTGTCCACAGTGTGGATGCTAGGCAAAGGATACCAGGATTTGAAGAACAATTGTTTATATACATACATTGGTACAGGGTGTTTTCTTGCCAGAGCGTCTGAAAAAACCTATAAAATTACAAGTCCCGTCACACCTAAAAGTATATGCATTTCCAGATGTAGACATAGATTTAGAGCTGGAAAGAATTTTAAGACCAAGAAGTCCAGTCTTCTAATTTTACAGATGAAGCAACTGAAGTAGAGACAGGTTAAGTGACTTATTTAATTGTGCCAGATTTTTTAATTTTATTTTTTGTCACAAGGGAGGGTTATATCTGGAAGAGAAGGAAGTTTAATATCATTGGCATGTTAAAAGGGATCAATAAAATGTATTGAAAAGTGTATAGAAAGTACAGAAAGAGAGAGGGCTGGAATGGGAGGATAACAATTTGCTGGTTTGTTTTAATTTTAATAGAACTGGGTTTATTTTACTTGGAGGACAAAAGTTGAACTCAATCTGGAATTGTCAAGAAATGTCAATAACATTCTGAACTGGACATCAATTTTCACTTCTGGTGGTTCTTCAGTGTATTACTCCTCATCAATCATTGAACTTAAATACCCCAAACCGTCACACTTTGCACAATTACCTTCTTAATATAGAAGTGACTTGGGAATTCTCTGCTTCAGGATATTCTATCTGATATTATATGTAAAAACCCCCAAAGGCCACAATTTGCATTTTCTCAGTGAGTAGATTTGTGTTTGAAAATGTAGCATATCCATCAAGTGATTGTTTTGTGACTCCATTCTGTATGGAAGACCTAGTATTCATGTCCTCAATCTACTATTCACCTTCTTAGATTTTTTTTTCTATTTATATATATATGTTTTTCTAATGACTTTTATGAAACAGAATATGAAAAGAGATATCTTGCTTAGGAAAAGATTCCTCCAAACTTCCCCAGGGCACCTTGGCATTGTATCTGAATAACTATTTCTATATAAAGTGCCACAGGTTTTTTTTATTATTATTATTTAATACAAATAATACATTATGCCCTTGTTATTCCACACTTTCCCCAATTTTATTATTTCATGTTTTTCATAATACATATTAAGATATTTCTAATTTATCTTCTGTTCCAGTATTTAAGTGCTAAGTAGGCCAACTCTGCTCTAGTTTAATATATCATTTACTTTCTCTATCCCCTCAGAGCTATGAAAAAGGAAATGTTAAAAAGCATCATGAATTTTTAAAAAAAGAGTCTTAAATTGGAAATTAGGAGATATGGGCTCTAGGTCTGGCTCTCTTGTTTAAAATATTATTTTGTATTTTTTTATCTGCCCAATGCTTACATTTTGTAACCCTCACTCCCACATAGACTGTAAATCCCTTAAAGCATTTTTTTTTCTCTTTCTTTATATCTCTAGCACTTACTTATACAACACTTTGGACATAGTGGGTATTTCATGTTTGCTAAATTGTACCTGGCAACATTTACAGCTAGATGTAGAGTAGGTAGAGGGCTAGGGTTGGAGTCAGGAAGACCTGAGTTCAACTCTGTCCCTACCTACTTACTAGCTATGTGACCTTGGGTAAATCACTTAACTTGTTTGCACTGAAGAAGGAAAATAATGTCAAATCATTCTAGCAGCTTTGCCAAGAAAACCCCATGGACAGTTATTAGTGTGCTATGGTCCTCAGGGGCACAGAGAATCAGACATGATTGAATTACTGAACAACAATAAAAACTACTGGCTACAACTCATTTAAACTCTCTAGGCCTCAGTTTTCCCATGTTTAAAATGAAATATATTAGACTAAGTAATCTCTAACATCCTTGTAAGATGTAGAATTTTATTATTTGATTATGACCAAATATGGTCCATATCGAGCAAAAACAGTAATGGAGGAGATGATCTTTTCAGATGTCTATCAAACCTATGCATTCGATGGGATTTATTGCCTCAGTATTTCCCAAAGACTATTGTTGTGGTTATCACCCTCTTAAATTTTGTCCTGAATTCTCCCTGTTAGGTCAGTGTCCTATTGCATTGTACTTGCTCTGTTAACTTCTGTTAGGAATCAGAACAGCTGAATATTAAGAAAAAGTAGGAAAGCATTGCAAAGAAAAGATAAAGAAAAGGAAGCAAGGGAAAGAGATTAGGAGGAAGAAAAGTGTAAATAAGACAGCATCTTGGGGAAATATATTTATATATATATATACACATACATACATATATATACATATATATATATAAAATTGAAAGGATTTCCCTTTGGCAGAAAAAGTTGCAGGGAATAACTACAGATAAAATGCACTTGTTTTATAGGACATATATTCTAATATATTTTGGTTTTCATTTAATCTAAGTTCCCCAACCAACAATCTAATTCTATAAAAGGAAGAACAGCTGCTCGTCTACATAAACAAAGACATCTTTCCCATTTAGAGTTCACTCTAGCAGTGCAGTCACACCCACCCCCAAAAGGGAGAATACTGAGAAATGGGTAAATTAAACCAATAATTATATTACCCAGGAGATTAAGTTTGGACAGAAAGGGAAAGCACAGATCATAGGCAGTCACGACTATCAGGTTGTGAAACTAGACTTTTCACAAAAAGAATGACATACTAAAAGTGAAGTTTGAGAAGAATGAGTCTCCTTGTGGAGTAAAATCAATTGAAATAGGGATGGAATGGGGCTAATGATTTTGGAATCTGATTGTGGATGGAAGATTAAAGTCTGTCAGTCAACAGATAACATATATTTAAGGACCTACTATGTGCTAGGCATTGTGCTAAAGTATTAGGCATAGAAAGACAAATTATATTATTTATCTCAACTTTCTTGGGATATTTATTTTGCTTTGCTAATTGTGGCTGTGATAAAATTTGGGATTATGAGACCATTAATTTAAAGTTGCAAGAGACGTTGGAGACGCCACCTACATTTTTACAGAAGAATAAAATGAGTCTGAGAGAGGTTTAGTGACTTGCCAGGTTTACCTCTTAAATAAAATAAAAATATACAAAATAAATCACATTAAGTTAAAAAATACACAAATCTACTTACCAATACTAGTACAACTTTCACCATCCATATTTAGTTTCCAGCCTTCATAACATGAGCACTTGACTGAATGCTTGTGTTGTTCACATACTTGACTACATTTAAGGTGTTTACTACAATAATCCACAATTTCACATGTTTTATTATCAGGGTTAAGCTGTAGTCCTGATGGGCATGAACACACAATTCCTCTCCCAGGAACAACAGAACAGTGGTTGCTACAGCCTCCATTGTTCAGAGAACATTCATCTTCAAGACAGGAAAAAACAAATTAATAAGGGTGGTAAAAAATCTCCATCTGGTAATCACTATCCATTTAGCCCAATTCTACAATAAATAATTTGGAAACTGAGATAGCATAAAGTTATATAGAGATTAAGCCTATTGGTTTATGGGGTAGAGTAGGTCAGGAGAAATTTGTGGAAAAAATCTGAGTTCCCTAAGAATGCACTAATAAAAATATTTTTCTCTCTATATGGTTCTGTATGGTGGATTGTTAAAGCCTGCAGAGATAAAGTAAGCTCATCATTTTCCCAGGTATAGTTATGAGGAAAAAAATGCTGAACAGACCCTCTGTGTTATATAGCCTCAACGTTATAGGGATCAAAATGGGCCTAAATTGCTGCCTTTACATAGCTGACTTCCTGAAGAATCAGTGTATGATAAAGTAAATGAGGCTGTTTGTCATTGTTTGTAGGGACCTGTGATTTACTAATCCAATGTATTGCACACAGTGGGCATTCAACAGTTGTTGAATAAACACAATTTTTTGAAAATAATTCCTCCTTTGTTGTGTACTATTTGAACAACTACATGATATTGTTACTCTAGTCAGCATGATTGATCCTACAGAAACCTGCCTTGAAAACATTTTGAAACAATTCATTCATTAGGTATATTCCAAGATATATATATATTCCAAGATAGGCATATAGTTCTTATACTACAGAAAAGTACTCATCATCAGATAATTTGAACAAATAGCATATAAGTACCATCCACTATTAGATACTTAAATTGCAATATGATCAAACCATTGTTTAGGCCTTAAAGACTTTTTTCCTTTTTCCTTTCCTTCTCTCTCTTTCTCTCTCTCCTTTCTTTATTCCTTTAAAAATTATTTTGAGTTGCTGAGAATTTCTTATACAATTTTAATTTTGTGTATTGAGAGATTGCTATTTTACTACTGGATTGAGGGTTACAATTGATTAGAACAAATATCCCATACTTGTCCATTAAGCTTTCTCCATTTTTCAAAGTCTAGCTGTAAGGTATTTTTTGCAAAATTTTCTACATTTCCTACTTTTATATGAATCAATTTTTCTTTTTGTTATCTTTTCACTTTAAAAGAAAGCAACAGTAATAAGTAAAGGAAAATGACCACATTAACAATTTTCTTTAGGTTTTCAATCCAAGTATACTTTGATTTTAGAAGAAAAAATTAGGTCCATTTCTTGGTTCAACCAAGTATGTTTGCTTGCCCTTAATCATCATCATTTCAAAACAGCAGTCATTTTAAAGTATTTGCCAGATTTTAGCTCAATTGACATTCTCTTCCATGAGAACTGCTGTAAAGAAATGTCAGTGTGCCCAGCAGGTGACATAAAATTGCAACAATGCTCTTTTGGCTCATTTCAAACATTACTGTTTCTTGAGTAGTGAGTTTCACTTTTTTGATATCATCTGCAAAATTAAGATACAGGTTTCAACAGAAGAATTTTTACTTTGAAAACCCAAGTTGAACCAATAAATTTAATTCCGACATTTACATAGTATATGTTGCATTTTTTTCATAGCCTGACTGTTACCAAATCCTACTCCTACTTTTAAAAACACATCTTTTTAGACTTTTAGGTAGTGTATCTGCATGTCAAGCTTATTCTGGGTTCCTCTAACTCATTTCTCTTTGCCTTCTACATTATTTAAAATCATCCCCTTGATAAAATTATTCTTATGTTTTTTTAAAAACAAAGCAAAACTATTTGTCTTATAATTTGTAATTCCATACTGTAACATAGCTTTGTAAAGCTACCTATGATTTTGTGTGTCTCTTTTTATTTTTAATACATTAGAATTTTCCTCTTAAAGATAAAGGAAATGAATGACCCATGGATATCTACAGAGAGGAAAAATGCTTTTTTTCTCAGCAGAATCTTTTGAAGAATGTTCTCAAAGTGACTTTGCTTTTGGAATAGACATAGCCATAGGTTCAGGAGAAACATGTAATATTCCCTCTTTCACTGAGTCACACAATTTTAGAGTAGGAAGAGATAACTGTCTACCACATACTCAACAAGTATTCATCCCATCACTGTGTGAAGACATTACATTGGGTGGGTGGTGGGCAAGTTATCTGGCCATAATGGTCAGTCACTACATACTATGGGTAAATATAAAGATTGGAAAGTTTTCCTTTAAAGCAATCCAAAATTTGTATCCTTGTAACTTACACAGCTCCACACTCCATCCCCATTGTTCCTACTTCTACTCTCTGGGGCAAAAATAGAAAGTCAGAATCCTCTTCGATGTGATGGTCTTTCAAATTTTTGAAAACATCTATCCTACTTCAACTAAAAGTTCTATTCTGCAGGCTAACCATACTCAGTCCCATCATCTTCTTATCTTATGATATGAAATTCATGCCTTCATATGGGCCTATTCTTAATACTTCACAGCCTATAAGTGAAGAGAGAAAATCACGAGCATGCTCTGCTGTTCACTTCCCTAAACTCACTTTTTTTTTTTTTGGTACTGGGTCCTTGGATTATTTCCTGGCATTTGGTTACCCTCTAATTGACATAATTTTGATATTCATATGACTCGCTATTCTTTAAAAATTGTAAACCTGTCCTAATTGCCTTCTATAAAGACTTAGAGTCACCTGCTATCAGGGAAATTTTATTCTAGAACCAGTTGCTTTAGGTAACAGAAAAAAAATATGTCCAGGAAAAGCAACTGATAATAATATAAATCTAGTCAAACCCTGGGCTATTGTTTGAGGGTTTAAGTTTTCTTAAGACTTTTCAACTAACTTTTAACATAATTATGCTCATTGTTTCAAAGATCTTTTATAGAACCTTGAGCTCTGTGGAAGAAAAGGGACCAAATTATATAAATTTTAAAAGAATAACAGCCTTATTGTATATTACTTAGCATTCTGTCATTGTTCAATTAATGTTATAAAAATCCATGATAACTTTAGGCTTCTATTTAGCTATCTCTTCGACCCCAATCATAGACCCTAATTATTCCCCACAGTTATATTCTCACAGCATCAAGGCTTGTCATTAAGGTTATCATTCTGTAAAGTCTTCTTCATTACTGTATTGTATGTCACTTTCAGTATTATCTGTATAGCACTTCAAAAAAAATCTCCTTGGAAATTCTCTGATCTACCCACAGAGAAAGAAATGTTTCTCCCTTCCCCCCCAAAGCTATTAAGTATTAAGAAGTAGTTAAACAAGATTGATTACAAAACTCAACATTCATCAAAGTGAAAAGATCATTAAAAGTAGCTATAGCAAAATAAAGGAAAAATATAAGTTAAGGCCACCATTTGTCATAAATTTAATGGGGATTAAATATAATTAGGTAATATTAGTAATGATCCACTATCCAGGTTGTCTCCTTATATAATAGTGCTTATATAATAATGCATCTTCTTTAAAAATGGTTTAAATCTAAAGAAGATGCAAAATTTGTAACATCCTTCATATGGCTCAATGAAAACTAGATGTAAGCACCTGCTTTAGGTCATACATTGATCACATGTAATATATTTAATTTTGTCTGTTCTTTTCCACATTGAGAAGACCTAAATGATTAGGATACCAATTATTTTGGATGCTATTTATTAGTTTCCCATTTCTTCTTTAGAAAACTCTGGGGGTGGGTAGCTAGGTGGTGCAGTGAATACAGCACTGGTCCTAGAGTCAGGAGGACCTGAGTTCAAATCCCGCCTCAGACTTACTAGCCATGTGTCTTTGGGCAAGTCACTTACCCCCAATTGCCCTCCAAAAAGCAAAAAACAAAACATAAAAAAGAAATCTCTGATAATTTTTACAATCTTATCTATAGAAAAAAATGTATGAAATATGAAAGGCCAGCTTTCAGTGCTAAAAGTTTCATTACAAAGAAATGATTTAGAGAAACAATATCATATTATGTTAAACAGTGGTGATCATAAAGGCTTTAATTTCAAAGGAAATGTGCAAAAACAAAACAAAGAAAAAATAAAAATCACAAAATACCACAGAGATCGCCTTCATCAGATCCATCAGGGCAATCTTTTCTTCCATTGCAAAGCTTCTCTGGTTGTAAGCAGATGGATGTGTCATTTGCACAAGGGTATTTTGGTGGTCCACACAAGAAACTTTCACAATCATCCTCATCTGACTGATCTTCACAGTCTATATCTCCATCACATACCCAGGCTTTATTAATGCATCTCCCTAAAGAAAAGAAAGAAATGCACATCGAGTTGTAAAATGAGGCATTATAGAAAGGGCTGCTTGGGATTGCCTTCAAACATGAGCAAAGTTAGTATTAATAAGAAATTTATTAGCAGATAATCTAACAGCTTGCTTTTTTGAAAGCATTTTGATTGGGCTTGTCATGGAATAATGAGATATCATCCATATTAAAATGGATAATCTTGATATCTGTTCTAGATTCAAAACATTTTCTGTACTTGTAAGTAAAGATTCAGTGACTAATTATGGCTACAAATGAACTGTTTTAGGAACTATCTTTATGG
>CM053596.1:210168378-210187352 GCA_028646575.1 Pseudocheirus occidentalis
TCTCTCTCTCTCTCTTTCTCTCTCTCTGTCTCTCTCTCTCTTTCTTTCTCTCTCTCTCAAGAAAACTCCACCTCACTTCTTCAGTCTAGCAGCCCAGCTCCCAGATACTGGGATAATCCTGGTTCCTCCAACAGGCGCCAACAAGGAGGAACATTGGAACATTCCAATTCTGTATCTCTGTCTCAGTAATTCTTGCTTATATACACACACTGGCCTCCTTTCTCAGCCAATCCCCTTCTTCCAAGTCAACAGAGGAGTTCACACCTTCTTAACAGTGGACAGGGCTCACATTTTCTATACTTAGCCCTAAGTTACTAAGTACTAAGTATCTGCTAAACTGATAGCTGTTACACCAAGTGAAGTTTAGGACTGGACATCATTGCCAATAATTATTATGTGAGAGTACAGCTATATGCAGTGTTATATTATTATTATTATATATGTTATATGTTATTATCATACAATTATTATCATATAATGAAAAGGACTATAGATTTCTTTCATTGTCAGGCTTTGCCTAATTGATTCATCTGTTATCCTAGCAGTTTCTATTTTTGTATCTTATTTTTTTCTCTGATCTATGAATATGTTTTATTCAATAAATAAATATTTATGTAGTACCTGATGTGTTCCAAGCAAGAGGTAAAGGGCAATCCCTGCCCTCAAAGAACTTATAATCACACTTATCTCATATAAATTACTTTAAGGTATAAGATATTTTCTTTTTTTTTCTTTCTAACTCCAGTACTTATGACACTTTGTCTCAAATACAAGTTATAATGTTAGCTCTTTGCAAGTAGGAGAACCCAGCACTGTAAGGTCCAACATAGTAGTAATTTAACTCATATTTTTTGAGTGATTACTATATATAGTGGATGTATGATAAATGTAGTAGGTTAGGAGACAGCAGTAGGTAATTTTACACACATGTGTATAAACGTACATATAAATGTGTAGATACATTGATATATATGTGTATATGTGTGTATATCTGTCTGTCTATCTATCTATGTATCCATCTATCTTACCTATCAGAATCTAGGTGATACAGTAGTAGATAGAGCACTAGGCTTGGAATCAACAAGATTCATCTTCATGAGTTCAAATCTGTCCTTAGACACTCATTAACTGTGTGATCATGGGCAAAGTGCTTAACCCTTTTTTCCTTAGTTTTCTCTGTTCTGTAAATTTTCTGTAAAATGAACTGGAGAAGGAAATGGCAAAACATTCCAGTATTTTTGGCAAGAAAACTCAATATGGGGTCACACAGTCTTAACACAACTAATTCTCTCTCTCTGTCTCTCTTTCTCTGTCTCTCTCTTGTCTCTGTCTCTGTCTCTGTCTTTTCTTTCTCTCTGTCTCTCTCTGTCTTTCTCTTTCTCTCTGTCTCTCTCCCTCTCTCTGTCTCTGTCTCTGTCTTTCTCTGTCTCTCTGTCTCTCTCTCTCTCTCTCTCCTTACATACAGAAATAAACCTAATTCTCTGTGTTTCTCTCACTCTACATATGTAAATACCTACATACATTATATATGTACATATATATGTATATGTGTGTGCAATCTCCTTACTTTATTGTGTAAAATTGTTAAAAACAGCTAGGTTATGACAGATTTATCTGTTTGACAGATTAAGAATTTTATGCCTAAGAGGGGTAAGTAACTTTTTAGAGATCATACTTATGCAGAAAACCAGCAAGTGAGGTCCCTTAGTCCCTTTTTCTCTTTAACATATTTAGTGTGTGTATATACATATGTATGGCATGTGTATACATAAAACACAGGCCAAATTGGTAAATTCATATCATGAAAATTGAGATGTATCAGTTTGGCATTTGATATATATAATATATGTGTGTATGTATTTATCTCTGTCAAGATGATAAAAACAAATGCCTTAACCTAACAGTTGTATGAACTTCCCACTAGATGCAAACTCCTTGTGAGCATAGCTTGTGATATATCTATCTTCATATCCATAGTTCCTTACTTGGTTTCTTGTGCATAGGAGACAATTAATATATCCTTATTAAATTAAATTGAACTCGCCTAAATTGAGTATATATGAAAGAACATTAAAGTATTGTATACAGTACTAATTTATCTTATTTGTGCAGCTTCTGAAAGAGTAAACTAATTAAACTAATATATTAAATATTGAACTAATATACATACTATTGAACTTGAAGTACTGAAGATTACAATTCAGTGACCTAATTTTGGGTCGATAGCATATTTTGGCCTTGCTCAGTTTGATCTGGTAGATTATAATGCCACTTCTAGAACAGAAAAAGCTCTTTTGTTTATGGTTCATTGATCCAATATAGAAGTATAGGAATCTAACAAATAAATACAACCACCATTGCCTTAAGTTGATTCTTGCAGTTTCAAAAAGAAATTGTGGTCCCATTTGCCTATGTCCTGTGTTAAGAGACCTTTTCATCTTTGTGAATTTGAGAAAATTGAATATTTATTGAATGATTTTCTACTAACACATCTTCTGCTATAAAATATTGAGTGTGTTAGAAAATGATTTGATTCCATTAAGATACAAATAAGTAGTGGTGACAATGGGAGTACAAGCTTCCCAAAGCCTTATCAAAGTAAATGATCCTTGAAATCAACTTTCAGAAGCTGTTCCATCCCCACCCTAGTCCCCACCACTGGTAAGGTGAAATATACATTTTGGAAGCAATTTGTTCTTGAATATTTTATTTTCCTAAATTGGTGATAGTTTACTATCAAAGCAGCTGCTGTCAGAGTCCCAGTGCTGCTACATTGGATGAAGATTGAAAGGACCAATCATTTTTAGAATAGTTTGAAGGACAGCAAGCAATATTTTCATTATACACAGTACATATTAGCCTTTCTTATATGTTTACTGCAGGCATACTTCTGAATAAAATAGATAACACCTTAATTGTATTGAATGTCCATTGTATTAAACCTACAGAAATGCTTCCATTGTCTACAAGGTCTAAAATCTATAATTCTCCACTTGCTAAATAGGGTAGGCACAGTAGCATTAATTGCTGGTGTTCTGAAAAATCCAGAGGAGAAATCTTTCTCACTGAAAGCATAGTATGGTTAATGGGCTCTCTTGGCTAATTCTAATCAATCACATTAACCCAGACCCCAGAAAACCTTTCTCTTAACTCTTCGTTTTCCTTCATTTACCTCTCATTTGAATTCATATTAACTTTATATCATTTTTCCATTTTAAATCTAACTTTGAAATATTGAAAAAGGTAAACCTAAATGTATTTTTAAATGAATTGTATCCAAAATTAAATTAGAAACAAGATACAAGCATTTCAATTATACTCAAATAAAGGTCATATTTGGCTATCATCTGAAAAGATTTTCATTTAGGGCAGTGTAATGGGAATCTGAAGATCTTTCCTGCCCCTAGACCTTTGCTTAAGTGGTTTGGGTGGCTCTGAGAATCTTCCCTGATTTGACAGAATACTCTGCCCCCAATAGGCTGAATGTGATCACGTGGAGCCTGTGGTGGGTAGCTTGTTTTTGGGAATGCCTGCACCTTGTTACTTTGTAATTGGACAGTGGATCAAGAGGGCTGTGACATTATCTGACCCAGGAGAAGCCTATATATATGCCCTGATGTGAGGCTTTGCTTTGGGGCTCACTTTGAGAAGAGTTGTATGATTTGGCCAGATGAGACTCTGGGAAGCCGTTGAGCTCCCCAGCTTTGAAAAACCCAGATGTTGATTCTTCCCTCTCTGGTAACTTGAATAGGTATGGATGTAATGGTCTTGGTCTGCTTGGAACTTGTGCTTGTAACTTGTGTTTATATTCTCTGAAATTCAGGGTGCTGACTTTTTCCCCTCAACTAGGTCAATGATATGTGTTTGATTGATTAAAATAAGACTGTTAGCCCATTTTGAGTTGCTTTCCTTTAGAAAAGCAGATCTAAGAACCTGTGCTAGCAGCCGCCCTAGGTATGCTAGGGTGCTAGCTGATACAGGCAGATAGAAATAACTGTTAGAGACCTGAATGTGGAGTCAAAGGACATGAATAGGTTCAAGTATTAGCTCTACTACTAACTAAAAGCCTTGGCAATGTAATTATCTGAGTCTCAGTTACCTTATCTATTAAAATTAAAGGTAAATTTATAAATTCTATAATAATTTAATTTTTACTTTAATAAATTTTTCTCTAACTTTTTAAAATTGATTTCATTTATTTTTGTTATAATCAAGTTTAAAACTGTCTCCCTCCCTCTTTCTTCACCCCATATTAAAGAAGGCCACCATTTGACAGAGATATATACATATATAATGTATAATAATTATACAATATTATGTACACATATATAACACATGTATGTAAAACCATATTATTCATACTTATACTTATCATTTCTTTCTCTGGAAGCAGATAGCATCTTCCTTTTTAGTTGATTTGAGTTTTTATAATATTCAGGATAACTTAGTCATTCACAGTTTCTCTTCTAACAATGTTGTTGTAACTATATTCAATATTCTCCCAGATCTGCTTGTTTCCCTCCTCATTATTTCGTGCAATTCTTTCCCTGTTTTTCTAAAGTCACCTTGCTCTGTATTTCTTATAGCACAATAGTATTCTGTCACAATCATATACCATGACTTGTTTAGCCTTTCCCCAGTTGATGGGCATCCCCACAACTTTCAGTTCCTTGCCATCACTAATTAAGTAATTTTTCCTGTAAGTGCCTCAATGAATTATTTTCCTCTTATTTCTCTACAAAACACCGGTGTATTTTATCCCTTATTTAATTATGTTATGATTAAATATAATCCTAAAATATAAACTCAAGTCCTTAATAATAACTCAACCAATAATCCTATTCCACATGTTTAATAATGTTTATATTTACTAAATATGCTGTTTAAGAACAATTTTGCACTCTGTAATTTTACATTAAAAGTAAAAAATCTTGTTTCCACTAAAAGTGACCCTCAAGTTGAAATTTTTTAAAATACTTGCTAATATATATGCAGCTAAAACTGGAAATTCTTGTGTTAAGGGTAAGTAGTAGGATGGCAGTGTGAAATCAAATTTTGTGAAAAATTCTGCTAAGGATAATCTCAAGAAGAAATGCTTCTCAAGATATAAGAACTCATGCACTTTCGATGGAAATTGTGGCCCCATTAGGCAAAGAACCTAAGACACTGTCAGGCTATTTCTGGGGGTATAGTTGGAAAGGAAACAAAATGCTAATCTGTTCATTTCCTGGGTTGCATAATTATTCCTGTTACCTAGATATTAAGTCCAGTTGTTTGGGTACTGTCAACAGTATCTAAATGTATCATGGGACAAATTTCTGATCATCCACCCTAATTAGGGCTCTGAGTGTGTGTGTGTGTGTGTGTGTGTTTATGGATGGATATATGCATAACCTATGTATGTATGTGTATATACATATCTGGGTATGTTTGTGGATATGTATATTCACACATACAGAAATATATATATGTGGTATACATCCATATGTACAGACACAGAAAGAGAGAGATTAAGAGAAAAGAGAAAGAGAGAGAGAGAGAGAGAGAGAGAGAGAGAGAGAGAGAGAGAGAGAGAGAGAACCTTTTCTGAATATCTCAGAAAGCCACCAAACATTACATGTGACCAGATCTCTTCAGGATATTCTATCCCAAATGCATTCATTCCAAAGTAACATCTTGTAAAATGCTAGCACTTGACATTTTTAATTATCATCCTTATTGAACAAAACTGTCCCAACTATAAAGACTTTGTGCTAAAATATCATTGATAGCGCATCAAAGAATTACCTTTCCAGTCAGGACAACAGAGAACTTTGTATCTAAGGTTCAGGATCCATCCCACTTTTATCATATAAAAGAAATTAAGAGCTTATTTCTTAACAATTTGAAAGAAATTAATTAAGATTTAAAATTCTGTAATCTGTTCCACCTTCTTTATATTAATTAATTATGGGTTACTATGATAGTTAATAAGCAGCCTTCATTGAAAGTATAATCCTTTAAACCCTGTCTTATCTTCTTCACCAATAAACATCCAATGTTGAGTCTTTCCTCTCTGACCACGAAAAGTGGCTCTTACTCATTGTTCTTTCACTCATATCTTTTTGACACACTGTATATTCTTTTGTAACCTTCTAAAATTATTTCATGTCTAATTACTTCATCTATAAGTATTTTTCCCAAAAGTCCTAAAGATGGAATCATATCATACATACATACATTACTTGTGTATCCCCAACTCAATCCCCTACCACCTCATCCCTTGACCTGAATAATATTAGATACATAGCCTAAACACTCAAAAATGTTTAAATTAATTTTACAGAAATGTTATATGCTTTATAAGCTGCTTTATTTCCTTATGTTATGTGGGAGAAGAAGGAAATACAATTGTGTGTGTGTGTATGAAATGGAATAGAAATTTATTAACTAATCAAAAAAAAAGTCTGCCTTATAATATTATTTTGGTTTGTTTTCTCACCAAATTTTTGTCAACTATGTTGACAAGAAATGGCATTGTTTTTATTTCTTCTATATTTTTGCTATATTTTGTTTTTAATTTCCCCTTCCCCTTCCTCTTTTCACTTTCTCCATTCTTTACTCTCTAGAGAAATTACAACTAGTGGAGGAAAAGAGCAGAACATGGAAAATCTCACAATTGTATATATACTTATTGAATAGTCAGTGGTGTTACAATTTATTGTTATAAGCACATCAATTCTTTAAGTCACAAGATTATCACATTATCATTTATTAATATGACCCTAGCCTAAATAACAATGTATGTCCTTATGTGCCCAATATAAGTTATTCCATTTTAATGTATTTATTTGTAGATTTGTAATTATTCTAACTTGCTTGACAAACGTGCCGTTTTAAAATGGCAAATGAAATAATTTGATTATTTCTTTCTTGTTAGAATTCTTTTCTGGACAGACTGGGATGCTAATTTTCCTCGTATTGAGTCTGCCTCCATGAGTGGTGCTGGAAGAAAGACTATCTACAAAGACATGAAAACTGGGGCTTGGCCTAATGGACTAACTGTAGACCATTTTGAAAAAAGGATAGTATGGACAGATGCCAGGTAAAACACACCAATATTCAGATATGTAGGAAGCACAGATAGTTATTCTTTGTTAGGGTTGTTATTTTCTGGGTCTTCTAACTTTCTAGGTTACAACGATAGGACTATAAATAAATTTAGAAAGCAATGTTGGTATCATTCATCAGGGGAATCATATTGTGTCATTTTTGCCCTAGAGGAGCTGGTACCTTAAGAATGGATTTTGATATTGGGCTTATCTTTTTGCAGGTCAGATGCTATTTATTCTGCCCTCTATGATGGAACAGGCATGATAGAGATCATACGAGGTCATGAATACCTTTCTCATCCCTTTGCTGTTTCTCTCTATGGAAGTGAGGTCTATTGGACTGACTGGAGAACAAATACATTATCTAAAGCCAACAAGTGGACTGGACAAAATGTCAGTGTAATTCAAAAAACCAGTGCACAGCCTTTTGACCTTCAAATCTACCACCCCAGCCGTCAGCCACAAGGTAAGAGATTTGTATTAATTAATCATTCAGGAAGGTCAGATTTTGTTTTATGTATTTTGAACCTTGAATTTATGCTATAAAAATCCAAATGTAATGCTCAAAGTTAAGATATATCCATTTTTACTGTGTAAACATAATCCAGATATTTTAAGTAGTGCTATGTTCAGCTTAACATGTCCTCTTCTTTGTGCTGTATTCCTCCATCTTATTATTTTTCTGGATAAAACTGAGGAAACAATATAAAATAAAACATCAGGAAAAGTTCTGACTAGACTCATTTCACTTATAAGGCAAGGAAGAACAAGCTTTAAATGCCTTTCTTTGAAAACCAGTCACTTCAAATTTGAAAAAAAAAAAAGTATAATCAACATTAATGGCATTTCTGAATGATGGGCTACCAGGGATGGGGAACCTGTGGCTTCCTTCAAGGCCACATGTGGTCTTCTAGGTCCTTGGGTACAGCCTTTTGATTGAATCTGAGTTTTACAGAATAAATCCTTTTATTAAGGGTATTTGTTATGTGAAGTTTGGATTCAGACATAGGGCCACACTTGAGGACCTGGAGGGCCACGTGTGTTCTTGAGGTCACAGGTTCCCCACCCCCGGCATAGACCATTCTAGCCAGAGTTGGTTTCCATTTTAAAACAATGATTATAGCCTTAAGGCTGGTGAAATTCTGTTCTGCTCTCCTTCCATCTGGTTTATTTATCATCTTATAGATGCCTCCTAAATCTAATTTTTAGATTAGATAACGTGAAATATGCCAGGAATGTAAACAGTGGCTGCCCTTGTTCATTTTTTCACACACAAACTTTTTTTTAACCAATTTGGAGAAAGTAAAGATTAGTGACTTTGAAGTAAGATTCTTATATTTTATAGTCTTTGCACTTCTGTCTACTTTGCTCATAAAAGCTTGACTTGATCCCCAAAAGTAAATTCAAAAAAGACAGGGAGAGGGACTGGGCCTGTGATATTAGTAGTATCAGGGGCTTACAAGAGGAATTTCCTCTACTAAGAGAAGTTGATACTTCTCTACAACTCCTAGTCTTCTAGAATTTCCTTGGGCATTGTGGAGTTGCCCAGAGTCACAGAGTGGATATGTTATCAGAGATAACACTTGAATCCAAATCTTAATGGCTCCAAGGCCAACTCTCTATACATTGTGCTACGTTAGCTCTCATTAGACAGGAAGAAACAGAAGTGGAATTATGGTGACAAATAGTCCTGTCACCTTCATATTTATGGTAAGGACATGTAATTAATTTTTCCTTGCTTTTCTATTTAGGTTTACTTAGCCAAAAGTATGATTTTATTTCTGGAAAGCTTACCTTTCTTTTTTACCTCTTAGGTCTAATTTTTAAAATCTTTTTCCCAAGATAAGAGGAAGGGTTTCTAATCCTGATATACATTAGAAAATTTTTCCAGTGAACAAATCTTATTACCTAAGTGAAATACAGCCAGTTTTCAATTTTGAGAATGATCAGAGGGCATTCTGCTCTTTTACATTACAAGGATCACTAATCATATAACAAGCATTGAATTATCTGTCCTGTTTATCTGCTTCAGTGAAGTAGGGCAACCGCTGTTTGAGGGGGGGAAAATGCAGGACCATATCAGATACTTTATTACCAAGGACAGAACTACAATGAAAATAATGACAAAGGCTTGGAGTTAACTGAAGTACAATAATATTAGAGCTGTTAGCTAGAGAATAATAACATGAGGTTATTGAAAATGATCGGTTAAAAATTCATTATATATAGTGCTATAAAATTGAAAAATATTTTCCCCTATACTAAAAAAAAATTAAGGTTAAAGATACTCACCAAAGTTATGTGATCCTCCAAGTAAGAAATTAATGAGGTTTCTAGCATCAGGATGCTTACAGGTAAGCTTTCAGTGCACACATACATTTTTATCATGTAGTCAAGTGAAAGTATATTATTACTATTATTATTATTTATTAAAATGTTCTCCCAATGCTGTTTTTATGACAAGACAAAAGATGCATTGGATGAAATGGTAATATGATTTCTTTAATAGTCCTTTTTTTAGCTGATTTAATGTTTTTAATTGTATATGCACAGAAATGATACTAGGTATTTATATAGCCATTTTGGAAGTTTTCTGATTTTAAAAGTCCATTACCTTTTTTGACTATTTTCATCTCTTAAAGTTTAGAGAATTTGTTGGAGAATTAATTTTGTGTGCATATAGATATACACATTTATTTTTATTCATATATGTATTAATGTTGTTAAATTGTATTAATATTGTTGAATTATTATTAGAAATTATTTTAAAATAACACTATTGGCTGAGATGGATAACAAAATAAATAGCAGAATCAAGATACAAAAAAGACCTTGACTTTGAACAGATTCTAATAAGACAAAATATCAAAGGGATAAATGAAAAATTTTGAACATAGAATCAAGGAATCACCTAACAAGTAGAATATTAGGAAGATATTAGCAAGCAGTATTTTATCAAGGTAATAGCAGTTGTACCCCATGGATCCGGAGTAAGAGTTGGCACTGTAGGAATCACATTTTTCCTAAGAAAAGAGTTTGGCAATGACAAAGGGCTTTCTTTGTTGGCCTCTCATCAAAAAAGAGTTAAATCTCTCCTATTAAAGAGCCAAGACCTGTACATATTGTATTATATATGTCACTAAAAGTAATCATAGGAATTCTTATACACACTCAATGGAATAATACCTTTAAGCGCATCCTGATGCATGATCCATAGGGGAGGGGGAGAGTGTGATCCTGCCACAACCACCCACAAAATAAACAAACTGGAAATGTTAGTAGACTGCAAGATCAATATGAACTAACAGTTAGAAATGGCAAGCAAAGAAGCTAATTTAATCTTAAACCTGCATTAAGAGAAGTATAGTATCCAGAACTAGGAATGTAATGATCACTCAGTATTCTGGCCTTGTCAGAATGTATCCAGAGTATCGGATTCAGTTCTGACTGCCATTGTGTAGGTATAATATTGATAGAGAAAATAATGATGTTGGTGAAGAAACTCAGTATCTTACTATGTGTGGACCAACTGAAGAAACCATGGGTTAGTTTAGTCTTATAAAGAGAAGATTTAGTGGGCAAATGATTACTGTACTCAAGTATTTGAAGGACTATTACTAGGAAGCAGAATTAAACTTGTTAAGCTTGGTTCAAGAGAGCAAAACTTCAGTGAGTGAAAATTGTAAAGAAATCAAAGTGATATAAAAAAGAACAAAAGGAAACATTCTATCAATTAACAGTCTCCAAAAGTGTAATGAGTTGTCTCAAGAGATAGTGAAGTTCCCCTCAATAGATATCTTCAAGTGAAGGGAGGATAACTATTTGGCAAGTATGATGTCCAGAGGATTCTTATTTGTTTATAGGTCTTACTTCATAGGCTCTGATGTTTTGAGATCATTGATTTGGAACTACAAGGGACCTTACACATCATTGAGGCCAACCTATTTATTCAATTTCCTATGAGGAAACTGAGGCCCCAAGATCACACTTAGAGAGCTTATGATTCTATGAAATGTAATAGTGGGCAGTGTTCCCAGGCCTAAGGATTACTCTTGTATTCATGAGGATAAGAAGATACAGTTATCTCTTCTACATTGTGCAAGTTAGAGGTGCAATGCATCCATGATGTGGAAAATCCCTGCAAAAATATTGACCCTCCCTTCATACCAAAAAAGAAGTATGTTTTTTTCTTTTTCTTTCTTTTATTTTTCATTTACAGTACCTTATTGTAAAATTTGGCTTAAGTATTTGATCATAGGCTTTGTCATATTCATAATGTCATCTGTGACTTCCACACACACACACATCCCCCCCAAAATATTCCCATTTAATGTCTTATATTAACCAGTGGTATATTGAAACCTCAGTGGAGAAAGTTAGGATGTGGAAGGGATAGCTATAGTTGTATTAGATTTCTTTTTCACTACTCACATGTAGGTTATGAGTTAAAATCCTTATCATTCTCTTTGTTTGCTGCCTACATTATTCAAGGCAAGAAACAAAGTCACATGTCAAAGACATTTCATATTAATGATAATATAATTCCAAAACACAAATGAAGAGAACACATGTGCTATTTTATGGAAAACATGCAGAAATAATGAAACATGGCTATCAGTTCATTTCTTCCTACTTCTTAACTCACTCTCCAGTATGCAGAACACTGAAAGACAGTTATTGAACATGCAAATGAGGAGGCCTGGGCAAATCTAATTATTGTTCTCTCAATCATTCTCTTAAGTGTCCCTCTAAGATTGGAGAAAAACTTAGCTTAGACTATGTTTTTCTGAGATCTTGTTGAGCTTATTTAGATTATGATAAAATGAACTTGCTTTGAATGAATGATCTAAACTTTACTATAATCTGTACACAGAACATTACATTCATTAATTCAAATTTTACTCTTTTCTATCTCCATGATTTTTTCAGGAATTGCTCTTTTTCTACTTATTCACCAAGGTCATTTAGCTCTTGCTCCAGGATATCCCAAGTTAACAATTACTATCCTCATTATACTGTTTAATATGTATCAGACTAAATCCTGTCACTTTCTCTGAACAAAATTCAGCTCAAGGACCTGTTCTTCATCCTTTAGTTCATGTCTATACCCTACTGTTCTTTACTTTTGCCAATAGCTATAATTTTCATTATTATACTTTTTTCCCTATATTTACTTAAACCCAGATCATAAGTTTTTAGAATGTAGCCCATCTTTCCTACCAAGAAAGGGTTAGGGAGAGCACCCAATGGCATTCATAACTTTTGTTGAACATCATGAGAAACCTCAAGTTCTATGTGTATTGGACTTAGCCAATTTTTGTCCATTCTCAGAATATTCCAGTCATTAGCTATTTAAATTATTTTTCCATTATAATACCATTGAAAAAACTTACTAAAAAGAATTTTTAGTGTGACTCTGGTCCTCAGGACCAAGTAAAAATACATCTTACCTAAAATCAACATCATAGCATAAGAAAAAAGATTTGACAAGCTAAAAGATTTGACAAACCAGTCCAAACCATTTTAAATATCAAAGAAGGCATGTTTTAAATGTTTGCTTTAGGAAGCTATGTTGCATAGTGGATAGAGTCCTGGACTTGAGTATTTTGATTGACACCAGCTATACGACCCTGGATTAAGCCCTCTTACTCTTAATTTCCACATAGGTAAAAAGGAAATAATAATAGCTCCTGATACAAAGCCTTTTCATGATGATCAAATGGGATGAAATCTATGAAATGCTTTGAAAAACCTAATTGAATATCAGCTATTAGTATTATTAATAATGACTTTCCTTGTTTCTGTAGTCTTCATTTTAAAAAGTGATGATATAGCAGTTTTAGATGTTATAGGATTGCAGATAAAACAGTCTCTGCCTTTTCTTTCATGGCTTTGCACAGCCAAGGTGGCCAGCCACTGGTAACGTGTCTCTCTGGTGTTAGATAGGTATATTTTCAAAAGACAGACTTGCTCTGTCCCCAAGGTCATTTGTGAGGCCTTTTCTATATAGTAGGACATGCCATAGCTTGTGCTCTATAGTAACACAGCCTTTTAGAACCCAATAGAAAGATGTATGGTGGATGTGGTCAGCCTGAAAAATATGACCAATAAAATGCCCTGAAAAACAGCATGCCACTAAGGAATAATATGATAGAAAAAGATGGACTGATCGTGTGATGAGAGCTAGAGATGACAGGTGGAAAGCCACTGTACTCCAGTGGTACCCTTATGATCTCCAGAGATATCAAAGAAGGATTCTTAACATGTTATATTGACTTCTGCCTTCTGGGAAGATGGTGGAGTAGGTCAGAAATTTCTAGGCACTCCAGATTTCCTCCACAAACAGACAGGAAATTGCCACAAAATGAATGTAGAACAGCAAAAACAGTTGTCTTCCTAAAATATCCTGAGAGGACCTCAGAGAAGACACCAAGGATTGGGGTTTGATCTGAGTGAATTGCAGACACCTCCAGGCTAACTCCACTGAATCAACAAACAGTAGGCCTTGAGGGAAGAAGAATAGGTCTCAACTTCAGTAGGCCTTCACTTCAACTTTCATATCATTCACAGCCTCAAAAAGCCCACCTCAGGAACTTTTACCTGATAAACAGGGAAGCCTGAAGGATCCTTTGCTGTTTCTAAAAGTCAGGTGTAGCAGTGCTGACTTGACATGATCCTGGGCTATGGCTGTGGGTGAGTAGGAGAAAACACAAACCTAGTGAGTTCAGTACCACAGGAAGTAAGAACATTTTCAGGATGGCATGGCTAGGGCTTAGAGAAGGAAAAGAGGAGTCCCAAAAGTTTAGCCCCCAGACAGAATTCAGAAAACAGCCGTAAAAAGGACATGACATCTAGGGCAACATTACTTACAATTTGGGATTAAACCATGACAATAATAATATTAAGCTGCTAAGAAAAAAAGAATGTGATGATTGATTATGACTTTGGTATAAAAGAAGATCTGGGTTCATATTCGGAGGAAGATAGTGAAGTTAAAAAAAAGGCACTCCTACCCTAAAGAGTAACATCAAACTGTCACAAGCCCAAAAAGTAATCTTGGAAGAACTTTAAAAGCAATTCAAAAATCAAATAAGAAAGAACGAGGAAAAATTAGGGGAAAAAAGAATTCAAAGAAAATTATGAAAGTAAAGTTAACTTGTTAGAAAAGAAGATACAAAATCTTGAAAACTAGAATTGGATAAATGTAATTGAATGACATTATAAGACACCAAGACATAAAAAAAACAAGAAAAAAAAATAGAAGAGAATCTGAAACACCTCATTAGAAAAACAAATGGAAAACAGATCAAGGAGAGAAAACATAAGAATTGTCAGACAGCTTGGAAGTTATGTAAAAAAGAAGAATCTGGATATAATGTTACAAGAAATTATTGAGGAAAATTGCCCTGTAGTTCTAGAACAAGAAGTACTAGAAGACATAGAAAGAATCCACAGATCACCACCTGGAAAAGATCCTAAGAAGAAAACTTTGAGAAATAGCCATAGGCAAGTTGTAAAATTCCAAGGTCAAAAAGAACTTTAAGCAACAACAACAACAAAATTAAATACTGAGGAGAAACAATCAAGATTTTATAAGACCTAGCAGGTTCTACCCTAAAAGATCACAGGTATTGGGACATTATATTTCAAAGAGCAAAGGACCTGGGGTTACATCATAAACTAACTTATCCTGCAAAATTGTGCATAATCACATGTGAACATATGATGAACTAAAAGACTTTCTGGTATTTAGAACAATAAGACCAAAACTCAATGCAAAATTCCATATAAAAGATCCAGAAGAAATATAAGTAAAAGATTAAAGTCTAATTATAAGACAATGATTAAGATAAAACTTTACCTATGATATATGAAAATATTAATGTTAGTTATTATTAGTAGCAATAGTATTCTTAAAACTGTTATCACTAGTAAAGTAGTTTGAAAGAAAGATTATATGAGGTGATACAAAAAACAAAATTGGGTAGGAAAAGGTAAAAAGGAGAAAATATATCATAAAAATGGGATGTGAAAGGAAGAACTAATATAGAAGAAGCAGATGAGAATGGAGAGGCTGGAGCTTTACTCACATTTCAGTTCAAGAGGAAACAGCATATGTATCTGAAGAGGTTTAGAAATCTTTTGAACTTCTAGAGAGGAGAGAAAACTGGGGGATAGAGTGGTAGAGGGACTTTTAGAAGGGTGTATATAATAAGATCCAGAGGATGAAGTGAATAGATAAGTGAGGGACTTTTCAAGAGCAGGGTAAATTAAGTAATGAGAGAGTAAGGTGATAAAATTAGATTAACAGGAGTAGGGCAAAAATAGAGGCTAAGAAGAAAAATAATGTGGAAAAATGACTGGATATAGACTAATATTTTACACCATTTACCAAGATATGGTGAAAATGGATACATGACCTGGATATAAAGAGAGATTTTATAAGAAAATTAGAACATGAAACATATTATCAGACTTAATGGATAGGTGAACAGTTTATGAGCAATCAAGAGCTAGAGAGCAAAGTTGGGTGTGAAATATACAATCTCAATTACATGAAATTAAAAAGGTTTTGTTCAAATAAAACAAATGTACCCAAGATCAGAAGGAAGGCAGAAAATTGGAGGGGGAAGGAATTTTATAGACACTTTATTTATCAGATAAGGGCTTCATATCTAAAATATATGACAAACCTTGTTACATCTATAAGCATATGAGTCATTCCTCAGTTGATAAATGGTCAAAGGATATAAACAAGCAAATGTCCAGTGAAGAGATCAAAACAATTTATAGTCAGATGGAAAAATGTACCATTATTGACTAGAGAAATGCAAATTAAAACAACTTTGAGATACCTTTTTATTGACTTAAATGACTGGCTAAAATGATACAGAAAGTGACAAATATTGGAGGGGATGTGAAAAAAATTGGTCACATTCATTGTTGGTGGAATTGTGAAATGATCCAACCATTTTGGAGAGCAATTTGGAATTATGCCCAAAGAATTATTAAAGTACCTATAACCTTTGAGCTAGCAATACCATTATTTGGTGTATTCCTGAAGATAATTAGGGAAGAAGGAAAAAGAACCAAATATTCAAAAATACTTAAAGCAACTCTCCTTGTGGTGTCAAAGAACTAGAAATTGCAGGGATGCCCATCAATTGGGGAATGGCTGAAGAAGCTGTAGGAAGTAATTATGATGGAATACTACTATGCTATAAGAAATGATGAACTCAACGATTTTAGAAATACCTGGAAGCACTTGCATGAAATAATGAAGAGCAAAATGAGCAGAATCAAGATGACTTTATATACAGTAATAGCAATATTGTTTTAAGAATGACTTTGAGTGAATAAGGGTTTTCTAATATTATAAATAACCAAATAAACTATAAAGAACATAAGAAGACAAGTGGTATCTGCATCCAGAGAAAGAACTGATAATAGAAATATGTATAGAAACAAATTTACATATATGTACCTATTTGGGTCTAATGGTAGCCGTCAGTGAGGGAAGAGGGGAGAAAGAAAAAAAGAAATTTACATAATGATTGTGTTGTATATTTGAAAGAAATAGCAAGTTATGCTTAGTAGATTTCCAGTTCCATGTGCAATCATCTGTTTTATTGTACTATGCTGTGGATATATTTGTTTTATTCAATAAATTAAAAATAAAAAATTTAAAATGTCATATATAGACTTCTTGTGATAAACACTTTTGGAAGAACATGAGCAAAAATATCAGATAAGCAGACATCTCTTGATTGTGTTCTACAGAGGGAACATCCAAATCAATGAGTGCACCAATGTATTTGAGTATCTAAGTGAGACAAATCACACATGAAGTTTCTGTATAAAGGAAAACATAGTAGGTGGCAATACAGTACAGTAGAAAAAAATGACTGATTGGAGCCCATAAACCTAAGCCTAAGTCCTAGTTCTGAGATGTACTTAGTACATAAAGTTATTTAAGCTCTCTGATTATCTATTTTCTCATCTACAAAATGAAGATGATAATACTTTTATACCTTATAGGTTGTTTTAAACAAAATACTTTATACACAGCAAAGTTCTACATGCAAGTTATTAATAATAAAAATTGATCATACAGAATTGTAAAAGAAAATCAATTGTCAGATATTTTATCATCATCCAAAGAATTATAAGACAGCTCCTGCCCTCTGAGAATTTATAGTCTTATTGAAGAAAGAAGTAAATGCATATTAAACAAAACTTGAAAGCACTATATCCATGTAATAGTGCTAATGTATTGTGTTTTTCAGACTATTAGCTTTGTAGGACATGATCCTCAAGAAACTAGGGGTACATTGATTTCCAGTGTAAAACTGAGGAAGATTTCAAATTTAAAAAGTGATCTTTAGTTGATTTTTAAAGGTTGGAAGGAAGCTTTCTTGGTGGATAAAAAGTAAACTGCTTTGGTCATATGATGATAGCCTCTTTAAATTCCCAGAAAGGGCCAATGAATGAGTTTGACTATTTCAAAGTAAGAGATGGACATCACTAGTTGTCAATTATTGAATAACTCTGAAGTTTATGGCCAAGTATTTGAATGTGATGCATAGCAGAATTTGAATCTTCATTTGTTTTTTCATGGTTCAACATACTCACAAGCGTACACCAATGCCTTTTGGGGGAAAAATTCTGTATTTTTACCTGTTCACTAGGTTTGGCTGACACTTCAGCACTCTTAACTTAAATTCTTTATTTATTGACTTGTGAATGCACTGTCCATTTATCTCACTTAGTTGGTAGTTACAGCTTCCTAATGATTAAGTAGATAGAAGAATGTTAAAGAGCGCTTTTTAAAGGGATAGCTTATTTAAATCAGTATACATCTTGTGTATATAATGAGAGCATTTTTCTCTGAAGCTGCAAATAAGGAAAATAAATTATGTACGCTAATAGCTAAGCATACACATATACATACAAACATATTTTGTTTATCAGTAAAAGAAAGATATTTAATGTGTGAACTTTGGGATATTAAAAGTAAATAACTAGGTAACTTTTAAAATAAATGCTTATTGAAGCATTAACTAGAAGACATTAGGTCCTTTCTGGATCATAAGATTCGGGAGAAGTTTCTTGATGAACACAGTATCTTGCATGAATGGACACCAAATAAATATTGTTTTATGGTACTGGAATTCTTTAATAAAAAGGATAGAGAGTACCAACTTTCTCCTTAGTCTTTTGTTTGTCCTTGTCATAAAGCTGTCACCTCTGGGAGAGGCTTGTTCATTCATATTGATGTACCTTCTTAAGTTCATGACTCCTACTCCAATGACTTTCACCCCTAATCCACTTATTGTTGTTGCTGTTATACTCGACTAAAAGAAAAGTTCCATTGTTATTTTCAAAATTCCACCATGTACATTGTCAGCATGTACAATCTCCTCTCCTATTTTATCAAAAAAAAAAATATTGTGACTCATTTCATGTCTTTAACTATAGAAAATGCCTTTTCCTTTTTCCCTTGCATTCTGTGATGTTATACTATCTTGTGCTGTTCCAGTACTTCTCTGGTCATTCTTTCCCTATCTTTTTCTCTGGCTCCTCTTTTAAACATGGGGGTTCCTCAAAGATCTGTCCTCCGTATTCCATCTTTCTCTTGAACTTCAGTCTCATATTTTCTATCTCTTCTGAGCCCCTCAAGTGGATATCCAGCAAAGTTCTCAAATTTAGCACATCTAAAGTACAAATTATCATCTTTTTCTTCAAACTAAATATTCTTTCTAACCTCATTTAGTTTATCTGTCCCCACCTGTAAAGCCAATCAGCAGTAGATTCCTGAGAGAATGCTAATGTGAACAGCCTTTAAGATTTGGATTACGCAGTATTAGTGAGCACTCTGTTTAT
>CM053596.1:210194487-210213384 GCA_028646575.1 Pseudocheirus occidentalis
TAAATATATATATATATATATATACACATAGGGGGTATGTATGTATATAAATATATATGTGAGTATATGTGTATATGTATATATGCATACATGTATACATAGACAGAGGGCACAGGATCATTTGAATAGGAAGGGGTGATATCTAAAAAATAAAATTAGGAGGTGACAGAGGAATATAATGAGGGAAGGAGATAGGACAGGTAGAATAGTGTAAATTACCTCAAAAGAGATAAGAGAAAACTGTTAACAATGGAGGGTAAGAGCAGGAAGGTGAAAGGGAATGGGTCAACTGTACTCATATTGAATTTGGCTTAAGGGAATAACACACACACTCAATTGGGTATCTTATCCTACAGGAAAGTGGCAGGGGGAGGGGAGGAAGAGGATAAGAGTGGGGATGATGGAAGGAGGGCATATTTGAGGAGAGGATAGTTAGAAGCACACACTTTTGAAAAGGGGCAAAGTCAAAGTAGAAAATGGAATAAGCAGGGGGCAGGATAGGATGGAGGGAAATGTAATTAGTCTGTCACAATATGTCTAATAAGGAAACATTTTACATACCTACACATGTACAACCTATATTGAATTGCTTATCTTCCCAGTGGGGGATGAGTGAGGAGTGAAGAAGGGAAAGAATTTGAAATCAAAGTTTTAAAAACAAATGTGAAAAAAATTGTTTATTTGTTTTATGTGCTTGTGGGAAATAAGATATGCAGGCACTAGGGTATGGAAATCCATCTTGCTCTACTAGAAAGTTAGAGGGGGGTGGGGGAAGATATAGGAGAGAAGAGATTGGGGTAAAGGGTATTCAGTATGCTTGCTATTTGGAGTTGGGGCAGGGGAAAGACAGGGAGAAAAATTGTAACTCAAAATTATGTGGAAATGAATTATATAAATTAAAAATAAACAAATTTTTAAATTAATTATTTTATTTATTTTCTTGTTTACATCATTCATTTCCACAAGATTATGAGTTTGGTTTATTGTAAATCTGAACTGAGTTATTGAGTTACATTGACATGTAACTCAAACATCATTCTATAGAGATGCATCCTGAATTAACTCCACATTTTGTGGTGGTTGTTTAGATAAGTGAGTGCTTGAGGTAAAGGGAAGCTGATGGAGAGGATTACAATAGGAAAAGAAAGATGCTATAATGAGTCAATGTATAGAAATATTGTTAAGTTTATAGACTCTTACTCATCATGTCGACCTTGATTTTACATTGTTTTCATTTTTTTACTGTCTCCCTATATCAGCAAGCACCCTAGCATACCCAGGATGGCTGCTAGCACAGGCTCTTTGATCTGGTTTTCTAAAGGATAGCCACTCAGAATGGGTTAACAATCTCACTTTAATTAATGAAACATATATCATTTACCTAGTTCAGGGGAAAAAATCATCACCCTGAACTTCAGGGAATACAACAGAAAATAACACAATTCAGCAGACAGGGTTTCCAGCTGTCTGGCCAATACATCCATATCTAGTTAGTTACCAGAGAGAGAAGCACCAACATCTGGGTTTCCAAAGCTGGGGAAAAGAATGGGGAGTGGGGGAGGGGAAGGAAGGGGGACTCAATGGCTGCCCAGAGACTCATCTGACCAAATCACACAACTCTTCCCAAAATGAGCCCCAAAGCAAAGCCTCACTTCAGGGTATATATAGCCTTCTCCTGGGTCAGAGACTGTCACACCCCTCTTGACTCACTGCCCAATCACAAAGAAACAAGGTGTGGGCATTCCTGAAAAACAAGTCTTCTCCGGCAGGCTCCATGTGACCACATTCAGCCTACTGGGAGTAGAGTATATTTTCAATTTGTGGAAGGTTCTAATTTTCACCCAAGCCTATCAAAGGTCCAAGGAGCAGGAAAGATCTTCAGATTCCCATTACCATAACACTCCTTTATTTAGGCTGAAGAATTTGAAATGTATATTGTAACATTTAAAAAGTTTCAGAGACATAGTTTCTGGGTAATTAATAATATTCTTAATTATGTTAGCATTTTATTAATAAAAATGGACATTTGTTTCTGTCTCTCTTGGACTAAAAATGAATCATGGTTGTGGGGCTTACAATTTAAATGCACTTGGAAGAGTGAGTGTCCCTGAGGGTTGCAATCATGTCTAATTGGTTAATAATTATTGAGAAGAATGACTACAGTAACAGGTAGAATCATTCTAATGAAGGGCTGGGGGATATAACTTTATATCATTTACTTTTAAATTGCCCAGTCTTAAGCAATCTTATCAAAAAATGTGTCCCCACCCAAATCTAAGTAGAACTGGGCAGGATTTTACCAAGATGCTCTAAGTGGGGTAAATTTTTAACAGATATCCTTTAAAGATTGGCTTTGAACAAGAAAGTAGCACAGCCTGGATCTTCCCCATAATTGCTTATTAATAATCATTTCTCTCAATTTGGTAGACAGTAGGGTTCTAAGTTATTCTTTAGTCTTCCTACTTACATGAAGTAGGAAGATTATTCCAGTAGCCTTTAAAGATTGGAAGATACTCATGATAAAGAGAGAATTCATAATGCTATTACAATAGTTGTTATAAGAAGTGACGCAGAGCAAAGGTAGGGCATGTCTTGACAACCTAGAGAATGGACAAAAGAAATGAATGGAAATGATAAACATAAGTGACAAAAGATATTGTATTTGATGTAAGGACTAGGGAAAAGAAAGTTCAAAGATTATTTAGAGGTTGATGATCTGGAAAATGATTATACATTTAGTAGAAATAATGAAGTCAACAGGAATAACAGTCATAGAAAGAAAGACAATAATTCCTGTTTAGATGTTATGTTTAAGGTGCCAGTAGGATTTCAAATTAAAGTTGTGAAGATATTATGCTTCTCTTGAATGAATGCTAAAATATGTGGATTGCTGCTTATGTTACTTAACAAATACTCATTTTTATTTTTGAAACATGAATTAGGAGTTAGATAGAGTGGAACTGATATGTGAGGTCTTTGAGTATCAAAAATGATCAAAAGAATTTTCTATTTAATTGAGCAATTTCCCAAAACCAAAAAAATGAAAATTGAAGTTTTTTTTGCTTTCTCTTCACTGTAGCACACCAGTTTCCACACTTCATGTAATCACATTCACTTCACCCATCCAAAAAAAAGTTGTGATCTCCATTTTCCATGAAACAATCAATACAAATAACACAAATTTGACTCAAATAAAATGAGAAGTATGTTATAATTTGTACTCTGCAGTGCAGGGCTTTTTAAACATTTTTCCATTTCAGAGCCCTTTTCACATTTCAGCAGCTTTCCTTCACTTTGCATGACCTGAGAGTATGAGCAGTGTGAAGCATTCATGCTTTGTGTTCAGAACCAGTGAAATTTTATGGTAACATTGGCAAGCACTGCAGGATACGCTTCAGATTCATTATGCATTTGATTTTTAATTTAAGGTCACTGCATGTTCAGAAACTTTTTACTGCTGCCAAATTTTTGCAACCCAATATGGGGTCACAACCCACAGTTTAAGAAGCTCTGTAAGGTGCACAAAAACTTAAACATATAATAAATTGATTGATAAATTATTTTTAATTTTTATTTATAACAAAATACTAGCCATAATGGCATCCATTTTATTGAAATTCATAATTCTTTTCAACTACTGACATCAGTACTTTTTCTTTATATCAGTTAAAACAAAAACTCACAAAAATATGATACTATAAGTGGAATAAAAATTTGCACTGTTTTATTTGATAAACCAAAATAACTCTATTCACACATAGTCAGAATATAATAAAATATCAGTTTAAAATGCTTGTTTTATCATCATATCATTAAACAAGTCTATTATTAATAATTCTTATTCAGATGGAACAAGACCAAATGTATCATTGGTTGCCTATGGCAATTGGTTCTTTCTCTATTCATACTTAGAAATATAAAGAACTTTAAAAGAGAATGAAAATTATTTCCATAGACCAAGAAAGTGATTAAGCATGTCTTTGCTTTCTCCTATTTCATTTGTCATGCAGACTTCTTTTTAATGGAAAATGTATTAAAATTTTTTTTTGAAAACTTATTATCCACAGTCCTAATTTCTACATAAATACAATTACCTTATAATTCCAGAGTAGAGAACAAATTTGAGAACCAGAGATTGATGTATTTAGAATATTTTTAATATCCACCAAATATTAAGTTTTAGAAGGATATTTTTATTATAAAATGAATTTAATCATCTTCATTGTGTTTCCTCATAAAATGACACTTTCTTCTTTTTACCTGCATATCCTTTAAATTGCTTTGGAGTGAGAAATTTAGTGTAGTTGCAAAAATAATGAAGTACTGTATGGTTTGCCTTCATGATGTAAGACAATTATGCAAAGAACTTTCCTTTTAATGGGTTGGATTTTGATTTTATGAAGTGGATTATTTTTGTAACAATATGGAAAATTATATATGTGAATGATGAAATGTGTCTGAATTGTATGACAGCATTTGAACTTCAGTTCAGAGCTCAATATAGTATTCCCACATTATATAAGTGAGACTCAAATGAAGTCATATGAGAGAATATCCACAGTCTACCCATGGGGAGATTCACAGGTGTCATACATTGCACATTTTCAGACATTTTTCAATGTATAGATCAGTTATAATGACTTCTCTCTCTCACTCCCTCTGTCACACACACACACACACACACACACACACACACACACACAAACTGTAATATAGAATGATTCTCAAGGAGAGTGGTATGTAAGATATCATGGTGACATAAGAAATAAAAAATATAAATAAGGAGTTATTTAAAATAAAGAAAGCTTATATAGGACAACATAAGAATCTTAATTTTAAACCTTGATTTTTCTTATTTTTCATGCTATAACCTATAAAGTTATATTTTTTATATTTATTTATGTATTTTATATATTTAGTCATGTTTTTCCAAGCAATTGTTTCTTCTAAGATCAAAATGTAGATAGTAAAAAAATAAGACGGCATTTTTATTGCTAGAAAACCTGGTAAAATCAAAATTCAGTTAAATCAACATTTTTATAACTTTTTATTCCATAATTTGGAAAAAAAAACAATTCAAAGGTTGAATTGTACTGTATCAGTAAGAATCATAAAACTGTTAAGTCTAATATAATCAAACATTTTTTGTAGGTCATGTAGAAAGGTCTATGCCTCCACAATACCAAAACACAAATAAATAGGATTAATCATAAAGATGTTTAGAGCAGATGTGGCAAATATCTGATTTTTTTTCCTTCATTTCCTCAAGAATTCTATGTATTGTGGATAGACATATAGCTGCTTTGAAAGGCACCTAGGTGGGCAGTGTTGGGCATATTGCTTTGAAAGAGGCAGATTTCAGAAACCCTCCTCCAGCCCCAGGTATCTATCTGGATCCTATGAGAGCAGTAGCAGAAAATAAAATTGGTCCCTCCCCAAAACCCTTTATTTTTGACACCAACTTCCTAGTTAACTACGGTGTAAATCTCAGGATTTGATGCCTCTCCTCTTCTTTTCTCTTACCATCCAATCTGTCAACAAAGCTTAGCAGCTATGACTCTTTACTATCCCTTAAATCTATTTTTTGCTCAATTCTCTGCTGCCAAGAGCTTGGATCAGGTTCTCATTATCTCTTGCCCAAAATACTACAGTCAGATCACCACCTTTCTGATCTCCCTGTCCTTAATTTGTCTCTACTTTAATCCGAGTTACACACATGTCAAATTTTAATGTTCCTAAGGCTCTAATCATATCATCTCTTTGATCAAAAATATATCAATTTTCATTAGTATATACTAAATAAATTCTAAATTCTTTAGTCTCACTATTAGCCCACTAACATTTGGCCAAAGTCAAATTCCCAAGCATAAATCCCCTTCACCTACTTTTGCCTTCAGACAGAGTTATTTTTCCACAATACTCAATAATTTCCCATCTATATGCTTTTATTCACACTGTTCCTTCCTCTACATTCCCCACCTACCAGGTCTATCTATTCAATTCTTACCCTATATCAAGGCCTAATTAAATTTATTCCTATTCTTTCAGCTAGAAATGATGTCTTCCTTCTCTGGTTTCCCATAATACTTTGCACAATTCATTGCCCTTTCATATTACACCTTAAGATGTAGTTATTAACAAGCATGTTTTGTGAAGGCAGGGACCAGGTCTTTCTCTTCTTTCCATCCTGCATGGCACTTGATACAGAGCCTTAGAATATTATAATTTACAAAGTGCTTTATATATCTTCTGCCAGGAGGCAGGGTGTTGTTGGACTTGTAGAGACAGTCAAGTCTAAAACAGTCACCATTTGCAGTCCTAGAAAGTTTCCTCTACACCAAGGAGGGAAGTGATCAAGGAAAATTTTGCAGAGTTATCTAGAATCGCCAGAAATCAGTAACAGAAATGGCATTTGGGAGGCGTTAGATATTGTTATTGGAATAGAGTGAGAGCCAAAGAGTTTTGGTGGTTCAAAGGAAGGAGTAGTGCACTAATGGGGATGGAAATGTAGAAAAAGAGACACAGGAGAGGCAGAGGGGCATGGTAGTCCCTGTAATGTTTATCTTGGGTCTCCTCCTAGGTTGTCATCATGCTATGTACTGTTCTATGAGTGTCTGTTTCTGTCATAATTCATTATTTTATTGTTTTACTATGCATTTGTCCACCCCACCTAGTTCAGATACGGTCTAGAATTATTTATTCGAATTATACCAGTTCATCTCACTTCCCATTCCCAACCTAGGCACAGACTTTTCTGTTTTTGGCAGCAGCAGCACCTATCATTTGTAATTGTAATACTGTCTCATATTAGTTCCATAATAATCCTGTGAAGTAGGTAGTTCAACAATTATTCCCATTTTTATAGATGAGGGGAATAATAGTCAAAGTCATGAAGTAACTTACCTAATATCAACCAACCATTAAGTATTAGAGGTTGCTTTCAAACAAATATCTTCTGAATCTATAATTACACAAAGGAGTCTAACTTCATGCCAGGTTCCTGGATAGGAGCCAGCTGCATCTCTGTTATTCACTCTACAGTTCTAGGCCATAGATCCAGTTTGGGTTAACAAAGGATCCTGTGCCTAAAGGCAGAGTCCAAGGATGAGGAGCAATCTTAATCACTTAGTCACTAGTCTGTGTACTGAGCATGGAGTAATTTCTGAAGCAAACAAGAGCTTGTTGCTCTGACCCCCAGGAGCCGAAAAGTGATGCAATTCCCATTCCCAGTCCAGTCTGAAGCCTAAACTGCAATAACCAAGGCAGACTGAAGGGGAGACAGCAGTTCTGACACTCTTAACTTGCAAAACTTTCCAGCTAGTTGATAGTGGCTGAATCCAGCATCAGTTGAATGGAATTACCTAACAGAGGCAAACTAGTTTCTGAGACCCAATCCCAGATCAGAAATTTGCATAGCTCAGATCAAGAAGACCATAACCAGACTTTTCCCTGGTTTGGGTCACTTTGGGAGCACTGAACACTTGCACATACCTAGCCTGAACTGTCCCTGAGTTCCTGCAATAAGACAATACTCAAAACGTACCCAAAGCAGCAGAAAGACCAGAGAGGACATAAACATAATCCAAACATCCCTTCTAGAAGTGTGCAGAGGCTGGTTTTAACATAAGTTGCAAAACCAGGAAATAGATTAGAAGGAAATCAATTATGGTGACAAGGAAGTAAAACATCTACAAGCAAAACCTCAAAGAAAAGCACAGCTTGAGCCCAAATTCAACTTGAATTCCTGGAAGAGAAGAATTTTGTTTGTGCTTTAGAGAGCTATTTATTTTTAAATTCTAGAGGGGAAAAAATGAAAGCCAAGGAAATTCAAAAGGGAATTAACAGCTTGGTCTAAGGGAGGAATGGGAAATCTATAATCTCAAGGCCACATGTGACCTTCTAGGTCCTTGTGTGTGGCCTTTTGATTGAGTCCAAGTTTTACAGAACAAATCCTTCTATTAAGGGGGAACTGTTCTGTGAAGTTTGGATTCAAAGAGCTGCACTTGAGGACCTAGAGGGCCATGTAGAACCCTGAGGCCACAGGTTCCCTACCCCTGTTAAGAGATGCAAAAGTGTATCCAACCAAGATTATGATTTCATGAGATAGGAAATATTTCGTCAAAAGACTGAAAAAAATGGGAGATGGAAGATTTATCATAGCAAAAACAATGACTTGGAAAACTATCGAAGAAAGATAAATACAAGAAGCACTGGACAATCTAAAAGTCATGATAAAAAAATGAGGGGATATGAGGCTAAACATAATATTTCAAGAAATTTTAACAGAAAACTACCCAAATGTCTCAGAACCAGAGAACATAGTGAAAAGAGAAGGAATGCAGAAGGAAACTCCCTTATTAAAATTCCTATGAACATTATAGCCCAAATTCAATGCTTCAAATATTGTAAACAGCCAGAAAGAAAGAATCCAGTACTGAGTAGCCACAGTCAGCATCACAAAAGATTGAGTAGCTACCAATATAAATGGGTGGAATATTTGGGATATGAAATTCCAGAAGGCAAAGAATATAAATTTACAACTAAAAACAACTTACTTAGTAAAACTGAGTAAAATCTCATATGGGTAGGAGGATAAAGTGAGGGAAGAATTTTAATTTCTTTTCATTTCAATTACAAATGCCTTTGTAAGCATTCCTGATGAAAACACCAGAGCTACATAGAAACTCCAAAAGACAGGACTAAAAAGAAACATAGTTAAACATAAGCAAATAACTGTAAGGAATTAAACAAGTTCCAAATTCTCTCACTCCAGCCCCTCCCTCAGCCTTTGAGAATGCAGACATATTAGTCATGTCACAAAAAAGATCCTTCATTTATATTGATATTTTGTTTTGATGGGGCATTGCCATCAACAGATTTCCAAAACAACAATTTATCTCTAATACCAATTTCAACAATATATGCAATCAAATGAGCATATTTAGTTAACACTCTTGCTTCAGCCACTTGCAGTGAAGAATTGGAAGATGTAGTCTGTCATTTAATTGATACCACAGATCTTCAAACAGAAAGGCAAATGACCTTTTGCCTTATCATCTAAAACTCTGTGCAGTGTGTTACTTCCTGCGTCGTTACAAATAAATCAGTCTCTGAAAGCTTCATTTTCCTGGTCTGCCAAATTAGGAAGTTGGACTAGATTGGTGGTGTCAAACTCAAATAGTAAGGTGGCTCTACTATCCTTATGTTAGCAAATTAACATTATGTTGTGTTGTATTTTTATTTATTTTGATCAATATTTTCCAACTATATGGGGTGTCCCTAAAGTCTGGACACATTGGAAATCTCATTAACTGCATATTTTCAAGAAATGAAATGAATGAAATTTTCAACAACATTTTAATTAATCAGCATAAAGTTCAGCTATGACAATTTCATACGGAATAAAAGCTTTCATTAGCTATTGAGGACTATTTTCCATATTAATGAAATTAATTTAATTTAATTAATTAATGAGATTTCTTGTGTCTCCTATGTCTTCATGTGTCTTCCTATGAAATCTCATTTACTGTAATTAAATAAAATGTTGTTGAAAAATTCATTCATTTCATTTCTTGAAAATATACATAGTTAATGAGATTTCTAATGTGTCCAGACTTTAGGGACACCCTTATTTTAATCTGGTATTTTCACAGTAGGGAGTTTTGCTAGAAACAACATACATAAATAGGGTTCAATTACAAAACATAGAGAAAGGTCTAGAAGTCCTAAGGATGATTAGCTCTCTAGCACCCAGGAAAGCACTTTACTGCTCTCCGCCTCAAATCACTCAACTGCAAAATGGCGATAGCAATAGTACCACCCTAACATGGTTTTTGTGAAAACCAAATGAGGTAACATATGTAAAGTACTTTACACACCTTAAAGCACTAAATATAAAGGCCGGCTACTGTCATACTCAGGGTGCAGCTTTCCATCGTCCTTTAGCTTACTATATAATTTTTCATCTTCTGAGAAACCAGAAGATAAAGAAAAAAGCAGCTAAAGGAAAGAAGCCTCATAAGTTTTCTTTAGAGAGGTTAGTAAAGAACTTGATGAGCAGATAAACTATAAATACGTACATGCAGATAGAGATATGTGTGTATGTATATGTATATATGTATTATGTGTATGTGTATACATGTAGACACATATATTGTTCATCTTATTATGATGAGTTAAACAAACAATAACAATTGTCCCTTATACACCACCTTCTGTTACAAACGAGATTCATGCCCTCTTTATTACAAAGATAAATTCTATGAAGAAATTAACAAGATTCTCCAAAAGAAGTTAACGTATAATTCAAACTAAATTATACATGAAATATGGAAAGTGTGAAGATGGAAACAAGATCAGCATAAACCATATATATGAAAGGATGATTTTGGACCAAAAAATTAAAGGGGGGAAGGCAGAAGGATGTCAGTGTTTTTAAATCATCCCGTAGTCTCCTCTATGTACATCATGAATATTGTCTTGAGGAGAAAATAGGAAGGTGCTAGAGGTGATGAGTACTCTATATAAGTCACTATAATAAATAAATCTTCATTTGTCTAGATATTTTCTTTTGATACATCTTGATATGTCTGTACTAAACCAAGTTGCCTTTCAACTTAAAGTGAAATTTAATAAACATGAGTACGATTTAATTGAGGGAAGCAAAGCTTACAGAAGCAAAGCATTTTCTTCACTTTTTGGATGTTTGCTAATTTATTTGGTCCTTCTTTATTAAAGACTAAGGAATTGGGGTGACATTTTATCCCTTTTTCATGTTTAATTTTTTTCTTAATTGTTAAGCTTATTTATATACATATACAGATAAAAAAAACATTGAACTCCTTAAAGTGAGTATCTTTTATATTTGCATAGCATACATCGCAGCCCAATCCACTGTATGAATTTATTTTCAACTATTTTTTTCCTTTGATTTTTAATTATTTGTGAAGAGGAACATCATGTTCCCCATTTTCCATTCTTGACTGTGCCAAATAAATTTGCAAAATGTTTTATTCCCCTTTAATTGATTTCCTTAGGAGAATGACTTGTTTCTAAGTCTTTCGATTCCCTTTGGCTTTTTCATCAAAGACATAAATGCAGCTTTATTTTTTATTTCCCATGTGAAAATGCATAAATAATTATTCATTGCTGTCATTTATTATCTGGGGAAAATAATATTAGAGTTTTTTAAAAGATCTTTTGTGCTTTAGGCCCTCTCAAGAAAAAAAATTATAACTTTGTACCATTAGTTTAAAAAAAATGTTATGGAACTTGAGACCCTGGCTGCTTGGGAAAACAGAAATGTTTTTTTTCAAGTAGAGATACCAACTGGAATTCTACTCTTTGTATAAAATCTCAGATCTACATCATGAATGACTAAGGTTAAAGAAACATTTGAAACTTCTCATTTGGGCAGTAAAGTTTTTGAAGAGTTTGGATATCTTTGAAGATAATCAACTTCAAAAAGACAGCATGAAACTTGGAATGTTGAAAATGTATAATATTATATTTTTCCTTTAACTAAGCTGCAAATGATAACCTCTATATGTTCTTTAGAGTCAATGTTTCATAGTTTCCCATATTTTGTTGCGAACATCTTTAAAAAAATTATCTGGACAACATAAACATTTAATCTTAAATGTAAAATCATGGCAAAGTTTTAAAAGCCAAATACCATGTTGAATATTGCCAGCTATTACCCTTAATTCTCTTTCTTTAAAGAACCATTTGTATATTTGGTTGTCTGTAGCTATGAGTTCATTTTTTAATAGGGCCTAGCTATCGACACAAAACTGATCAATGTATTGCAAGTGGTGGCTTCTTTTCTCTTTTCTGTCTACTGTAACATATGCATCCCACAGTCTAAGGAAAGACTAAGGTGCATTAACGACTCCTTATATAATAGTATCTGATACTATAAATTCCAATAATTTCTGATGCACTTCTTATTTTCAAAAAGAAACAACTATAAAGAAAACTAGATTTCAAAAATAGCATCAAGATGGGATGTATTTGCTTGTTCTCTGGAAGATGTGGTTAGAATTCAAAATAGTCTGAAGAATCAGTATGAATAGTCATGCTTTCCTGGAATGAAATATAATAAGATAAATTTTCTGTAATATGGCTCACCATGGCATTGGGATCAGATCATCTAGTGTAGAGAAGATTAGCATATGAGTGACAATAAAAAAGATATTTCCTTTCTAGGTTCATTTAAATTTTAAAAAGAAAATTGGTTAGTATATCTGAGAGGAGACTACCCCAATGTTTGAGGAACAAGTTTCTGAATGTCAAGGTTTTTTATGCTAGACTGTATTACTTAGGGAATAGGAACAGATGTGCTGCATTTTCAGAAACCTTTAAAACATAGACCTTTGTCAGGGTTGGTTTGTTGGCATGTATCTGTCACACTAGAAGAGAAGACTAGTTGGTTTGGAAAACCCTAGCCACCATTTGATTCTTAATGTCTAAGTCACATTATACCTAAGGTAATTGCATTCTAAGTTCAGTAATTATGCTTATCTGGAATTCCTCCTGTTCTCCAAATTGAATAAATAATCCTTTTTAAAAACTCATGGGATACTTAGTGTTTCTAGGGCACTATGACACTTGCCATTTATCTCAGTGGTAACAGAAAGAGTTGGCCCAGTGTGTTACTTCTTTGGTTAGGCAAAATGTTTTTATTAATATGTTCACTGTGTATGATTTTCTATTATTGTCCAATTAATCACCCTCCTAATGGGAGCTATAGAGTGAAATTCACTTTGAATCATTAAGGGAATAACCCCTGTCAACCTCAGAGGTAGCCTAATACATTCTTTCCTCTTTACTGTTAATATTTCACTGTGTAATTACAGCTCCCAATCCGTGTGCAGCTAATGATGGCAAAGGCCCATGCTCGCATATGTGTCTGATCAATCATAATAGGAGTGCCGCTTGTGCCTGCCCCCACCTGATGAAACTGTCCCCAGACAAGAAGACATGCTATGGTAAGGTTCTTCAAGCATTTATCAGAAATCCAAATTAAGTTGTTCTAGATTGTATACGCATTCAGATTTTTACACTGACTGAGGCAGGAGAGGATTTGCCATCCTTGAAAATGTTTGAGACACTGCTATTTCCTAGCAATGTTGATGATTCATCTACTTTCAGGAAGATTGGCAGACACTTTAAAATATGCAATATGGGGCATGCTGCTGTTTATTACCTTATTCATGTTTTCTGTTACTTTTGCTTTTGGTGTGTTAGCAGAATTTATCTCTGGGAAACAGTGAGATTTATAAGTGTAAAATGTGTCATCAGAAAATGATGATGCAGGTAGCCTGCATAACAAAGAGGTGTTTAAAAGCTTTAATCTCTGCCTGCACTTCATCTCAAGTCATTTTTGCATCATCTTAGTGGGGGATTAACAATTTAGAGGGAAAATAGGGTACAATATATAACTTGGCAAGATGTAAAACAGATTTTAAACAGCACATTTATATAAAATTTATGAAAGCTGTTATAGTAGTCTTATTTTTAATAATGAAAAGTGTTTGTAACTTCACGTCATTAAAAAAAGGGAAAAACAAAGATTTCCAAAGCTTAACAGTGTCTTAGTCACACATTTTATGATTTTTATAGTTTTGAGTCACTCGTTAAAATGAAACAATATATGTGTAATATGATGGTAATAATACATCTTAATTAATGTAAAGAACAAAAAAGAATGAAACATTAGCACAGCTTCTTCCTATTCAAGTTGTTTCAATTCATTGAAAGGAAGGTACCTATAAATTCAATATGATGAAAATTCTTTTCATTAATGTTTATAGGCTAAGGAGTTATGATTTTAAAAGTAATTACAGCCCTTTGAAGCCTAGTTTTAGAAAATTGCAACCAAATGTGACTTCCTAAACAACTTATGAGCCTATTGTAATTCAGTCAGTGATGGTATAAGAAATAATTTCTTAAATTCTCCCAAATCCCATTCAGTTTAAAATAAGACTGAATTGTGATATCATACAAAGAACAAATTTAGAAATTTGACATTTTTAAAGCTTATATATTTTCAAATATTTGTTTGTTATTTGCATATGCACTTGATATAACATACTAGAAGAAAAATGATTAAAAATTCTAGATTCACAAGTTAATTTCAGTGAAGAGTTAATCAAATATGAGTCAGTTATAAGCATTATATTCACCATTTTAGATTAATTATTGCTTTCAGTAATGAAAAGAACACATGTTGACCATGTGAAAATAGGCTTTCTAGGATATTTGAACCTAGTCAACCTTACAAATAAAAATATCTTATTTCTTCTTTTCTTTTCTAGACATGAAAAAATTTCTTCTTTATGCAAGACGTTCGGAAATAAGAGGAGTGGATATAGATAATCCATATTTCAACTTCATTACAGCCTTTACTGTCCCAGATATAGATGATGTCACTGTGATAGACTTTGATGCCTCAGAGGAACGTCTGTACTGGACAGATATAAAAACACAAACTATCAAACGTGCTTTTATTAATGGGACTGGATTAGAAACTGTTATCTCAAGAGGTAAATACTTAAAGAATCACTGCCACAAAGCAGTTGCTGCTACATCTTGATGCATGTTTGTAATCATTTTAAGTTTTGATGTTTTATATTTATATTTGTCACTCCATTTTTAGAGTGGCATCAAAATAGTTGATGACACAATATATATATATATATATATATATATATATATGTCTGTGTGTGTATATATATTATTGTTTGTATTTGTAACTCCAATCTTAGTTGTTACAGATTTCCAAGATATATTTTTACTCCCCCCCCCATATTGCTAATAGAAAGTTAATAGAATTATTGATTTAGAGATGGAAGGGACCATAGAGGGTATCTAGTCCAACTCTCCTATTTTCTAAGTGGAGAAAATGAGGTGCACTTACTAGCCTGAAATCATAAAAGGAATAAATGAGAGAGCCAGCATTTGAATGAAGGCCCTGGAACTCAAAATCCAACCCTCTTTCTCCATTGCCACCTGTTTTCATATTTATGATTAAGACGGGGAGAAGGGACCTTTTAAATTAAGCAGAGAGAGATTTAAATCATATACTGGACATTAAAGTTACAATCATAAACATCACACCAGTCATAACAAGAAAGGTTTTAGGATTCAGAAGTGGATTTTGCAGAAGGAACTTTCTTACAATTTGGGTCCTTCTCAATTAAGAGACCTCTAATTCTCTTATACCCTTCCTCCCCAGCTCCTCTCTTACTCCCCACTCTCTACATAGGTTAGTCAGTATTTGTACTCATGGAGTATAGAAGAGGAAGAAGTTGATGAAAACCTTTTCCTCTGGTCTCACTCTAGCTTGTTATTTATTGTTAATAATAATAACTGACATTTATATATGTACTAGGCACTGTGCTAAGTACTTTACAATTTTTATCTCATTTGAGCCTCGAAGCAACTCTGGGATGTGGGTGCTATTAATATCCCCCTTTTAGAGAAGAGGAAAAATCCTGAAGAATCTCCTGCAGATAAGGAATATCCTAAAGACCCAATCCTCATGAGTAAATTCACTTCAGTGAGTGGACTGGCATAAACTCGTTTATGTTGAGGAAATGGAGATACAATGGTATTCTATTGAACTTCAAGGTTAAAGATCTCACAAAAATTAATATGATCTGCGCAGGTACTGGATTCCCACTATGGCTTTGAGGTTGATCAGGCTTCCATGCATTTCTGCATACTTTGATTTAGTCATTAACAAACCTGTATTGAGTACTTACTATATATCAGGCACTGTGGGTAGGTAATACAAGAAGATACAAAAATAAATAATGACATCTTCATTTTCCAGTTCCCTAACCCTTATAGGCACTTACCTTTTTTTTTTATTATTTGGAAGGGGGAAAAGAGTTACCCATATAAACGTACAACGTAGCTATGCTTTCAAGGATATGTCATTTTGTTGTTGGGGGAATTCCTTCCACTCCTTCAATATAATTCCTAATCTTAGATAATTGCAAGAATATCAGGGAGGTTAAGTGATTTGCCAAGGGTACCACAGCTTGTATGTGTCAGGTGCAAAACTTCACACTGTTTTCCTAACTTCATTACATATTAACACATTAACCACTCTGCCAAACTTCTCTGTTTGAAATACATTTTATATTCTATCTGAGTCATCAAGGCCCAAACAATGATCAAGTTGGGCTTAGGTTGGGACATATTGTTGGTCAGTCAATGAGAATCAGAGGGATTTGAGTTTAAGGCATGGGCCTGAGGCTGGTGACTTTGCACAGCCCACCATGGTATAAATCTGATTCACTTTCAAATTGTGGCATCACTTTCCTGACACTTTGGTCCTCTTTGAGAATGAAGGACAAGCAATAACATAACATTTTATATATTACCTACTAATTGAAATGTTTTCATTGTTTTGTAATACTAATCAGCACCAGAGGGGTTGAATTTGTGAATGAATGAATGAATGAATGAATGAATGAATGAATGAACAAATGTATGAAATTTTTCTTGGAATATTTTCTAAGCCTAAAACGCTGCCCTAAGCACTGAGGATAAATATAGAAAAAGTAATCAATTCATTGCTTTCAATGAGTGCACCTTCTAATGGGGCAGGAAAGGTTATTTGGAAGTCAGATGCAAAAGTTCCATGAACTTGCTTCAGAAATGTCTATTTCATCAAGAGTTAAGGGAGATCCCCCTTCAGCTGAGAAGTTACTTGTTCTCACAATTAAATGATCCTTTCATAAGGATTCCCCCTACCACAGTCAAAAAGGTTTGCATTATTCTGCTACTAGAAGATGCCCAATAGCTCCATTCTTCCTTTGAAGTATTTCTATTCTGTTTAGCCACTAGGTGGCATTTTGTTTGATTTTGCTACTTAGGTAGGTGGTTGTTTATTTTATTGGTATCTTTTTTTTTTTTACATTATATTAATTTTTCAGAGTTTAAGTAGGTCTTTAAACCTAGTTCTGTACCAAGGAATAAGCTGGTCACTGTGGTGTTCTTTGGGCGATGGAAATTTTGAGAATTTTTAAAATCCAATTCTAAACAAGTCACTTTGCTTATCAATGAATAATTTCTAAATGAAATTTTATTAATGAGATATTATAACCACCCTTTTTGATGCTGTATTGTTTGCAAATTTGTTTGCATGCATTTTCTTATTTGAGTCACATTATGTGATAATTACTGTGAGTATTAATACCCCCATTTTTCAAATATGGCAACAGGCTTAGAGTGGTTTATATTACTTAGCCCAGATCACAAAGCTATTTAGTAAAGGTCAAAAGCAGGTTTTGAACCTATGTCACCCCAACTGCAAAATCCAGTACTCTATTTACTATTAGACCATGGCACAGACTTTTTATGCAGACTCAGGTAACATACAGAATTAAATATTCAGATTGTCCCAGACGAACAAAAGAGACTCTGAATGTTTAAATCTCCATTTAGTTACAACCTGAAGTATTCACGGTTAAGTCACTTGAAATACCAAGGACAGCAGGGAAGATTTTAGGAAGAAAAAGAGATAAGGACATTCTTATACAAGGCTAGTTGCTGCAACTTTCTGCTTTGCTGGAGAGTTCTTTTTTTTTTTTTCAAATTTATTATTTATTTTAAACCTTTTTTTTTTAATTTTGATTTTCAAATTCTCTCCCTTCAGGTCCTCCATCAGTCATTGAAAATGCAAACAAATTATCAATTATACATGTGAAAGCATGCAAAACATATTTCAATATTAGTCGTATCACAAAAAAGATAAAGAAAAATGAAGTTAAAAAATACTTCAATTGGCACACAGAATTAATCAGTTCAGAGAGTTCTCTTTCATAGCTTCCGTAGGCAATAGCTTTTCATGGCTTCCCTTTCAATTAGGATACTCACCTCTCCTGAAAGGTGAGGTGAACTTCTTCCTACCTGCTCTATAACTAATCATCATCTTCTAGCTGCAGAGGTACTCCTCAGTCTGTCTGAAAGCTCAAAATAAGCATCTCATAGCTCACCTTCTAAAAATTAAGTTTGCTGGAATGCGATGAAGTGAACCAAGGGTTACCCATATTTCTGCACACGTCTTTTTCTTTCATTTAGACCCTGATTCTCCCTCTTCCACATCCTACCTCTGACCTCATTAACTGTTCTACCAAAGCTATCAATCAAACCTTATGCTAGCGAACTTTACAAAATATTTATTTTAAAAAGCATTTATTATTGCCTCCTCCCACCATGCCTCTCCCCCAAACTCCCATAGGAATAATGGTCCAGTAAAACAAATTGCCATATTTGCCATGTCTTAAAAATGATGTCTCTTTCTGTATTTTAAGGCTATCATTTCTCTGGCAGGAGGTAATGGATGAATGCTCTGTTTCTGATATCTCTTTTTTTCTATCCTGTCCAATCTAACTCTAAAATGAGACATTGGGGTAGTGAAAATGTCATTGGACTAGGAGTCAGAAGACTTGGGTTGTAATCCTGGTTCTGCGTCTCACTTTGCTACCTTGGACAAATCAGTTTCTTTTCGCTGGGTTTGTTTCCTCATGCATAAAATGAGGGAGTTGGACTAGATGGCAGAGGGTTGGGACCTTCAGCCTTAAGGCCACATGTGGCCTTCTAGGACGTCGAGTGCAGATTTTTGACTGAGTCCAAGTTTTACAGAACACATCCTTTTATTAAGGGGATTTGTTCTGTGAAGTCTGGATTCAGTCAAAGGGCCACACTTGAGGATCTAGAGGGCTACATGTGGCCTCAAGCTCAGGTTTCCCATCCCTAGGACTAGATCAAAGTGTTTTTATTCGCAGTTAGGTAGTACAATGGAAAAAGCACCTGGCCTGGAGAAAGGAAGAACTGAGTTCAGATCTGGTCTCAGAAACTTAGTAGCTATTTGACTATGGG
>CM053596.1:210213484-210247964 GCA_028646575.1 Pseudocheirus occidentalis
TGGGGAGGCATGACCAGGATGCTAAGATTTTGTTTGTTTGTGGATTGGTTGATCCTTGAGTTCTTGGGAACAAAAGTTACGAAGGTTTAGAGATGTGCTGGACCCTGTAAATTTCACTGTGTAGCAGGAACTGCCTGGAGGACTGGACGAGGACCTGTGAGCTGTCTGCCTCTGAATCCAGGTGACTGGTGGATTTAAGTCAGAACCGGGACCATGGAAGAAGATCCAGGGAATCTGAGAGACCACCCTTTGTGAAAATGAAGAAAAGATCTAGGAGCATCTCTTCTTTACATTATACCTTTTTTGGAGAACTCTGTTCATATACACCACAATGCACACATAGTGTTTATGTAATATGCTTCTTTTAATATTCATTGGCCACATTTAACTTCTAAGTTCCATAGGCAACTCTCTGCAACTAAAATTTATTTTAAAAGAATTACCTGGGGGACTGAAAAGTGAAGTGTTCTGAGCAGGGTTGCACACTCAGTATATGTCAGAAGGATGCCTTGAACAAAGGTCTTCTTGACTTTGGGATCTACCCACTACCACTAATTCAAGTCTGTTTTTCATTGGGTTTGATATCCATTTACTCAAAGATATTTTATTAACACTGTATGCTATCACTTTCTCATTTTGAGTGATACCATGTTTAACTATATCATTAATATTAGCATTAAAAATAATTGCTCTTTAAAAATTGATCCATGAATAATGAAAGGAAGAAAAACTTGGATCTACAATAATGATGAGGAAAAGAATAGATGGGGGTGGGAGACCTAAAACAAAGAGCACTCATTCAGGGACTACAAGTTTTACTAGGGGTTTGGAACTTCATACTTTTATTTTCTTAATCATCTGAAACTTTTTTCTGGCTTTTTGGAGGGGGGAGGGCAGGGCAATTGGGGTTAAATGACTTGCCCAACGTCACACAGCTAGTAAGTGTTAAGTGTCTGAAGTTAGATTTGAACTCAGGTCCTCCTGACTCCAGGGCTGGTGCTCTATTCACTGCACCACCTACTCACCCCCATCATGTGAAAATTAGGTATTATTCTTTTTCTTTCATTTGATGGAGAAGGTAAGAGGATGGCTATTCACCTCCTTCATGCTATACTAGTTTTAGCCTCAGACATGAGAACTTGAGATTTTTCTAATAGATATGATTTTAACGCTCATTGAATACTTTGAAGATTGGATCTTTTGGAGCTGTCATTCCTTAAGATAAACTTTTATTTTTCCCATCATTATTTGAGTACTAGAAGACTTTAAACATCCCTTCCTGATCTGTTGAAAGCTCTTCCTTCTTAAGACTCTCTTTCTTTGACTTCCATGGTATTATGTGGGTTCTCTATCTCACTGGACAGATACCTCTCAGTCCTTTGCCCCTTTCCCTTAACCTTCTCCTACTGTCTTTTCCCCACTTCTGTCTACTCTCTGCCTTCTGCAACCTACTAAATTAAAGAATTACCTAGGGTTCCATCTTCCCCTTTTTTTTCCATGTTTATTTTTTTTCCCAAGCATGTTCCTATTCTTCAAATCTGTACCAATTCCTGACTTTCCTATTTTGTTCATTTCACCACAGTCTGATCTATCCTCCTAGTCATCTGGGATTTAACTCTCAAAATCATCTACTTTTCCCTTTCCCTCAACGTCTAAGAAGTTGCCTGCCAAGCTTTATTTTCCCTTCCCCAAGCTCCCCCCCGCCACACTTCTTTTCCACTGCTCGCTTTTATATGCCCCATATACCCCAAGACGAATATGACAGTATGCTGTTTTCCAAAATCTCCTTTCCCTTTATCACTTCTGTGTATTTTTATTATTCTACTCTTTTTGCCTAGAACATCATGCCACCTTTTCATTAAGGCTAAATTTTTAATTGTTTAAATTTTAGTTGTATGGCTCTGGTCAAATGCTACCTACTCCATAAAGCTTTTATGTCAATCACTTTGCTGAAAAAGTAATTTCTGTTACTTGTGTGCCTATAGCATTTTATATTTCTCTAATATAGGTTATCTCTTTCCACATTATATTATAGTTCATTTACATGAATCTTACTGGCAGTCCTACATCATAAGTACCTTGAGGGTAGGGAACCTTTCTTTGCTTCATGATATTTAGTACAATGCAATCATATGTGTTCAAGAAATGTTTGTTGAATTGAATCCCTTGCCCATTTTCCCCCCTAAACTTCATCCACAGGCATTAATTTTCCCAAATGAATCTGTAATCTATTCAGTTTGGGAATTACCTCCAAGGAGGTAGTTCCTGAACTGTTCCTGACGTGTCAATAATATGTAATTCTTCTTCGTGTTCCCTCAAATATTCACTATAAGAAGCACACCCCAAAGGTTAGAAACCTTCCTTACTTCTGACTTTGCAAAGGTGTCATTGGGACACTCAGGCTAGTCACCTTTTGTTCCTTGCTATTGCCATGTGACCAGATCATACAGTTCTTTGATGAAATCCTTTAATCCTACTCTTTCCCAGAGCTCCTTATTTATTATATATGTTACAGCCTGCTCACAACACCAAGCACCTCTTCATTCATTCCTTGAATTTTCATTAAATGTATACTAAACATCAGATACTATGCTAGAAACCAGTGATATAAAGATGAAACAAACCCTGTCCCAGAGGATCTTGTATTTTATTTGGGGTGAGGTGGGAAGAGAGGAAGGAAACAGGTTGCATGACAAGTAAATAAAAATTATATTCAAAGTAAACACAATGAAATTAGTGGGAGAGCAATAGCCATTGGAGAAAAGATGGGCCCTTGTTTGAGGTGCCTCTTGAGTTGAACCTTAAAGAAAACTCAGGATTCAAACAGATTAAAACTAGCAGGGGGTGCACTCTAGAATGTCATACCAGGAAAGCAAATAGATCAATTTGACAGGCTATTACTTTGCTATAGAGTGCAAGAAGAGATGGAATGTGCAAGAAGCCTCATAAAATTGGTTGGAACCAGATCATGAAAGTCTTTAGGTGCCAAACAAAGAAGTCTGTGTCTTATCCTATTGTCAGTAAAGGGCCATGAAAGCTTTGGGCAGTGGCATGGTCGGACCTATGTGTTGTGAATATTAATTTGGCAGATTTCTGGGAAATGAATTGGAATGGGAAGGAATTTAAATGCAGAAGACCAATTAGGAGTCAATGTCTTCAAGCTAACCTTGACCTCCCAAACTGCTACTCTGCTCAGACCTGCCTTTCTTATATAGAATTCCATATTTTGAGAACACTATGTCTTAGCAAAGCATCCCTAGACTATATTCTATTCCTTCAGGGCCTTGCTGGGTAACAGCAAACTAATCTCATTACCTATGTGCTAAATTGTTAACTGGTCTCAGATAAGAAACATTTTAGTGGAGCCCTTCAGGAGGCATAAAACCTTAATCCCAAGGAATAGTTCAGTGGTTAAAATTTGATTCACATGTCAATTGTGAGAAAAATTTATGGAGGGTTGTCATTCTCCAGTACCCCTCAGATCCCCATGTGCAATTGCCTAAATCACCTACTCTCAAGGTCCTGCTTCTTTCTGCACATTGTAGGGTAGTCCATGCCAGCCTTCATTTATATATTTCCTGAAAATGTCCCATTAAGAGATTCTTCTTGATGTATTATATATTTCCCAAAGAAGTGAGGGGATTATGCAAAATAAGTTCTAAGGAATGTAATGAACGGGAAGTGTTGCAGGTCTTTGGAAATTGCTTTGGAAAAGCAGTAATAGAAAACATTCAAACATCCCAGGTTAGAATGCTTCTAAATTAGCACTCTTAATGCTTTCTAAACCTTTTTAGACTTTTTTTTCCCTTCTAATTAAAACATGTGGAGTTTAGATCCCTTAATTGTATGATCAAAAAACAGCAAACCAAATATTCAGATTTGACTTAATGAATCCAATCTTAATTAGAGCTCAGTAATTTGTCTTAGGGATGTTAAAGGACTTTCCACCCTTCCTATCACTGTCAATTCTCATTAATTACCTACTTTGAAAGATCTTAAACTCTGGTGAATCTTTTAGAAGTTGAATCATTCCATCTGATTTCTACATAAAATGGGCATATGCAGGTCAACAAAAATGACCTATTTTAAGTAGTGACAATTTTACTATGGAGATGAAAAAAAAAAGAATCAAATTAGTTTGGGGAGGAAAGATATACAGCTCATTTGTTATTGACCAGAAAATTCTTTATTCTCCAAAAAAGAAAAATGTGCTGCCCACTGTAGAACTGATTACACTGATTTGCATTTGGGTCACCTTCCACAATGAGATTACTGGCTATTTTTATTCCAAGTGTTTACTAGTGACTCATTGACTGTTAGTGTAATTTCAATGCTAATTGTTGCTTCAGGTTTTCAACTGGCTCAGCAGTAAGACATTAATGATTATTCATACCTCAAGAAGGGCTGATAAGAGAATGAGATTACAATCTTGTACAATTTTAGCTAACAAATTAAAGTGTAAATTAAATTTTCCCTGAGATGGAAAATGACTTAGTTGGGAGAGCCAACAGAATGAGGACCTTCATTCACTTTTAATTTTCTTTTTCCTCTCTTACAGATATTCAGAGCATCAGAGGGCTAGCTGTGGATTGGGTATCTCGAAATTTGTACTGGATTAGCTCAGAATTTGATGAAACCCAAATTAATGTGGCACGATTAGATGGTTCTTTGAAAACCTCAATTATACATGGAATTGATAAACCACAATGCCTTGCGGCTCACCCAGTCAGGGGGTAAAGTATGATTGTTTCTACATTTTCAGAAAACTTTGCCATGATTTGATATCAAATATCATACAACAATGCAGTATAGAACTTAAGGGCTAATATAACAATTTTACTTCTGGAATCTAACAAGAAGGATGGCTATAGAGGTCACAGTTTTCCAACAATTTTATTAAAACAAGTACCATATACTTGTAGCATTTTATTAACTTCTATTTCTAAAAGTAGAAGGAAAAGGGCCATAGAGAAAATGATAAAATTAAGATTTACAGTATACTGCTTTAGGACTACATTATTATATACATATATCATATATTATTTAGTTTCTAAAACCATAAATTGCAGCAAACCTGTCAACCTACCTTACTTAGATTTTCTTTGCCCAGGAATTTTAACAACAATATCAACAACAATAATAATAATAATAATAATAACAATAATAATAGCTAACTTTTATATAGCACTTCCTATGTGGGAGTAAGGGTGCTAAACACTTTGCTATTATTACTTAATCCTTGGAGGGAGATGTTATTATTTTCCCCATTTTACAAATGTGAAAACTGAGGCAAACAGGATTCAAGTGACTTGCCAAGGATTATAGAGCTGCTTAGTTTCTGAGGTTTGGTTTGAACTTGGGTCTTTCTGACTCAGACCCTGGTTCTCTATTCAGTGAACCACCCAGCCGCCCCCAAAGTTCCCATAACAATGAAATCACAAGACCAGATCCTCTCATAGATAGCAAACAGACAGACAGACAGACAGAAGGAAAGATAAATAGATTTCATCAGCCTTGTTCTCTCACTGGTTGCTTTAAGAGAACCAAACTACCAAAAGTAGCTTGTTAAAAAGACTTGGCAGGCTTTATTTCCCTTTTCATTCTTCCTTAGGAATATTAATTTATTGTTGTCTTTCTTTTCCACACAGCTCTCTTGATAGCCTGTCATGGCTTCATAAGCAGAAAAGGGGAGAATGAGAATGAATATCCCATAACTAATTTGGGTTGCAGGATAATGCAGCTACCATTATTATAAGACAAGCCTAAATTCGGATTAGTCCAACCCTTTAGGTTCAAGGTCTTAAAATGCAATAAGCATTCGTGAACCATAAAATTCAATTACAAACTACTTTAATAATTAGGAGCTAAAAGAACTTACTTAAAAAGGATGTAACATTATAATAAAACAATCTGGCTCTTCCTGCAGCAGCATCACAGCAAAAAGCCAGGAAAACATTTCCATGAATGTAACAAGAAGCAAAATGGAACTTGGGATCACAATTCTTCCAGGACTGAACTACTTGTACATCAGGCACCAAGGAAACAAAATAATCCCTTTGCCCCACGAAAGACCAGCCTAGCCATAGCCCTAGTACAGATTATGTATGTATGTATGCATGTATCCGTGCATGCATGCATGTATACATGCATGTATACATCGATATATACATGTGTGTCTATATACATGTGTGTATGTGTATACATACATATACACATATAGATTGTATACACACAGATAGATAGATAGATAGATAGACAGATAGACAGACACAGACACAGACAGACAGATAGATAGATAAATAGATAAATTTTTAAACATCATATGTTCCAAGTACCTTAAATGAATTAGGTGCTTCTACCACACATCAATAGTTTCTTGGATTATTAACATCATATTTGGAAGAGCTTACATCTTTCTCCTGGGGTAAAATGAGTTGCTGAAAAAGGTGAAGCTAGCAGCTAGGCAATCATCCACCTTGCACAAGGGAATGTGAAGAAACAGGATTGATTGAGACTTAAACTGCACAGGCATCAGGAAGTCTTGGGGCACTCACTACTCTTTGACTCCCCTTTTCTGGAACAAACTTCCAAACACCTGTTCTTGCTTTGGCTTAGATTAACCTTGCTTGATGTAGACCAAATATGGAAGTGGATTTTTTTAAATTAAATTTTAAAAAATTTACCATGGCAGATGGTCTCAATAAGCCTACAAAAAATCAGACTGCCCTTCCTCATCTCCACTAGATGAAGGTTTGAATGCCCTGTATGACTCTGGGTTTATTATATTCCTTAGTATTTTTTTCTCTCTATTTACCACTCTTGATATGTCTAGCAGGCCTTATATTTGATTAATTACTTTTTTTTCTTTTTAAGGAAACTTTACTGGACTGATGGAAACACTATAAATATGGCAAATATGGATGGCAGTAATAGCAAAATTCTCTTTCAGAATCAAAAAGATCCAGTTGGTAAGTATGCGCAATGTTGACCAAAGATTTTTGGGGAGTAAGCATACATTCAAGATTTATGAAATATGTGAAGTTTTAAAGAAAGAAAATGCCATATATTTATTTTTCAAACTAAATATAAATTTGACAAAAAAATTAACCCAATAGGGCCCATCAGTGTGGTTGGGAGAAATTATTCTCTTTCTAGGTTCACTTAATCTCTGTTTAGTGTTGACATTTTAGTAGTTTAAATAATAGAGCCTTCACAAAGGTACCAAAATGATGTGAGTTAATGCAATATACTCCTTTCTTGTTGAATCAGTTCTGATATACTGATACAATTATTATTATTATTATTATTATTATTATTATTATTATATCACTATCTGATCCTGTGATTTTAATGATGAAGTTCTTAATCTCTAGATAAAGACTGACAAAGTATATTTGTTTAAAGTACATTCTAATTTCTTGCATTTGCCAGTCTACTGAATTTATTATTGATCCTTGAACCAATCCCTTAAAGCAGTTCCTATTTAGTTTGCATTAAACCACAAAAGAAGACTAGAATTCACTATCAGCAACTCTCTTGCTTTTGGCTACTTTTCAAATTCAGTATATAAACCATAAATTCCTTGGCTGACTTCAAGTTCCTCCAATGATTTCACATTCTAAGAAAATATGTCAGCTAACCATAGACTAAACTGGTCATGGTATGTCCTCTGTAAAAACATACTCTTTGAAATGACAGTGAAATAATGAAACAAGGGAAAGGGAATAAGGCAAAAAATTTTAACCTTTCTCCTGTCCTTGACCCTTTTGATTGTCTGGTGAAACCAAGAGACTCCTCAGAATCATATTTAAATGCTCTATTTTTTAAATTAAATATTTATGTTGTGTTTTAAAGTAAAATACATAGAAATACACAGAGAATTAATTATATTAAAATGGTTCTCAAAATATATGGGTGTGTATATACACATACATATATATGTATATATGTTGTTGTTTTTTTAAAGAACCCAGGGAATCAGAGGTTTGTAGTTTCTTTCTGCATAAAAGACATATAACTGGTACCTTCAGAGAAAGAAAGATTTTTTTTCTTAAATTAACCAACAATTGTTTCAACCCTTAGTTTCACTTTATGCATGGAATCATGGCATCTTTTCTCTTGAACATTATCATTGACCCATAGCTACAAATATTCTGCTTTGAAATTAAAAAGAAGAAATCTCTACATGCTATCATGTTTCATTCCTAACTTTGCTTGCTCTATCACCTCACTAATTTCTCATATTTTGCTTGATTTTTTACAGAGTAAGAATCACTAAATAGTTCATTGTCTTCATAAACAAAAATACCTTGTCCAAGAAAAAAAAGAGAGAATATACCTGATTTATAATGCCATGTTGACCATTCAGGTTATAGAGGAAGCAGGAGAAAAATAATGGAAATTATTAATTTGGCTTTGTAATGGAAGCACTTTGAATCTGTGAAAATGAATGTATTTTGCTAGTTTTTCAGCAATTTTTAAGTTTCAGGAATGTGGAAGAAGTTTATTTCCTTGTGAAGTGCTTTCATTTTTATTAGAGAGAATTCAATAAAGGTGTTACATCATGGAGACTTGGAATAAATCAATCTTTTCATGTAATCCATGGAGTAAACTTCAGATAAAAAGTAATACAGTTAACAACTCTTTTCTTCATGCTGTTTGGTCTTGGCTCCGGCACGCAATTGAAATGCATTGTAGAGTTGAAAATTAACAGACAGATTGAAATGCTAACATTTCAGTGTGGTAGAAGGTAGGGGGGAAAAAGGAACAAGGGAATAAATATGCAAGATTATGACCACATAAAACAGACCTAATGGGGAACAAAGCAATCCCATCTGTGCTTATCTAGAGTTGTATAGAATATTTTATCCTGAAAGGTGAATATGTTAGTGACATTACAAGCAAATGAAGTCCAGACTATGTAATTTGGTAACCTAGAGATTAGACCTAAATTTTAATTTATATGTTCTTTCCTGTAATTGGAATAACCTTACCCTTAGTAATTTTAAATTCTAATTTCGGTGTTGAAATAAATTGGAAAAAGGCTTTATTTATAGAATGTATTTTACAGCAACTAAATTAGTGTTCATACTATTGGTCTACAGAGCTACTAATGTTACCAACAAAATAATTTTCTTTAGTATTAGATATTTTTATAGGTTATTTTCTACAATGACCAAATTCTCCAAAGACTTTTTAACCCATGTATACAAATGAGCACACACACACACACACACACACACACACACACACAATCCCATTTCTCACATACATGTCTTAGCTTTATGAACAAAAGATATGTCCCTTTAAACCATGTTGAAATCTTCTTAATACACATTTGTGTGATCCCTGGGGAAATAGACTCACACTTAAAGTAGTTACTCTAAAATATTCCAATCCTCTCAACCTAGGGGGAGGGTATTTTCTGTCTCAGGGAGTCCATTTATTCCTTCAAAAAGTACCCACCAAGTTTGCATGAGCATGCATAACTATCAAATGAGTCACTCTCCTATTTTGAAAAATCATCTTAGCTGCTAACATGATTGACTGATTCACTATTGGGTTGGGTCAAAGAAATCACTCCTCAGACCTAACGTTTCATCAGACTCAGTTGCTGCTGCAATAAACTTTGCTTGCTGAAGGGAGCTTTTATGACTCTTTCCACCTATTAAAGCTTACAAGGTCACAACCTAGGTTTAATCAGTATCTGATAATCATTCACCTAAAATCAGGAAACAATAAGCATAAAGAGACATAAGAAAAATTGGCATCATGCCAATAATAAACTTCCAATAAACTTCAATAGCTCCCTATTACCTCCATTATCAAATATAAAATACTCTGACTTTTAAAGGCATTCAGATTCAGGCCCTTTCTTACCTATCTAGTCTTACACCTTACTTCCACTGGCCTCCCTGCTATTATCTGAACATGGCTCTCAATTCTTGACAGGATTTCATGGGCTATACCTTATGCCTGGAACTCTCTTTTTCCTCATCTCTGTCTGCCAGCTCCTCTAGATTCTTTCAAGTTTCAGTTAAAGTTCCACCTTCTGCTAGAACTTTTTTCCCAGTCTTCCTTAACCTTCATGCATTCCTTGTAAGACTCCCTCTAATATGCATAAATATGTGTGTATGTAGGAGAGACAGAGACAGAGAGTACACAGATGTTTACATATTGTCTTCCCCATTAGACTATGAACTCTTTGGGAACAGGGACATAGTAGGTGCTCCTGGGGCTCTGGAAAAACCTTCATTTACCTAAGCAAACTGCACCAAGTTTTTGTTGTTTTTAAAGTACTTTGATATAGTACCTTGAGGTTTGTAAAGGCAATATACATACACCATCCTGTTTGAACTGAAAGTTGAAATTTTACTTCAGTCTCATGTGGGTTACTTACCAGGCAGAATGGCCTAAAGATTTTTTCACAAATCACATTTAAATAGTAGTACTACTTTTTTGATAGATAATTTTCCCTATCAAAATGAGTATTTGAAATATTGTAATGACTGGTGTCACTTATAGCATACGTCTAATGAAGATGAAAAAAAAGACTTTTATTTCCAAATTAGCTATGCATTTTCCCATATTGGCATTTTCTTTTCTTTCTTTTTTTTTTACATTCCTTTAGTATTTGGGTGATATTATTAATACATCTAGGAGAAGTTAGTCAGGAAATGGCCAAACTGGAATTAACAACCTTTTATTTTTCTTAATAATAGCTAACATTTACATAGTATAGTGCTGTAAAATTTGCAAGGCATTTTACAAATATCTTTTTACAAATACCTCCAAAAGAAAAATCCTGGGAATTAGTTATTTTAAAATGCATACAAACATACATACATGCATAGGCACATATGCATATATGTATACACATGTGTATAGTGTAATTATCTCCCAGTTTTATAGATGAGGACATTGAGAAGACAGAGGATAGGTGACTTGCCCAGGCTCACATAGCTAGTAAATATCTGAGGCTGGATTTTAACTTAGGTTTCCCTGAGTACACATCTAGTGCTCAATCCACTGCCAATGACAGTAAAATGTTTAGAGATGCCCATTGCCCACTCTCCCATCTTTCCTTCCACTATAATAGGATTTTTTGTACTTCTTCATATGAAATTACCACTTCTATTTCTCCCTTCCTTCTGTACCCATTGTACTACTCTTTCTCATCCTTTAATTCTTTTTTTATATCATTCCCTCAAATTCACCTTATACTTGTAGCCTCTGTCTATGTATATTCCTTCTAACTGTACCATAAGTGGTACAATTTTTAAGAATTATAAATATCATCTTCCCATATAGGGATGTAAACATTTCTGCTCTTTTGAATCCTTTATGTTTTTGTTTTGTTTTTTTCACCCCCTTTTTAGGCTTTTCTTAGTTCCTGATATTGGAGATCAATTTTTTTTTGTTCAATTCTGTGCTCCTTATGAAAGCTTGAAATCCTTCTCTTTCATTGAATGACCTCCCCCACTCCCCCCAACCCCTGAAGTCATATCCTTAATTTCAATGGGTAGGTGAGTCTTGGTTGTAGTCCTAGTTCTTTTGCCTTCTGGAATGTCATGTTCCATGACCTCTAATCCTTTAATTTTGTAGCTGCTAAATCCTGTGTGATCCTAATTGTGACTCCCTGATATTTGAATTGTTTCTTTCTGGGCACTTGCAATATTTTTTCCTTGACTTTATAGTTCTGAAATTTGGCTATAATTTTCCTTGGAGTTTTTATTGTGGTATCTTCTTCCTGAGGCAAATGATGAGTTCTTTCAATGCCTATTTTGCCCTCTTGTTCCAGGATATCAGGGTAGTTTTTCTTGATAATTCCTTGGAAGATATTGTCCAGCTCCTCCTTTTGATTATGGCTTTTTGGTTGTTTAATTATTCTGACATTGTCTCTCCTGGATCTATTTTCCAGGTCAGTTGTTTTTCCAATGAGGTATTTCACGTTTTTTTGGTTTTTTTTTTCATGCTTTCGAATTTGTTTTATTGAATCTTGATGTCTCATAGAGTCATTGGCTTCTACTTGCCCAATTCTAACTTTTAAGGAGTTATTTTCCTCAGTTAGCTTTTGTATTTCCTTTTCCATTAGGCCAAATATACTTTTTAAGGGGTTGTTTTCTTTTTCCAAACTGTTGACTCTTTTTTTCATAATTCTCTTGCATTAATCTCATTTTTTCTCAGTTTCTCTTCTACCTCTCTCATCTAATTTTTAAGCTCTTTTTTGAGCTCTTCCATGACTGCTTTCTGGGCTTGAGATCACTCCGTGTAGTTTTTTAGGGTTTTGCCTATAGACGTTTTGACAATGCTTTTCTCTGTGAGTTTGTGTCTTGATCTTCCCTCTTACAATAATAACTTTCTACGGTCAGATTCTTTTGTTGTTGTCATTTTTTTTTTTTGCTCATCTTTTTTGGTCTTTTTTCTTTCTTTTAAATATGAGCTCTGCTCTGGGAGGTGACATGGCACTCTCTCAGGTTTCTTGTGCTAAGGACTACAGACCCTGTATATTTACCTAGTGCTGCCCTGATGTTTCCCTGAGGCTAACAGGGGACCCTCATGACTAGTGCTGTACTAAGGGGGTTGGGTGGAGAGTGGTTGGTGCTGCTAGAGGCCATAGAGGTCTGGTAGCTTGTCTGGTGCTGAACAGAGGTCCTAGTGATGGTGTCTGGTGTTAGGCCAGTGAGGTGTTGCTGTGTTTCCCTGGGGCTACACTGAAGCACATGGAGGTCTGGCTGCTTGAAGATGCTTATTTGCCTGGGGTTATACTGAATCACTCAGAGCTGGAGTCTGCCCATTCCCCTGTCTATACAGAAGAACATGGTGGGTCTTTTTTTGCCTGCTCTACCACACTGGGACTCAGAATCTTGCACTGATTTGCTGAGGTAGACTTTGCTGCCGATTTGCTGCGACATTTCCTGCCCTGGACTGCACTCCCTTTTTACCTAAATGAAACAGATCTTTCTTCTAGATCTTCCTATTTTGGGGGGCTAAAAGATTGTTTTACTCTGTCTTTTTTCTGTTTCTGTTGTTCCAAGATTTGTTTTGTAGCACTATTTTATGGTTATTTGGAGGTAAATATGGGAGAATTACATCTTGCCATCTTGGCTCCTGGAAGTCATCTGATGATGATAAATTTATTTAGCAAGGTTAGAAATTGATAATAAATTGAGATCCTAAGTCCTTCAGTAGCTAGGGATGAATTAGAGCAGACAGAACAATCTTTTTATATAATTGGTAAAAGAATAGGGTAATCTTACATTTGACATAATCATGCTAACTTGATTGCAAAAGGGGATTTCCAGAAATTCATGGTAAAGGGAAAAAAGAGAATTAGTTGACATCCTCTAGAAAGTCCTGTGTCAATGGCCATGTATACAACAGTGTACTAATAGGCTAATAGCCACCAGGGAGAATATCTTATGACCATGTTGACTCAGTGCATCCCAGCTATAGCAGAAGATAGGGAAGTTAAATTCTTATAAATAAGTCAAGGGCAGTTAAGTGTAGCAGTGGATAGAGTACCCAGTTTGTAGTCAGGAAGACTCACCTTCCTGAGTTCAAATCTGGCATCAGACACTTACTAGCTTTGTGACTCTGGTCAAATGACTTAACTCTGTTTGCCTTAGTTTCCTCATCTGTAAAATGAGCTGGAGAAAAAAATGGCAAATAATTACTTGCCAATAAAACCCAAATTGGGTTATGAAAAGTCAGTAATGACTAAAATGACTGAACCAAGCAAAAAGGCAAAGAATTCAAACCATCTTATAAACTCTAATGTTCGGTGCGCAAGCTGTCTTTTTCATCAAACTAATTCCTAACTACTGATTTAAATAATTAAATACAATTCTCAATCGATAATTGATAAATAATAGAGAACTAAAAGGATGTATCAGTTTTCAATTTCATGCTCTTTTCCCTGTTACAGACTGCCTCAGAATAAGATTGTATGAAAGAGTTAAAGAAAAATGTTCAGTTGTCTGTTCAGTAACCCATTGTCTTTGTGGGTCTCATTAACTTGGAAAACATTATGATTCTGACACTGATGTAGGCTGGAATTGTTTACCTTGCTATTGTCTATGAAAAAAAAGGAATATTAAGCCAATAAAAAGTAGAAACAACCTGAGCTGAATGCCTAACCCATTTTCATGCTCTTTTATTCTCTATGTGGCACGTATACAATTAACGTGCTACTGCTTCTAGAAGAGAATTATGTATATGGATTTCAGCACATTGGAGGACTCTGTATGAAAACAGTGTTTATTCATTGATATCATTGTGTTTATTTGAAAGAAAAAGAATCATTTTTTAAAAATCTTAGTTTCAGGAACTTATTAATTTAAATTGTCTTTCCTAATCTGCAATAGTGGAGAAGGGAGGCTTTTTGTTTCTTTGTTCTATTTTTCAGAAAACTTAGCTTTTTCAGTATAGCAAATAGGGAGAGAAACTCTATTTGCAGAGGTCATGGACTATCTACTTCACAAGGCTAGGAAAGTGCTTTGAAAACTAGTAAAGCACTATATAAATGTCACCTATGATTATCATCATCATCATTACAGTTGTATTTGTAGAATTTTTCTCCTAGATGCCAGCCTGGCTTTCTGTATGAGCAGAGTAGGTAATAATAATAACAATCCAGAGTATTTATATAGCATTTTAAGGTTGGCAAAGCACTTTACATATTATCTCATTTGATCCTCCTACAAAGCCATGGACAGGGCATGATTTGTGTCCTAAAAGCCCTGATTGCTCAAAGTTCTCTTTCCCATCATCCTGATATGGTATCTGAAATTCTAACTATTGAGTCACTCCATGGTAAAGCAATGTCACTTTGAAGACCCCTCTATCTTTTGACGGTTGTTTTCAGTCATGTCCAACTATTTGTGACCCCATTTGTGGTTTTCTTGGCAAAGATACTGGAGGACTTTGCCATTTCCTTCTCCAGTTAATTTTGCAGTTGAGGAAACTGAGTCAAACACAATTAAAGGACTTGCCCAAAGTCATACAACTAGTGAGTGTATGAAGTCAGATTTGAACTCAGAAGATGAGACTTCTTGACTCCAGGCATAGTGATTGGTTTACTGTACCATCTAGCTGCCTCTCTATTTCACCTGGACAGGATGATATATTTGTCTGTAGTCACTCTATCATAGATTCATTGCAAGCAGAGTAGACATTAAAATATCTCATTTCACAGGCAAAAAAATAAAGGTCCAAGAGGTTAAGTGACTTCTCCCAAACAAATACTACAAAGTAAATAGAAGAGTCAGGATTCAAAAATCAGATCCTTTGTTTCCAAATGCAATATGGCTAGTGATTCAATAGAGTGGTTTATGCATTAAAAACAAAAAAAAAAACAATGAATGTTTCTATGTGCAATCTGCTAAGCAGTGTAGTTTATTCAATTAGCTAGTTCTAGTTAGGCATTTAGTTAAAAGAAATAAACAAAAGACCAGAACCTTGTAAGAGTGGAGCAAACACAGTGCTGTAGAAAGCATATTAAATTGTGGATTCCAAGGACCTAGGTTCAGATTATGCTTCCAATGAGGGGTGAAGATAGGTATTTCAGGGACTCCAATGAATTCCTGGAGGGCCAGTTTGGAAAGAATTGTCAGGACTCAAGCAATCTTCTAAGTCAGCATTGTAAAAGTTTATTCCTATGTTATACAGCTGGCAGGAGGTCTTAGGGAACCTGCAAACTTAAAGGAGTCTTGGGAATAGATTATAAAACAATAAAATTGTAAATCAGGTATCAATTTTGCTAACTAGGTGAGTAAGGGTGGGTTTAGGGAGGAGTTAAGGAGTAGTCAGTGCTTAATGGGACATGCACTTTTCATATCTACTCTGCAGGCATATTGCCCATAATTCACTCTAAAATAACCCAAGGGGGGGGAGTTCCATGGAGGTGTGGTTTTAGGCTTAAAACATCACTAGGTCACCTAGTGGTGGGGCTGACTGAGAAGTGCCTAGTCTGCTACCCATCAGTGTCCTGTTTGACAAGATGGATGCTGGGAAGCTAGGCTAATTGGGGATCCAGGATGTGCCTAATTGGGTGAGTAGTTAACTTACTGATACTGCATTGAAGGATTCATAGGTGCAGCTGACCATTATACTGAGGGGAGATATACATTTCTGTAAGCTAAAGGAACTGTTAATAGATGGTTTAGTGAAGGATTCATAGGTATTGTTTGTTATCGTACCAAGCAGGGATTAAGCAGTTCATGACTTGTTGCTAGGCAGAGTGCCGGCCAGGGGAAGAGGCAGAGTCAATGCTTTGAGCCTGGGGAAATTGTTATTTTACAACTTGATTTCCCAAACTGATATTACCAACATAGGTACCCAAACACAAGTGTGATTTTACAAATTGATGTTACAACTGGGTGTTACAAACACAGGCACCCAAGCACCCCATCACTTCCATCACTGTTACTTCCTAGCAATATGATCTCGGCTGCATCACTTCATCTTTGAACCTTTATTTTCTTATGTATAAAGTGAGGGTTTGTGTTAATACTACAATATGGGCTCTTACCCTTCTTTGTGTCATGGACCCTTTGGAAGCCAAGAGAAGCCTAATACTCATGTAATCTGTTTGTTATAGTGTAATTGAAAGAAAGGTTAAATTTCAGTTCAAGATGAGTGAAAATGAAGATGTATTTTAATTTATCCATTTTGATGAACACCATTGGGATACTAAGTTAAAACCCTTGTGCTAGTGGTTCTTTAAGATTCCTTGCAGTCTGTGGTTCTCTAAATTAAATATTGGTAGAAGAAAGGTAAGAGGAATGACAGTGAGCATTTAGTGATGCTGGATAGTGGGCAGTGAAATACCTAGCCTTCCTTGTCATGGAAGAAAGTACTGGGCTTATGGGTAAGGAATGATGAATCTTACCAACAACAGTCTTTTCCTAGGGTTAGCTTTGCCCATCAGAATTCTTGTTGAATTTGGGGGATTTAAAAAGGACATTTGACGGCCGTCACTTTGGATCAAGGATTTAAAGGTGGAAGAGTCCTTAGAGGCTACCTTGTCCAAATTATTCATTTTAAAGATGAGTAAACTGAGGCACAGAAACTATCTTAAGTATCTGAGGTGACTTTTGAACTTGGCTTTTTGACTCCAAGTTCAGTAGTCTATTGGTTGTTAAGTTGGGTGATTTATTTTTATCTTGGTGGTGGAAATCAAGCACTATTTTATTAAATGACTAGCTCACTTAACTTGTTTGTTTTTAAATCCATATGTGTGACATACTTGAAATAGAAGTGCATCATAATCTTATCAAAACACCCAAGTTGGCATTTTAGGAGTCTTCAGCTCTAAAGAGTGAGTAATTGCAGCCTTCAGGCAGTTTGGGCTGAATAACTTTGTTTTCTTTAAATACAAATCAACATTCCCAGCTACCCATTGTTAAACTAAATATTCTCAATTAAGATTTATGGCTCAGTCTTGGATACACATTAAGTGCTTAGAGCAGTTTACATAACACAGGATTTTAATTTACTAATTAAATCCATTTCCATCTTTAAAATGTTTGTGAGATATGAATTTTATCCCTTAAGTCTTATGAAAAGAAACTTTCTGCCGCCAATCAGCATTACCTATGATAGTCACTCAGGATTTTAGAATCCTAGAAATTACCTGAAATAGTCTGGTTTCTGGATCCGCATTTTAAGAATATTACAAATTGGAAAGTATCCAAAGGGTGATAGCCAGGATGATGAAGAGCTTACATGTTACATGAAGATCAGTGTGAGGGAAGGGAGATATTTAGCATGGAAAAGGAAGAAAGACTTGGAGATGGGGCATAATCCATTGAAAAGTGTAAAGAGAAATAGATATGTTGTTTGTATACAGAAACCAGAAGTAAAGCAATATATGGATGCTACAAAGAGGAACATTTAGGCTTAATTTAAGGGAAAACCATAGTAATTCAAGCTATTCAAAAGTGGAATATATTTGTTTGGGAAAGATAATGGGTTTCACCTCATTACAGGTCTTCAAGCAAGGGATGGATGGGCAGAGATTGTGCTAGATATGTATGTCTCTGTAGTCCTGCTCAACTGTGAGATTCTCTGATTCTTAACTGTCCAATAGAGGAGCTAAAATTAATGTAATTTGATCTTTATAACTGTTCATTTGAAACAGTCATTTAATTGGAATTCATTAACTACCTACTAAGTGCCAGACATTATGCTAAATGTTGAAGAATTCAAAGAAAAATAAAGCAAAATCACCATGAAGTCCCTTTCCCTAAGGGGTATGCATTCTAATGAGGAAGGCAACTTGGATAAAGATTCAGAGTTGAAAGATATGATAGATAAGATATATGTGACAGCTACCTCTCAACTATGAATCTTTGTACAAGTTGCCTTCCTCATGAACAACAAATAGTAAAGAAGCACAAATAGTCTAGTATCACTGAAATGTATATTATGTGGGTGAGAATAAAATGTAAGAATATTGGAAAATAGGGAGGAATGAGATAGTAAAGGGCTTTTGAAGACAAAGGATTTTATGTTTGATCCTGGAGGTAATAGGGACTCATTGGGTTTTTTATTGAGTAGGAGAGTGTCATAGTTAGGTTAGACCTGCACTTTAAGAAAATAACTTTGGCATTTGAGTGGAGGATAAATTGGAACTAGGAAAGAGTTGAGGAAGAGAGATGAAGTAGAAGGCTTTGCTATAAGACCAGGAAAGAATTGATAAGGGTCTATACAAGGCTGTGTGAATGGAGAAGAGACATTGTGAATTTAGAAATGACCACTGAAATGATGTCTATTCAGTCTATTATTAACAAATTGAATACATGGAATGAGTGCAAATGAGAGTCCAAGTACCAATGTAGTCACAAACCTAGGTAATTAGGAGGATGGTATCCTTGAAAGGGTGAGGCAGGTTTTTTTTTTTCTCAAACAAGGATAAAAATTATGTATGAGGACATAACACAAGGTGTAGCCATCTTAACAGTTAAATATGCAGACGAATACAATGAAAATACTAAATTAGATTTATACTCCTCAATTCATATAATCACTTTATTAACTAAAAGAATGCAATTATCTATTCAACAATGCAAACATCAATCCTTCTAGGAACAAATTACCAACATCAATCCTAAAGATCCTGGTAAGCATGTCTTCTATTGGTGCTTACCACAGGGTTCCCTCTGTGTCCATCTAGGGACCATGTGTTTCCATCCAAGTTAATGTTCTAACAAGTCGTGGTCAGTCAGCACTATCTAGAGCAAACATGACCAAAGAGTAGGCATTTTTGTTTTTGTTGCTCTTGTTTTGCTTCTGGCTATGGGCATTTATAAATTATATTGTCAATTGTGCTTAGTGATTTAATACCTAAGCTTATGAAGAAAGGAAACTACAAATGAAAGGTCAAATTTCCTATCATTAGCAAATGTTTATTAGTAGTTTATGAGACTTTGGGGGATGCTTGTCATGAGCAGGTATTTATCACTTCTTTATCAAATTTGGGGATGCAAATCATTTCCCCCCAAACCACACAAATGCTTATCTTTTTAAACTTAGAAAACTACTAGATCATAAAATGGGGACTCAAAACAAAATGGAGTCACTCATGCTAAGCTGTCATACTTATTCCTACCTCAGAGGGTCAAGTGATAAGTAAGATGGTCTCTGAGTTCCTTTGCAAATCAGATTCCTGTGAGAATGTGAGGATGAAAAGAACCATGGAGGTCATTGAATCCAGCCCCCTAATTTTATAGATGAATAAATTTAACACCTAGAGAAGTGAGATGACTTGTTTATGGGAACATAAGGAATGAGTGGCAGGTGAAGGGCCAGAGAATCCATTCTTTAGTTTTCCCTTATTATCTTTAGGATTTCAGTGAATTACATCTGATTCATGAGTTTGGTAACATATTAAACATTCTATATCTAACTGTTAACTCTAACCCATTTGCTACATAAAATGGGATGTATAATGTAATGGAATGCAATTCAATAAATATTTTTAAATCTGATACTATCTGTGAAATTTGATTGAAGTTTTCAACTGTATCTCATATGTAGAAAGATATTGTGAAGTTCATTAATAAGTAATGAAGGGGTGGCTAGGTGGCGCAGTGAATAGAGCACCGGCCCTGGAGTCAGGAGTACCTGAGTTCAAATCCGGCCTCAGACACTTAACACAAAAAACTAGCCGTGTGACCTTGGGCAAGTCGCTTAACCCCAACTGCCCTCCAAAAAGCAAAAAAAAAAAGAAAAAAAGTAATGAAGATTTTCTCTGGATTATGTTTCTCTACTGATAAAATTTATTTTCATTACATATATGTTGTTATTTGTTCTTCATTCTTAAAGAGTACTATGAAATCAGGAAAGTGATGCCATGACTTGCAAAGGAATTGGATTTAAGTAAGTGAGGGCTGCACAGTCATCTGCCTCACTTTTTCTCTAAATGCATCCAGACCCAGTAGCAAGATATAGGTCAGGACAACTGAAGATGGTACCATCAATTCATGAGGCTCTGTATGATAGGAGATGTTGAGAATGGGTTAAAAGGAATAGATGCCTAGGGAAACGACAGAGTAACTTGCTGAGTAGAACAAATCGTTATTTGACTTTATACAAGACCTTTGCACTTCAGAAACGTTGTATTTACAAAGCAACTTGCAAAAGTCCTGCTAGGTAATCCTAGTCTAGGCTAACTTCCCTCAAAACATCTGTTTTTAAGAGGATCTTTTCCTTTACTCTAGTTTCAGATGTAAATGACATGAGTCAATTTATCAGTTTATCACAAGTGCCTATTATGTGCCAGACACTGTGCTAAGTATTGGGTATATAAAAGCAAAAGTGAGATAGTCCCTGTCCTTCAGCAATAAGGAGACATATTCACAAATATATCAATAGTTGGCTATATAAAAAATAAGTAAATAAAGCAACCCTTATCCCTCTCCCCTCCAAAAAACCCAAAATATCTATATAGCTCTGTCTCTATCTATTTATCTATCTATCTATCTATCTATCTATCTATCTATCTATCTATCTATCTGTCTGTCTGTCTGTCTGTCTGTCTGTCTGTCTTATCTATCTATCTGTCTATCCATCTAAGGGAGCACTCACAAAATAGATGATGGGCAGAGGATTGAGGGAAAGAAAAAAAAAGAACCAAGAATATTACTTTGAGGTATATTTTGAGATTTATGAGGAGAATCTTAGAGAGTTATAAAGTTTTACTGGGGGAAAAAAGGTTCAATGGAGATCAATTGCCTAGTTATTCACCTTTATTTTTCTTCAACTTTTTTTGCTCACATTCTTCATCATTGTGCAGCATTTTTTGTTATCTCATAATAACATCCTATCACATTGCCTCCACACATATTCCAAATCTTCACTCTCCTCAAGCCCCAATTCCTATTTCTCTTAGAAGATAGACTGCTTTATAGAAAAGATCAGAAGTTCCAAACCTCTTCTCCTCTCCTCAAGATCTACATCTTGACTTATTACTGGCTCTTTGCCAGCAGTAATCATCCCACTCAGGACCTTGAGTTCTTTTTTTCCCATATCCTCTGAGATCTTGCTTCATTGATCATACCTTCTTTTATGAATCTTCAGTTTTACACTTTTTACTGATTTATTCCACCAAGGTTCAAGCAGAATATGTCTATCTCTATGTGACTCACAAAGGAGGCATGAATAGACATCTCTAGCATCATCTTTTCTTCCCCTTCTCCAAAAGAAATTTTAATTCTGCAAGGAGGTTGGAAGCAAGAAGTTGGTGCCAGAAGCTGGCCACTGTGTTCTCCTGAGGGAGAAGGTGTTCAAGAAGAGAATTCCATCTGCTTCCTAACTTAACCTGAAAGTTATTAAACTCTGTGTATTCTTTGATCCAGTAATAATGCCACTAGACCTTTACCCCCAAGATATCAAAAAAAGGGAAATGACCCATGTGTATAAAAATACCTATAGCAACTCTTTTTATGGCAATAAAGAAGTGGAAACTAAGGAAATGCCCATGAACTGAGGGATGCCAGTACTGTAAGAAATGAAGAAACATATGGCTTCAGAAAAACTTAGGAAGACATACAAATGGATACAGATCAGAATCAGGACAATTTATACAACATTGTAAAGACCACTTCGTAAGACTTAAGAAGTCACATCAATATAATGACAATGACAAATTACCATTTCAGAAGACCAATGATGAACTATTCTCTCCATCTTCTGACAGAGAGGTGATAGACTTAGGGTCCAGAATGGAACATATATATATTTTTTTGGACATGGCTAATTCAAGAATTATTTTTGCTTGACTAAGGATTTTCTTTTTCTTTTTTTTTCCCCAATAGGGGTGCAGGTAAGGAAGAGGTAGAGAAAATAAATTTTTGTTAATTGATAAAAATATATCTAATTTTAAAAAAATGAAAGAAAACTTGTGGTAGAATATTGGACACGGTAAATAGCTAATAGGCTAATTTGAATGAAACAAAGATTAAATTAAGGATAATAATATAAAAGTGAAAGCCAGTTATTAAGGGACTTAAATGCTAGGCTGAACATATGTATGTGTGTGTGTGTGTGTGTGTGTGTGTATACACACACTAAAGGCAATAGGAAGCCATTTAAATATGTGTGGATAAACTAATGTAAAAAAACATAGAAGGATGAAGAACCTCAGAATGTTAAGAGCTGGGAGGGAGTTAACTTAGTCCAACTTTTCTTTCTCTCTTTTTGCATCTCCCTTTATTAATGAGGAAATTGAGGGTAATGATGATTAAGTGATATAACTAAAGACACATCAGCATAAGAACCAGGACTTGAATCACGGTCCAGTGCTCATTCCACTATTCCAGCTTAGCAGAAATCATGCTTCTGATCTTCTGAATCCACACAAGAACTTGTACTCATGTCCATATGGTCAAATGGCCTGTGATCTCATTGATTTAGGATCTTTTTCAATAATGCTGATCACAATCTATCCATTCCTGTGCAACTTTTATTCATATCATCCCCAGAGTTAACCACAGATGGTCCTCTTAACATTTTAGAGGTCTTCAATCTCTCCATATATTAAGAGTATACCAGTGGAGTACTCTGACTGTCCACATTTTTATCCTTTGTTCTTACCACATCATGACCCTACCTTTATTGCCATTTTCCTATGTATTCTAAGTTCCAGACCTAGAGTCAGTAGACAGCATAATGGATATGACAGTATTATGTAATAATTACCACAGCATAACTATTGTGTACCTGTGGAGGGACATGTGGTGAACAGTGGAGGTCATTGGCTCTAACCTCCTAATTTTATAGATGATTAAAATTAAAGCCCAGAGTAGTGAATCCAGGGCCAGAGGTTTAAGATTTTAAGTTTTCCCTTGTTATCTTTTAGATTTCAGTGAATTGCTTCTTTTCTAGAAAGTCTTTCTTGTTTTTTGAATTTCCTTTCTTCTGTGTATTTACATTTTTAATTTTAATTCTATGCTGTATAAAGTATAGATTTAATTTTTGTATTAAGGTTTTGTAAAGCATGAATTAAAAAGGAAAGCAACAAAATATTTAAGATGTCATTACCTTATTGCCTTAGTAAAACACACACACACACATACACACAAATATACACATACACACAACAAAAACTAGTGGATAAAGGAAAAATGATACAGGAAAATGTTATTAAATTATTTATTTTCTTTTTCATTCTTTTTCTGTCATCTTTCCTCAAATACTGAATTACAGTTTCCAAAATTTATAATTCCTTATTTATTAAGTTAATATTTGATTATGTAACTTGAGCAATATAGCCTCTTTTAATTAAAAAGTTATTTTAATCAAAACGTCTCAATAAAATTGTCATTGTAATACAGAATCTTGACAATTTCTAAATTAAAAATGAGAATGATTCTTTAATCATATTAAGGTTTGTAAAACACTTTATTTGCAAGAACAATTGGAGGCAAATAATTTAAGTTTTTTTAGATGAAAGCAACTGAGATCATGAAAGGCAAAATGGATTGTTTCTGGTCACATACCTAAGTGACAGAGAGGTAATTTCAACCTAGATTTTCTGACTTCAAGGCCCAGTATATTCACTATATGCACTTATGCCATCTTAGACTATAAGATGAAAATAAAACAGTAACAACAAAAGGAATTTTATTTATGTATTTATAAGGGCCAAGATCCCTACTAAAACTTCCAGGAGGGCTCCCCCACCCTCTCACCCATGGTGATTTCTCTTCAATGATTTAATGATTATTCTCTACTTTGTATAACCTTCAACATTACTAAACTTGGGGTGTCTCATTGTGGTTTGAGGTGCTTGGAATCCCAAAATGTAAGGGTACAGGACTAATCTGCCTCACGATAATTCCACCACTCAAACCTTCTTTCAGTCAAAGTAGAGAGGTTTTATTATAAAACCAGTAAGGCAGGCATGATTCTGAGTAAATCTGGGGTTTGATTAAACTAGATGGTTATATACAAGAAAAGACAGAGAGAAAATCTGGATGGGATTAAGGAGTGGTGACTAGTTTAAGGTGGGCCAGGTACAGGAAATGAAAGGAGTGAAGTGTTTGGTTGGAAAGCCATAGTGAAAGAAAGGACAGTTAAAAGGATTATTGTATCTAGGTGGAATGGAATGAGCCAGATGCCTCAGGAGGAAATGCCAGTGGTGGGGAGGGAGGAAAGGAGTTCGAAGATTGGGTTCCTTTCAGAGATATGGTCTTTTCTTTTTAGGAAGCTTTATAGGTTAAGCATCATAACCCCATCATTTCCATTGGTTTTGCCCTTTATCATAACTTGTTTTTTTCAGGGCTGAAGATGGGTAAGACAAAGCCCTATACATCAGGAAATGTTTGTTTGTTTGTTTTTTTAATATGTTATTTGTGGTTCTTATTTGAGAACTCTTTAGAAGTTTATCACACCTTGATATAGTTGATTTGGTGTTCTAGTCAATATTTTGGGTGATTCCACTTGGATTAAATACAATTGATTTTGAAGAAGTTGGCTATTTGATGATTTAGTGACCGAATTTTTTTTTTTTCCAAAAGACTTTTGGTCTAGAGCTAGGGGTGGGGAACCTGTGGCTCTCTAGGTCCTTGGGTACAGCCTTTTGACTGAGTCCAAGTTTTACAGAGCAAATCCTTTTATTAAGGCATACTTCAGATCATGAATACAAGCTTATTTCTTTTTTTAAAAAAATTGTTGTTTTTAAAAACAGTGTTGTAATTTCCCTCTGTCCCTTCATTCAATTTCTGCCACCAGTAAAACCCACCCTTTTCAGAAAATATAGTTAAATAAAGCAAACTAACATGCTCATTGGTCATGTCTGTCAATGGTTTCCCTTCTCTCACACCTATAGTCCACACCTCTCTACCATGAAGACGGAATATGTCCTTTACTCAAGCTAGCTTACTGCATTGAACAGAGTTCTGATATTTTTCAATAGTATTTTTTATATTAGTGTCATTGTGTTCTCTTGATTCTATTTCACTCTGCCTCAGTTGGTTTGTTTTTCCAAGTTTCTCTCAATTCCTTATGTCTTTTTTAATACTGCGATAATATTTCACTCCATTCATGTGTCACACTTTGTTCAGCCGTTCCCAATTGATGGGGACCCATTTTGTTCTAAGTTCATTTTTTGTTTTTTGTTGCCACAGAAGTTTTTGTGTGTGTAAAAATATAAATATATTTGCATATTTATAAAATATGTATGTGGATATATATATATATGGAAACATATATACCTTTTGTATAGTTTTCATGCATATATAGAGAATTTCAATTTCAACAAATAGTCTTTATGGTTAGATTCTTAATTAAATAATAAGATCCTTCAACCTTACATCTTTTCCACAACTTTTCTAGTTCAGCTGATCACTTGGAGGTTACAGTAATATGACCATGTGTCTCAAGGTATCATTCCCTTCAGAATTTAACTTGAGGCCCACCCAGTCTTCTTGAGGATACACTGATACATCCTTGCGGTATGGTGGGGAAAGGGAAAGGCCTAAGCATGATGAATATATAAACAAAGACTTAGAGGAATTTATCCCTATGACACATACATTCATGGATAGATTTTTAACACAGAAAATATTCAGTATTTCAGCTTTAACTTTTTCATTTTCTTTCAGATTTCAAATCCACTAGATCTTCATAGAGTAAAAATATCCCAGCATCTTAAAGCACACAACATTTTGATTATAAATGTTTAAACATTTTGTAAGATGTATTCCCTCAATATAGTTTGAATGAGACTATAGAGGAATACATTTGTAGTTACTCTTAGTACACAAAATAAAAAAGATGTTACAGTATTTTTAAATTCATTTTAATAGATGGCCAAGGTGTATTGATTATGATGATTTGGGTGTATTGTTTAGGATAAACCACTTTATATAATGAGCGAACAACAATTATAATAGTTGTCCTTCATAATTTGTAGAGTGTCTCACAGTTTACAAAGTGCATTCAGAAAAATTAACCTCAATTGATTTAGATATACTTAGGAGAATTAATAAGTGAGTAACTCAAAAGCATAGGAAAGGGTTCACCAATATCCTGGATTCTTCAGTGTTATCAGTGGGATTAGGTACCTTTGACATTGAGCTTGGAAAAACATCATTAAGTTATAAATGAAAGACAAGGAAGAAAAGAAAGAGACAATGGGAAAAGAAATCAAGAAACAAAGAAAGCCTACAGACCTGTGAAAGGAAAGAAGTGAATGTAGTGAGGAAGTGTCAAGTGTTATCATTTTTTTTCATTCAGTAAAACCAAAACCTCCAATAAATTCCTTCATGGATGTCCCATTGTGGCATGAAGGAGACCCTGGTTTCTGGAATGTTATACCAAAGGAACACAAATTCTGATAGATTCTGCCAAACAGGGGAAGCTTTACATTTGACTAAGTTTGGAGAGTCTCATCACTATGTCAGCTACAGGAGGATGAAATTTTTGGCCGCACTAGCTCCCAAGATGTAATGAGATTGTAAGCAACAGGACCCCTGCTGGAGAACAGTAGCATGAGTACCAAAGCTAGAAATAACCTATTATAATAATGATGTTCTGTTACACATCACCCAGCTCTTAAACCTTGCAATCAACCTCAATTCCTCACTCTTTCTCCAGGTTTCCAATTATTTACTTACTCTTATTGATTCTCTGTTCACATACGATCTCTCTTCTCTCTTCATTATTTTCTCTCTATTACAGTTACCACCATAATTCATGTTTTCATTACTTCTCATTTCTGTCATTTCTATCCTTTTCTGATTGGTCTCTCTTCTCTCCAATCCATCTCTCCAATACAGAAAAGCAGTATTTCTGAAGCACAGCTCTGTCCATGTCACTTTTCTTCTCCCTAAACTCTAGTGGCTCCCCATTACATATAGGACCAAATACAAACTCTTCTATTTGGAATTTAGTCCTTTCCCTTTCTTCCTACTACTTCAGGTACTTTACGGTAGAGCTAAAACTGACTTTTTTTAAAATTGTTTTTGCAAACAACATTCCTGTCTTTGTGCCTTTGTACAGGCTATTCCTCATTTCTGTAATGCATTCTCTCACCATCTCTGCTTCTTGATATGCTTAATTTCATTTAAAACTCATTTCAGATGCCACCTCTTAGATGAGGCCTTTCTGCATTTCTAGAGACATTTTCCATCATTACTTTTTTATTTTGTGCTTGTATGTTTACATGCTGTAAAATGCAAGGCCATTGAGTGCAGGGTCTGTTTCATTTTTGTCTTTGTGTTTTCGGTGACTAGCATGGTGGCTTGTGGTTGAAACTGAGTAAATGCTTACAGATTGACTGATTGACTGGAGGGGCTAATATGGAAAAAAAAATAAGATCTCATGTTACCCCCTTGTTATCAAGTACGAACTTGGCAATAATTTCCATCAGCCATTAAGCCATCATCTTCCAATTTTCCATTTATAAAACATGCATCTTATAATGCCTTTGCTATGTTCCATGAAAAGAATCAGGATAAATTTGTGTGTGTGTGTGTGTGTGTGTAAATAAATATATGTACCCAAGATGAGAGAAGAAAGCACTGTCAAAGTATATAGATAATAAAAAATAGCAGAGCAGTCATAGATAATGAATGGGATGGGGAAATCTTCCAGGGGATTCAGGAGCTTCAGCAATGGGGATTTACATTAACTTGCTACTGTACTAGATTGAAGCTTTAGAACTATAAGTCCTGCCTTTTGATTCTGGTATTAGGAAACAAAAAATAAACTTCTTCCTGGCTACTTATCATACCTCCATCTAGATTCTATAGGATAATAACTTTGATCCTGCTGCATTTTACCTATAGGTAGGTTTTAGACCAGTGGTTCTCAACTTTCCTAATGCCCCGACCCTTTAATACTCGTATGTGGGTGTCTGCATATGGGCAGACCTGCGTGGAGGTTGATAGAGAAGCTGTGTCTACGTTCCTAAGACCATCAGAAATATGTGTTTTCTGATGGTCTTAGGTGACCCCTGTGACCCCTGTGAAAGGGTTGTTTGATCGGCAAAGGAGTTGCAACCCACAGGTTGAGAACCGCTGTTTTAGACCATCCATCTATGAACTTTACCAGGATCGCTAAAGAACAAGCTACATAGAGCCAGCTGTAATAGTTTCTAAAGGCTATTCATAATTTAGAGTTGATTTTATTTGTGTAACCAGTGGTTCAAGACTCAGAAAACTCCAGTTCCCATTTATTGTCTATAATTATGGGAGATGACTCCAGAATGGTTACTTTGCTTCTTTAACTTTTTCTCCAACTTATAGCTTCACTTCAGAATTTCGAAAATCTAGCTCAGGTTTCTCCAAATTTGGGCAGAAAGTATCTTTAGCTACTGTATCAAGATAAGAAATGTTTGGATATAGAATAGTCTTTATTTTACACTACAGAAAATACAAAGATAAAAAATATTAAAAAGAATGCATAAACAGATTTCTAAAACACCTAAAGGAATTCCTCAAATAGTAAGTCAGCTGATAAAAACTTGTTAAGTGCTTCTATGTGCCAGGCCTTGTGCTAAATACTGGCAATACAAATACAAAAAAATAAATAAGTAAAGACAGTCTCTGACCTCAGGGAGTTTATAATCTAATGGGGAAAACAACATACTTAAGACTACTCATAGAGGAACTGGGAGGAGGGAAGGTACCCAATGTGGGGGACAGGAAGGCCAAATACATAGGATTGTAACTGTGAGAAATGGTCCACAATCTCCCCCTGAGAAGCAACAATAATTTAAGGGTGCTGAATAAAAACACCATTAGCCTTCCATAGAGGCATCTGGTGATGCAGAAGATGGAGCATTAGGTCTGGAGGTAGGAAGACTTGAGTTCAAATTCAGCCTCAGATGCTTACAAGCTAGGTGACCCTGGGCAAGTCATTTAACTTAGGCTTTACCCATGTTTCATGAACTGTAGAATGGAGAAAAATATCTACCTCATAAGCCTTTTGTTGTGAGGCTCAAAAGAGATAATTACAAAGGGACTAAACATGTGCCTGGCACACATAGGTATCATAAAAATGAAGAGGTTGCCCAAAGAGGGTTAGGGCTGCCTGAAACCCCAAAATATCAACATGCCGGGTCCTGTGGAAAGAATTCCACTCAAGTCTTCTCAGCCAAAGAAAAACAAAGTTTACTGAAAATTCAAGTTCTCCATATGGGGTGCTATAGAATAGCTTAATAATAGGTGCTATAAAAATGCTCATTCACTCTTCTCTTTTCTCCCACCCCTCCCCAGACTTTCACTGTAGTATTTGGAGTATGCCTGGGTTTGGAACACATGGTAGTGAGCAATCTTCTTTCTCCAAAAAGCAGCAATTCTACTGAGGAAATTTTCTCCTCTTTCTAGAAGGTCCCTTTCTAATTTTCTTGACCTTGAGAAATCTTGAAGTTCAGATTAATCATGAAGCAAATCACCAAACTGACTTTCCTATTAATAAATCTACCTTTTCTAATTTGAAAGCTAGAGTAAACTCGCTGTGTTCAAAAGACAACTCATTATAATTCCTTTTTAAATTCCCCTAAAATTCCCCCTTCCTATCTTCCCTGTTACCATAGTGGGCAACCATCTTCCCCATCTCTCACTCTAGGAGTCATCCTGCATTCCTCACTGTCTTCCACCCTCCCCTCCTCCATGTCCAATCTGTTGCCAAAGCCTGTTGATTTCTCCTTTGCAACATCTCTTGAATATGCCTCCTCCGTTCCTCTGGCACTGCCATCACTCTAGTGTAGGCCCTTATAACCTCACATCTGTGGAATAGCAAGAGATTTCTGGTGAGTCTGCCTTCCTCACATCTCCCCACTCCAGTTCATCCTCCATTCAGTCACTAAATTGGTTTTCATAAAGCTGAGGTATGGTCACATCACCCTGACCTTGAAACCTCACTCAATTAACTCCACTGGCTCCCTATTGCCTCCAGGATCAAATATAAAAAGCTCTGTTTGACATTCAAATGTCTTCCTAACCTAGCCCTCTTTTACCTTTCCATTCTTTTAATACCTTACTCTTTACCATAAACTCTTCCATTCAGTGACACAGGCCTCCAGACTGTTCTATGAACAAGTTACTCCATCTCTCTGTTCTGCTCCTGACATTTTCTCTGACTATCCCCCATGCCTGTAATACTTTCCTCCTATACTCTGCCTATTGACCTCCCAGGGTTTCTTTATGTCCCAATTTAATCCCACTTTCTACTTATAACGTCAATGTGATATTCACAGCACCCACAGTGACTATGAATATGCTGGTGTAGTTCTGACTCACAAAATGTAACAGACTCTCCACATGGAAGATAGAACCAAAACATTTATTCAAACACCAGAAAGCTGAATTCCAACACCAGAAAGCCAAATCCATCATAGCAACCAAGAAGTTGGTACACATTAACAATGCAGAGAGCACCTACATCCCCAAGTCTTCCCTCCATCAGGACTTCAAAACAAAACAGGCTTCCTTAAGCAAAAATGCCCCTCTTTCTTTCACATTAGCTTCTCTGCCTCAGCTCTGCCTCCTCCCAGCTCTGCTTTTTCTCTGCTCTGCTCCTTCCTGCTTTGCCCTTTATGTTCCACCCTTTCAGCAAGTTCCTCCCACCATGGACTCCATGCGATTACAGTCAACCTATTAATGATGGGGAAAATCTTCAAATTCCTTTATGCCTGTTAAGGGGCATGGAAGATCTTCAAATTCCTATTACCATTACACTTCTGGAAACCTTCCCCAAGCACTCTTAATGCTGTGACTTCTCTTTGTTAATTATTTCCTTTATCTTGTATATGGTTTGCTTTATTTATATTTGCTTGCTTGTCATCTCCTATATTTGATTGTAAGCTCCTTGAGGGCAAGAACTGTCTTTTGTCTCTTTTTTGTATACACTCTGCTTAACACAATGGCTGCTATACAGTAAGTGCTTAATAAATATTGATTGATTGATTGATTGATTTTGGGATCAGGCTGCATAGGGAATCAAAATCCACCCCTCACCCAGATATAGGAAAATATATTGAGGAACATCTTTGATAAATTCCCCTCTTCTGCTGAATGCACAGGCACATGCATGTCTATTTCTGTCATGTGCTTCTTTAGACAATCTAAAAATGTAATTAGAAACTCATCTGTGAGTTCATTTTAGAGTTTGGGGACTCCAGCCTCTAAAGTTCACTCTGGATCTGGTCAGACAGGCAGACAACTTTGGAGGGGTTAATAATCTTACTTTATTCTAGTATAGTCTTCTCAGAAAGGTTTCTGACAATGGGAGCACAATTCCTACAGCATTCCCTAATCACCCATCTTACAAGAGCAGGTGAGAAAGGGGGACAACTACCCCTACATCTCGATGGGGTCAATGAAGAGACGTACAGTTTGTACACTCCGTTATATACCCTCAGGACTTAATGGGGACTGATTGAGTCAGGTACATGCATTTCTCCATGCATTACCTGTAATTTCTCCTCTCTCAGACCATTTGCTCACTTGCTTTATAGGGAAACAGACAAAGAATGTATCTTGCCAACATTAAACTAACAAGTTAGCTTTAGCAATATCATCATTCTGCACAAGTGTAGTAAATATCTGTCACTCCCATATCTCATGGTGCAGACTCAGTAGTACTGCCTATCACTGTGATTCAAGGAATTACTATCTAGGGTCCTTGGAACTTTTCTGGGAGTTATTACTCAACACTTGGAAACTAGACATTGCCATAGCCATGGATCCTGAGAAATTAAACTCTAAAAAGGATTTTAAAAATCCTCTTTACATATAGCTTGGTAGAAAGTTTAGAGTTGGAAAGGACTTTAGAGTTTATCTAGTCTAATTGGTCATTTTTACAAATTAGGAACCTTCTTCCAGGATGAGACTTACCCAAATACACACTGAATGGTAAAGCTGAGATTTGAATCCATGTTCTCTGACACTAAAATTAGTAACTCAGTAAACATTTACTAATCACCCACTGTGTGCCAGGAACTGTATTACTTACTGAGAATAATTTTCTTTTAAAGTAAAAATTAGTGTCTCTCTCAAGGACCTCAGAGTCTAATGGGAAAGTCAGCAAGCAAATAACTATTTACAAACAAACTTTACAGAGGATTAATAAGAAATAATCAACAGAAGGAAGATACTAGAATTAAAAGGGATTAGGAAAGGCTTCCTTTAGAAAGTAAGACTGTAGCTGAGACTTACAGGAACCCAGGAACACCAGGATTCAGAGATAAAGAGGGGAGAGCTTTCTCTGCAGTCAGTGAAAATGCTCAGAGTTGAGAAATAAATATCTTGTTCAAGGTACAGCATGTTTCCTATCTTTACTGAGTACTGAGTGCATTGGAGTCAGTGGGGAAAAGTGTTAAGTACAGGAAGACTAGAAATATGGAGGTGAAGGGGCATAAGATAGGGCAGGTTGAAAACCAAAGAGAGAATTTTATATTTGATTGTGGAGGTTATAGGGAGATCCTGAAGTTTATTGAGTAGAAGTTCCCCTCATATTAGGATAATATAACATTGACAGCAGTGTGGAAGATAGAGTGGAATGGGGAGAGACTTGTGACAGGCAGACAAATTGGAAGGCTATTGCAATAGTCCAGGAGTAGATATTGAGAACCAGAGGGAGTAGTGTCAGAGAACAAAAGAGATGTTATGTGTGAGATGTTATGAAAGTACAATTGATAGGTATTAGAAACAGATTGGATATGGAATGTAAAAGTATATCTAGGAGGGACTGGGAGGATGGTTGTGGTCTCTATAGTAATAGATTAGTTTGGAAGAAGGTAGAATTTGAGAGAAAAGATAGTTGTTGCTTTTACCATTATACCAGGCTGCTTTATCACTCCTTGTTTACCCAAGACTTTCTCCAACAGGAAAGCAGGTAGAAAGTGGTATAATTAGTAGATGATGGAAATATACTCCAATTTTTATAGGCACCAAGTTTTCTGCAGTCAATTTTTCCCTTCTTCCTTTGACTCTTGTCAGGGGAAAATTAAAAAAAAAACTTGTGAAGTGGAAAAAATCAGAGCTTATTCATTCATTCATTCACTTTATTTATGCATTTGTTCATTCATTATTTATTTAATTGTTTATTTATTTATTTAGTTAGTTATTTTGACATTCAAAATAGCCTGGTCTATGTGCGATTTGAGTAACCTATGCACAAATTAAAAAAAAAAAAGAAATGTCTGGTATTACATGTAGAGGAACTCACTGTTACTTAGCTTAGAAGGGTATTTTTTTTAAAGAGGAAAAGCCAAGTAATTGTCTCAAAATATAGTCATTCCAACATTTAATTTTCACAATTTTCTTAACTAGATGAGTTTTTTTTTAAGTCATACTTTCCTTACACTTTGGATATTTGTTTTGTTGGTGAGTCACTGTCTGTGGTTCCATTTTTTCCTCTAGCATAATGATGCTAGATAAATATCACATAATTGGCCACCATCATGTTTAAGCTATATTATTTAATTACAGGTCTATCAATAGACTATGTGGAGAACAAGCTTTATTGGATCAGCTCAGGAAATGGAACCATAAATAGATGTAACCTGGATGGTGGCAATTTAGAAGTGATTGAGTCAATGAAAGAAGAATTAACAAAAGCTACTGCTCTAACCATCATGGGTAAGTACAGTGTTGCTACAGCTGTGAGTCTTCCTATTGATTGGTTGTTGATAAATTATGAACTATTGAAAGCTGAGGCCAGTTATTGATCCATTGGTACCAGATACATATTCAAAATGCACATTTCTATGCTTATATCCTCCCTGCCCCCATCAGCTCAGAACCTTGTGAGATTGCCCAGTTTGGGACTGTGTTTATCTTCAGTATTATCCCTAGCAATTTCAACTTTGCTTGTATTGATTCTCTCTATTTGCTGTAAATTTTACTTATTTCACAATTATTTTCTATGTTGGGCTCTGATGGCATCCTTTGCTGGAAAGCAAAATTTCATTCCCAGAAAAGCTGGGTCCTGATTATACCTGGTAATGGAGGAAAGGTTAAAATAG
>CM053596.1:210253464-210268191 GCA_028646575.1 Pseudocheirus occidentalis
GTACAATGAGCTGAGGAAATGGCAGACTACTCTAGTATCTTTGCCAAGAAAACCCCAAATGAGGTCACAAAGAGTCAGACATAACTGAACCAAACTGTTACATCAAAGCTTATGATATGCCTCTTCTCTGATCTCTAATTGCATTATATTTTCATAAAATTCCTTACATGTGTTTTTTTTTTAAAATTCACTCCTCTGACAATGAATTTCTGGCAGTATCGAATTAGATTATTATAGGGAATTGGTCTATTATTTTTTTCCTTTTGAGTAAGATTACATTTTAATAACTTCTAGGAATAAGTCACATTGATTAGATAGTAAATGATTCTGAAGCTTTGCCAAGACAAATACTTTGGACAATCAATATTTATTAGGCACCTACTATATGCTTGTTGCAGTGTCAGGTTCTGGTGATGATAAAGAATAAGACTTTTTTCAATGCCAACTCTCATTCCTCCCACCCCCCAATAAAAATCAGGTTAGAATCTAGCTGGGGACAATACTAACACACATAGAAAACCAGGAGCAGCAGGGTACAATGTATAATTAAGAGCTAAATTTCAAAGTTCCATAATAGGTATTATGGGATTTCAGAGAAGAAATAGATGAGTGAGAGTTGAAGATAACAGAAAAGGCTCCATGGAGAATATTGGATTGAATTTGAGCTGACCTTTGAGAAATGAGTTTGATTTGCAAAGGCAGGAGCTTTAGAGGTCTGGAGCACACAGTGAGAGTAAGAACAAAGCTAAGAATCAGTTCAATGAGATGCTGTTATGGAACTAGGGTCTTCAGTAGTTTTGAACATGTTCCCAACCTTTATCTCTTAAGGGAAGTCTAATTGAAAAAAGAATTTCAGTTCAGGGAATTGTGGGAAATAATACTGTTGGTTGCTAAGGTAAGGATGCATTATGGAGTTTTAAAAGCCAAGCACAGAGGTTTGGACTGAATACAATTTGATTAGGGACCCATTGAAAGTTTTACTTAATTTTTTTTAAGTAAGGGATTGATTTAAGAAAGAAAAAGAGCATAGTACTGTAAAGAAAAATAAATCATAACTCCCCACCCCTGAAATTTGATTTTGGACTTTCTCAGAAAGCATGATTTTATACAGTTATAATTGTCATTAATTCAACTGATATTCATATAACAATAGAAGAATGTTAAGGGCTATGTCTATATACACAAGCCTCTTCCTACAACCTTCCCCCAAGCCTTTTTTGACTGATGACGGCCAATTTTTTTTTTTGGTAGAGATTTAGTGTTATAGGATTGTAAATCCAGAATTACAAGTGACCTCCTAGGAAGTGGTGGGGAACCTGTAGCCTTCTAGATCCTTGGGTGTGGCCTTTTGAGTGAGTACTTAAGTTTTACAGAACAAATCCTTTTATTAAGAGAATTTGTTCTGTGAAGTTTGGATTCAGTCAAAGGGGCCACATGTGACCTTGAGGTTGCAAGTTCCACATTCCTGTCCTAGGACACACAGCTTTGTGATCCTGTACAAATCATTTAATCTCTTTCAATCTCAGTTTCCTCATCTGTAAAATGGGATAATAATAGCACCTACCTCACAGGATTATTGGAGGAGCAAGTGAGGTAAGATATAGGGCTTTGCAAGCTTTAAAGGCACAAATGAGAAACTTGAGGGTCAGAGAAGTTAAGTAATTTGTCCAGGGTCACATAGGTAGTGTCAGGTGGTGGAATTTGAACCCAGATCCTCTGAGTAGCGCTACCACTCTTCCCACTAGATTACATTGACTTAAAAAAAAAAGTTGAATTTGTTTAGGTAAATAAATGTTTAACTAAACATTTATTTTATAATCTAATTATTTCTTGAAGTGGATATGTAAATATGAAGAAAGCATTAACAACAATAAAAATGAATATTAAAAAAATATTCCTAACATGACTAGATTAGAAAATGCATATAAAGGCAAATTTTTTTAGATGAAAAAAAGTCATTGTAGCATTTTTTTTCAGCTATGATTTAAGCAAATTTACATAGGTGAACCAGTGAGATAGACTCCCCAAAATGGAGAAATTAATGTGAATACTACAGGAAATTCAGTACCTTTATGCAAAGGAATAAAAATTTGGTTAAAGAGTTAATGGAACAATAAAAAATTTATGATGATACTGTTTTGATAACAAAGTTAGGAAGAGGAAAATGCAAAAGTGAAATCAGTAATAATTGGTACAGCTCTTAGATACCTGATGATGCAACTTCATGTTTATGACCCTCCTAGCCTTATTAGAAATGTTTAGTGGTTGGTTTTCTGTATCTTTGTTTCCTTTGAATTTTTCTGGTCTATAGATTGAAAAAAGAAAAAGCCATGATTTGCTTTTGCTTACTCACAGGATGAGATTACCATAAGCAAGTCAGTGCAAGGTTTTAGGATGATGAATTGAGAACTAGAAGGGGCTCTAGAGAGTATCAGACAACTCTCTTATTATATGGATGAGGAAATCAAGGCCAACAATGGTTTGTGACTTGCTTAGGGTAATAGGTTATATGGGTTATACATGCCCAGTTTCTATGGTAGGATTCACACAAAGTCTGTCTGACACCCCCCAAACACCCAAGTTACTATCCACCACAATCCTCTTACTCCCTAATCAATATTCTTTTTTCTATTCCATGTTGCCAAATTTATCATTTATCCTGATCTTTAAAGAGGTGGCTGGTCATGTATCATGACTAAAGGATAATAAATGTACAGCCATAGTGTTGGACTGGTGCCCATGAAATATTAAAGACTTAGCAGAAGGCTTTTAGTGCACTTTGGATGATCTTTTAATAGAGAAGGTTCTGAGCAAAAATGGCACAGGATTAGAAGGCATGGGTGTGTTGTGATGTGCACCACTGGAAGAATTAGCCATATTGGTGAGATGATGCAGCTACACGTGTAGGAAATATATTATAAATATATTACTCAGACTATGGTAATCCATGGCTAGAAAAATTCTTCTAGATTCCTTGGACAGATTTCTTTGACTCTTTTCAGTCAGGTGGAATATGAAAGGTTTTGTTTGTTTTTTGTTTCTATTTCTAAAGTGCTAGATGAATATCTATGTTGTTATTTGTGTATTTAATCTTTTAAAATGAAGCACATGATAATAGAAGGAACAATGATTTTGGAGTCAGAATGCTTATTACTATCATCTTGGATAAGCCACATAAAATTGGAGAGCCTGATTTTTCTCTTTTGTAAAATAATGGTCATTATATTTGAATTCCGCAGGTCATAGGCTTGTTTACATATCAAATTAGGTAATATGTCTAAACATTTTGAATGTATAAAGTGTCTTATAAAGGCAAGCTATTATTATTGACGGTAGTTAGGTGGTGAAATGGATAGAGTCCTGGGCTTAGAATCAGGAAGACTCATCTTCCTGAGTTCAAATCTGGCCTAAGAGAGTGATGTGACCCTGGGCATTCACTTAACCTTGTTTGCCTTAGTTTCCTAATCTGTAAAATAAGCTAGAGAAAGAAAGGGCAAACCATTTAAGTATCCTTGCCAAGAAAATTCCAAATGGGGTCACAGAGGGTTGGACACAACTGAAATGACTGAACAAAAATATTGTTATTAATATTGCTTTTGCTACTAATGCTTGTTGTGAAAAGAGAAATGTTTGTTATGTCTATAAATAAATGCTTATGGGTTTCAGCATCTGTGTTGCTCTCAAAAAAATAAAAGCAGCTTAACTAAAATTAAATTAGTTCTGGCATTGGCCTATATGTTTATCTCTTTTTATATACAGCAGCAACACACTGGCAGCAAGGTGGCTTAGTGACTAGAGTTAAGCTTCAGAGTGTCTTGAGATCAAGTCTTGCCTTGAACACCATTTGATTGTTCAATGCAAGGTATATCATTTAACTTTTAAGTGAATTAGACAACTCTCCAAGACAAATTTTCACCAAGAAAGGTACTCATCTGCAGTACTACTGTGAGTTTCCCCAAGTTTCCTAAACTGAAAAAAAAAAAATATATATATATATATATATATATATATATATATATATAAGAAAATAAAAAAAATCTAAGGAAGCTATAAAGCAATTCTTTACTTTTTAAATATTAACTTATTTTCATTATTATTTCAATTTCATTAATTCATTGTCATTCTAAAATATGTATGTTTTATCTTCCCTCTTTATTCATAAGTTCTTTGAGGAGAGAGGCACATCATTTTTTGTCTTCAAATTACTAGGACACAGTTACTTATAAGTACTCAATAAATATTGAATTATCTTGCATTTTGATAAAACTTCAAGGAAATGCATTTTTAGAAAATAAGATGAATTTCAAAATGACTTTTAAAAAGCAATACCTTTGGTTCATATACCCCATTTTAAAATTTTGAAAATATTTTCATTATAAGTAGAGCTTAGATTACTTTTTGTAAGACAGACAGGTAGACATAGTTTATGCTTCATCTTTGTTTAGACCACAGAGCAAAAGTTCTTAACCTCAATGTCTGTGAACTAGATTTAAAAAATATTTTGATAACTATATGTTGGTGTAGTTGATTTTCTCTGAAAAAATCCAGAAATTTGATTAGATTGCTGTAGAAGCCATCATTTAAGAAAGGTTAAGAATCCCTGTGTAGACTGTTACATTTCAGGGATAGCCTGTCATATTTACTGGGAAAATTATTGGGTTTTTATTTGCTCTCCTGCAGTAATTCTTATTTGCCTCCTATGGATTGGGTCGAGATTCATACTGCTCTTTGATCCATGGATGTTCTACGAGGACAATTTTTGAGATGTTTATATTAATGCAGTTTTTGTACCAGATATTCCCAGTAAAAGAATTTTTTTTAATTGGACTGAATGAAACAAAGTAGAGGAGTTTGGTAGGGAGATCACTTTTATTTATATTACAACATCCTTCACTTATTCTTCATTAAATTCTTTTAAATAGTAGTCACATTGAAAATGTAAGTTAGTTGAAATAAAATGGATTTACACTTAGCTTCACAGGGAAATACCTGGTGAATAAAGTGAGGTGTACTTGTATTATGCTGTAATCTTTGCCTTTATATATACAATAATTCTTTCAATCAATCAAATGTAATTAATAATTTTCCTCATACTCTAATTTCAAATCATGCTTTTAACATAGTGACAACCCACTTTTTACTCATACTGAAAGATGTCATTTAGTTAAAAAAAATTAAATATATATACCTACATTTTCTAGGCCATCGGTCTTCTAATTGCAATAATACTATTCATTACAGTAACAGTAATATATGAAATATATCTAGGCAATTTGCCCAGCACTAAGTACAGTACATAGTTGTCTTCTCTAAGCACTCAAACCACCATTAATGAAAACTAATGGCCCATCAAAATTTGCATTAAAAGTACTGCTTGAAATCTCCAAAGGACAATATGCAATGTTCATATAGCAATTTTTGTCACTTTAAATTGCTGTTTTCCAATATGTTGCTCTTCTTAAAGCTAATTACCTAACAGAATGCATAAATACAACAATTGTAATGTACATCATAGTGTGGTTTTAGCAACAGGATTATAATTAGTGATCAGAGAACACTTTCATTACCATAAATGGAACAATTAAATTATTTTAACTTGAGAATGTTACTTAAATGCCTAAAATTGTGATTAATTTCTCCTTCACTAATTAGTAAAGTTTAAATTGTCCTAGAATAATTTTTTAAGGAATTCTCCTTGTCAATCCATATCAGTGTTTAAGGTAAGCATACGTTGTAATGTTAAATTAAGCTGTATTTCATCATTTTAGATTACTATTTGCATTTCCTTTCATCTGAAAGGAAGTAATATTAAACTTTTTAGAGTAGGAAAAGGGGCAGTATATTTAAGATTTATAAGGATCTTAGAGGAAATTAAAGCCCCATAACATTTTAATTAGAGACAGAGAATGAATGAAAAGAACTGAAAGATTCATTCCTGAATTCTGCTCATATACGACAGTTACCAGCTGATGGTAGAATGTAACAGATTGTTTGGAATCAAGCTGTGCTCTGGTGTGTAGGACCAATTTAAATAGAGACTAGGCAGTTAAATACAATCCTTTTCACTGTTCGGTGGTATTGGCCAACATAGCCTAGGCTTGTGTATTTGGCAGATGGTCACAACAGCATTTTCCTGGGGATAACTATGCTCAAATATGAGTCTCTTTTTATTTATTTATTTTTAAGTCAAATGTCATTATTGGACTTAGAGCATCTATATACTTAAATTTCCATTTCAACTTTCTCATGTAATTAAAATCTCTAACCCTCAGCTGAATATTTTTCCGAATCTCCTCAGAACTTATTTTCTTTTTCTATTACTTTTTTTTTTTAGGAAAGAGAAGTGCACGTTGTTATAGTGATGAAATAAAAAAGTTCTTATATGATTTTTATTATGAATAAAATATTTCTTATAATCCCAGATGTTTCAAAAACAATCCATAGAAGGTCTTAGTAGCATGGATAGGAAGACAAGATAAACCATGAATGATTGGCAATTATTTTAAGCTTGGTTTTATTTTTGTCTTATTATTTTATTTATTTATTATTTTATCTTACATGCAGAAAACCTATCATCTTTTATATCCAAAGGTGGCGAGAATGCAAAAGTCTAGCAATGAGATTATTCTGTGCTGAAATGCCTTCAAATGAGATTATTTTATGAAAAAAATAAATGATTCTGTGGTTTGAGAACAGAGATTGTCAACATTGTCTAAGTGCATGACTAGAATTAGAAGGAGTAATAGGTGGCCTAGGCAGTGTTTACTATATACAAGAAAAGTATAGTATACCAATTAAGTAGTCTAGCAATCAGAGAAGGAAAGATAATTTATGTTCTATTGAGAGCTACTGTGAGAGAGAAATTCAGAGGAGAGATCAAAGTCCATCAATTAACTTTCTGGTGGAAGAACACGTGAGACTTTTTTCTTAGTGGTATTAAAATAATGATATTGTAACTACTCGATGGACTCAGTTTTTAAAAGCTGCTGCGTTATAGCACCATGATCATTACATCATGCCAAATTAAAAATCAAATCAAATCCATGGCCACAATCTCTTTAAACATTCAGCTTTTCTGTAAATACCTGTAATGTTGTGCACAAGCAGCTTCCCAAAAGAAGGCTACTGTGAACAGTTTTTAAGGTTCAGATTACACAGTATAGTAAACACTCCATTTATTCCATAACAAATAAAGGCAAACATTTACAACAAATCACAATATAATATTCACAAAGTTACATATTATTACAGAAAATCACAATATAGTGTTCACAACAGCTAAACATTAGAATGGCCACATAGTTTTCACCAAAGTGGTCATGGTATTAAGAACAAAGAACAAAAGAATTATCATCTGCTTTCCCTAAAGAGGTTTGCTTCCTCACTTAGTCATTCAGTCATCTCACAATACAATAATCAATCTTCCACTCATGGGGCAATCATAGATTAACTTAATCAATCACTTACCTAGCAATCAGTCACTAAGTATCGTTAATCATTAAATACAATCATTAGAAAATTACACAAACCCTCCACCCCTTGATCTCTAATGAACTTCAATTTCATCACTGCATTCAATATCCAAGGAGAGACATTTTCTTGATCTTGACTCAGGGCAGTCTTTCAGATTTCCTGGATTATTTTCCATGGTACCAGCTCCTACCTGAATCTACCAGTCACCTGCATCTAGACGCAGAGGGCTCCCAGGTTCTCGTCCAGTCCTCTGGGCAGTTCTTTTTACACACTGAAGTTCACAGGGTCCAGCACATCTCAAAACCTTTACAGCTTTTGTTGCCGGGAACTCAAGGATCAACCAAGACACAAACAAAGTCATGCTTCTTCAGTCCTCCAGCAATTTGGCTAGGCCTAGGACCCAGAAGAAATCTCAGCCCTCCAGGAAGCCTTCTCAGCAGCAACTTCACCCTTCACCAGATTCTGGTCTCATAGAAAACTCCAGCTAGGTTCTCAGTCAGCTGTAGCAGCCCAGTTTCCAGATGCTGTGAAAATTCTGCTCCCCCCACCAGGAGCTGCCAGGAAGAAAATTCTTGATTCTGACTCTCTTCTCTGGGGCTCTTCTTAAATACACACACACACACACACACACACACACACACACACACACATTGGCTTCCTATCTCAACCAACCCATTCCTGTTATGTCAGGAATAGGAGACACAATTCATATATTCCATTTCGTTCATGGAGATACTTAGCCCTTAGTTATTAAGGGCTAAGTACCTGCTTACTTAACATAACAAAAAGGGGTCTTCAAAATTTAAATTAATTACAATTACAACACCCCTCATGGAACATCATATTTACCTCTTTTGGAATGATCACTCCGTGTCACATCCATATGAATGAATCTGAGATACATTATAAGACTCATCTACCTCATGACTACTCTTCATACCAATTGGCTTTAGGAAATTCTTTTGTAAGAAATCAGATCACAGCATCTTTAGGCACCAGGAATCCTGGATATGCAGTAGCTGTAAACCCTTTCCCAGGATCATCTTTACACTATTTTTTTTCCTAAGTGATTTTTGAATCTGTAGAAGTGGTTGGTTTATCTCCCAGAAATAATGCAGTGAATTGATTTTTTAATGTCTTCTCTAAGCCTTCAAATGTCAACAGCTGTTTTCATAATCAAAAATATTTTTTTGAAAGAAGAGCTAATTTTAATTTTATTCTACTATATTCATTCTTTTTTGTTTAAAAAACAATACGCATATATTACATATACATATTAATATACAGATAATATAAGCAAATTCATTTTTTATTTTATTTCTAGTTAGGAAAAAGGAACAAGTGACTTCATGATAGCATTCATTCTGATTCCATTATAAAGAACATATGCAATTTTGCTCATTTTATGACTTCCATTTAAACCATAGCACAACATTTATGCAGTTCAATGGCACAGTAGCTACAACACTGGGCTTGGAGTCATAAAGACTTGAGTTCAAATCCAGTATGACCTTTGGCAAGTCACTTAATCCCTCTTTACCTCAGTTTTCTTAACTATAAAATGGGGATATTAATAGTAGCTGTCTCACAGATTTTTGTAAGTTAAATGAGATACTAGTAAAGTGCTTAGCATAGTGCTCGGCACATCGTAATCACTATGTAAATTCTAAATTCTAGCTATTACTATAAATGCTAGCTATTCTAATTTTGCTGTAGGAATTTGACCTGTTCTTTCCACTTGTATTGGGAATTTCTGGCTGAAGAAATTCCCTCTATTGATACAGAATAGTCTTAGTTCCATAGAACCCTGAAAAATGTGTTGACTTGATAAGGGTTGTGACCTGAGTATTTATTAGAGATAAGATGTGTACCCAGATCTTCCCCACGGTTCCTTTTTTCCACTAGTGACCTCTTCAACCTTTCTTAAACTGTGGGTCTTGACCACATTGGGTTCAAGACCCATAGTTTAAGAAGCCCACCCTCTACCATGCTGCCGTTGTTCTTAGGTAAGATTTTTTTTTTAAGGAAGGAATGCAGAAAGAAGTTTTTTAAATAATCATTTTTTTTTCCTCCTGAGTCTAAAGACACACTCTCTAATTGGCAGACACCTTGCTTAGCTCACTTGAAAATATTGGGTTATAGCAATATATACTTTTGGTGATTGATTATCTTAAATAATTATCCAAACTCTTTCCTAAATTGTTCTAGAATCTCAAGAAATTGAACACAATCGATTTTGAATAGATGAAGGGTATTTTTTTTTTATTCTTGGGGAAACAAAGATTTAAAAACAGGGAAATTAAAAATATTTAATGTTTAATAGTATTTATGCTCCAGGTTTTTTTTCTTTTCTATAATGTACATAATCATGTGTGTATAAACACACTTTTTCTTTCTTTTCAGCAAATTTTATACTGTAAAATATTTCACAATGTCAAGAGCAGTGCTAGTACTAGAGTAATGGTCTCATATTTTAGTAATCAGGATTCAGTATCACACTAATAATTATGGTATGAAACCTAATTTATTTAAGAGACTTTTAATGGATACCTTACAATTTCAAGTACCTACAAACCAGAACACAGAGTTATATACTGGCTAATTTTGATTTGGTGTAAGTATTGTTCTAGAAGGAAACATAGATTCTAGGTCTAACTCTGTCACTGGCTTGCTGTATTCATATGATTATAGGATTTATCATCAAAGGAAACATGAAGCATCTTATAGTCAGATTCCTTCATTTTACCGATGAAGAAGCTGAAGCTTAGAGAAATTAAGTGACTTGTCCAAGATCACATATATTGTACATAATTGAGTTAGGATTTAAACCTTTTCTTCATCTCCTTTTCCTTACCTGGAAGTAAACTAAGAAAAAGAGAGACAGATACAGAGAAAGAGAGAGAGACAGAGAAGCAAAACGAATTTAGTAGAATAAAATCAGAGGTAGATCTATTCTTTTTTAAAACAAAGTTTCTTATTATGACAACAAAACTTATGGCTTCATGGTTCCTTACATATATATCTTCTGGGATCTTGAACTATTCAACTAGATCCAGATTTTGTTTTTTTACAAAGGTCATAAGTTACTTCATATTAAATCCTTTAAGTTTTTCATAAGAATATATATTTAGAAAATTTGTGATTACATGTATCATTAGCACTGAAAGGCTGGAAGTGAGGACAAGTCAATGGAGTAAATTCATTTACTGTCTCTACTTGAAAACATATTACAAAATCTTTTAATTGGCTTCTACATAGCATTCCTTCAAATTCCACCTTTTTTCATACTAAATTTCATGTTCTTTTTTTGTTTCTTTTGTAACAATTGAAATCACTTGTACTGTTTAGAAATAAAGCCCTATACCATGGTCCTTTCTTCCAGTCCGTTAACATGTAGCAACATTTACTAAGTGCTTATTGTGTTTCAGGCATTGACTTCATGGACCTTAAATTTTGCTAAAGGGTTATGAAATATTCACAGATAAGTAAATACAGGATATGTGCAAAACACATCTACAGGGATTTTGGGGGTGGGTGAATGTGGAGGACACTACCTAGGAAAATGAAAAAAAAAAGCTTCTCTAAGGAAATGGCATGAAAGCTGAACTTTGAAGGAACCCAGAGATTCCTAGAGGCAGAGGTGAGCAGGGAGAATATTTCAGGTACAGGGTGGAGGTGCGGCAGCCTTTACAAAGACAAAGAAGCAGAAGACAGACTACAAGAGAGGAAGTGAGCCTCTATCCTTTCTTCTACATCTTTATTCCTTTTACTTAGATTATGCAGTATAAAAATAGGAAAAGGGAATGTATATTGAAAATATTCATGTAGGTTTCTTGTCTAGTATAAGAAAGAAGACAAACATGTATTTAGGTTAATGTTTCTAGGCATTCAATAAGGACAAAATGGTATGAGTGGTTTGGAGAATGGGTAGAACAGTTACTGAAGCTTCTCTAAGAAAACATGAACTCAGATCTATGATCTATGCAAAGGACAGTACGTGGTTTTGTCACTAATGACAATAACATCTGCATCAGCAAACACCCTAGCATACCTAGGGCAGCTGCTAGCACAGGTTCTTAGATCTGCTTTACTAAAGGAAAGCAGCTTAAAATGGGTTATCAATCTTTCTTTAATCAAACAAACATATCATTTACCTAATTCAGGGGAAAAGGTCAGCACCCTGAACTCCAGAGAATACAAACACAAGTTACAGGCACAAGTTACAAGCAGACCAAGAAACAGATCAGCAGATGTGCTTCCAACCATCTGATCATCACATCCATTACCTATTCAAGTTACCAGAGAGGGAAGAATCAACATCTGGGTTTTTCAAAACTGGGGGGGCTCAACAGCTTCGCAGAGTCTCATTTGGCCAAATCACACAACTCTTCTCAAAGTGAGCCCCAAAGTAAAGCCTCACATCAGGGCGTATATACAGCCTTCTCCTGGGTCAGAGAATGTCACAGCCCTCTTAACGCACTGTCCAATTACAAAGTAACAAGGTGTGGCCATTCCCAAAAAACAAGCCTCCTGCCACGGGCTCCACGTGACCACATTCAGCCTATTATGGGGCAGAGTATACTTTCAAATTGGGGAACATTCTCGGAGCCACTTAAGCCACTTAAGCAAAGGGGCTAGGGGCAGGAAAGAGCTTCAGATTCCCATTACAACATCTTATATCAGTTTAATTTTGTTTTTTGAAGCATCTTTTCCTATGATATCTGGATAATATCTTTGTGAATAAAATAGGGTAGATTTTTAATTACTTTACAGATGAGGGTATGAAACCACAGAGATGGTAGCCAGTTGTCCTAGGTGCCACAATTAATTGGCATTCATTTAACTGGTTCTTCTGTCTCCAATCATTGCTCACTAGATCCAAATAAAAGGTTGAATAGATATGTGGTCATAGAAGGAGTTCAGATATGTGAGTAGGCCAACAACGAATATCTTAAAAAAATAAATAAATAAATAAAAGCAACAACAGTAACAACAAAAAAAACCTTGACTGGAACAGATTATATTACCTAAGATAGAGTAAAAAATTATAGAAGCCTTCCTTTTCCATCCCTGATTAGAAGTGTGAAATGATACTAGTTTAAAAAAAAAACACAGTATTTACACATCCTCATTACCACCTCATTAACCTTATTCCAATTTCTGAATCAACTTTAATGTAATAAATATGGGAAAACTAAGAGCAAAGTCTACACTATGGAAAACTTTTACATGTTGTTTTCCATTTGACTTTAATCTTTATGAAGACAGGGAAATGTAGTATTTTGTTTTTCTCACCTTGCATCTAAAAGAGTACCTTTCACCCTTTAGGCCCTTAGTAAATATTTGCTGCCATTTCTGTTCATCAGAATTTATATACTGACATACAGCTAACTGTTTTCTAGGGTATGGTTCTCAGGAGATACAGGTCTTGAGTTTAGTAATTGTGCATCAGTTAGCTGTTTTCCCTTCTTTCCATATGTAGATACATTTGTACAAACCCTTTCCAGGTTTCGGATAAAATACCTTTCAGTACATCTCTACTGGTGATGGATTAGTAATGCCACCTCATTCAACAAGGAACTTTATTGGTACTAAACAATCACATATATGACTTTTATTTTGTTTTGTATCCTACTTTATGTTATTATAGTAAGGACTGATTGTTTATCTTTGGTGCCCCAAGTGAAAGCATTTCTCAATGGAACTAACAGTTAATAAATAAGTTTTAGTGGGATGTGATACTCAAAAATAAGTTCTGGAATAGAGTTGATAATACAAGCTTTTATAGGTAGATGCATACCTCACCTTCCTACATTATTTTCTGCTCAGGTACATGATTGCTAAGATGTATATTGGCTTTGTTTTTCTTTATTTTTGTATGAAATATCATTTTTAAGATTTATGACTATCTTTGTAAAATGATATCTTATTGATAAGCCAGTGACATTTATTTGTATCCCTTTTCCATCAGTTCAAAAAGTATCCTTATTTAAAGCATAAACAATTTGTTATTTTATACCCAGAAAGCAGGAAATAGAATTTACTTTATTTTGTTTTATTTCACACTTAAATTAACAATACTATAACATGCAACCGAAATACATTAGCATTGTGATTCTCTTGCCTTCTGCAGTAGCCCCATTAAAAACTTAACCTTATAGTTTCATTAAATTGTGGTCTTGATCTTTTTTTTTTGATAGCACATTCCTAATCCAAGTGAGGAACCTGTGATCTTGAGGCCACATGTAGCCCTCTAGGTCCTCAAGTGCAGCCCTTTGACTGAATCTAAGCTTCACAGAACAAATCCCCTTAATAAAAGAATGTGTTCTGTAAAACTTGGACTCTGTCAAAAGGCCTCACCCAAGGACCTTGAAGGCCACAGGTTCTTCATCCCTAGATCTAACCTAAAGAGATTCCTTAAAGAGGCTTGACTGGGTATGCCCTGATTTCCTAAGATGGAAGCACTTTTCACTCACTTTTCACAAGAGTTGGTGTAGCCTCTGATCAGTTGTGTAATTGGAACAAATAGCATCTTTAAAACTGTAAAGACTGAGAAGTGACTCTTTCTACTTCATCTGACTAATGTTCTTTCCTATGAAATAAATGACAGAGAGGGGAAGAGCTTCCCTTCCTTTTTCTGTCTTTTACCTTGGCACACAGAAGGAGATCTGAGGTTTCTGTCTTCTTTTGCTTGTCCCCAGTTTTAGATGCAGGTGGAGAATCCCCACAAAATTCAGGAATTCATGACCTTGGAGCCAGAGTTCTCAGTGAGATTGTACAGTCAGTTAGCTTGGCATGTAAACCCAAAGAAACGAGGGTGCCTAGAGCTTAAGCCTGAGGGAGATTTGGACTTGGAACTCAGATTGTGCTTTACAGGAGTTGAGCTAAACTTACATCTAAGTCCCTCCACAGAGACTGTGTGGATAAAAGAGGGGAAAGAAATTAAGCTCCATGTTGAGGGAATAATTTGGTATGTTTTTAATTATATCTTTTGAAGTAGATATTTAAATATAAAAGCTAATCTGGTTTCAGTGGTAAAATGAAACTAGGGTGCAGGGGAAATCATTCCTACTGATGTGGGAATCCAGGAACCCAAATAACTAGAGTCCTTGGAAAGTAGTGGGCAAGAGTTCTTAGGGAACCTGCAACCTTAGAGGGTGTAATGGTAATTAATTGGTTTGATCAGATGTTAAGTAGATCCTAGTAACCTAGTGTTAAGTATAGAACTCTGTCCATTGGTGGAAAGGTGTGAAT
>CM053596.1:210268691-210293671 GCA_028646575.1 Pseudocheirus occidentalis
ACTATAGTCAATTCATGGGGGAGAGGGGTTCCTTGCATTTTATGAACCCTAAAGTCCTTGGGCTTATTAGCATATAGGCTCCAATTGTTGTTATACATAAGCAATAATTTGGGTTTAATTTATTTGAAACTCTTTGACATCTTTATTTCAACTTTCAATTTCTTAACTTCCTTTAACTTTTAAAACATTTAGAAAAATAAGGGTAATCTATGTAAGCCAATATGCTGGCAATTTTAAGCACTGAAAATCCAGTTATAGCAGGAGGTAATATTAGTGAGATGTGACAGATACCAACACAGAACAATTAGTAAGCTGAGAATAATGGCAAGGATAGAGAACAATGTCTAATTGTTTGTTGCTTTTTTTTGTTGGTGGATATTATGTTAAACTTGTTATTTACTTGGTATATTAACAAAAAAAATGCTACAAGTGCTAAATTTTATTTGTATCCAAGATTTAATTCATTTGAAATGTGCTTTTCTTTGTTACTACTGTCTTCTTTACGAAAAAAAGTTAACAAAATAAAGCTTCTTTAATTGGAGAGATGGGGGAAGGAGGATGTGGATGAGAACATGTTATTCTTATTAGTTTTTTTGGAAGTTGAAATGATTTCAGTTTTTGCCTTGGAAATGGAATTTTGCACTGTAACAAAGAAAATCCAAAAAGATCATAGTGTATCAACTGTTTATCATTATTTAATAAGATAATTATCTTTAAAAAAAACCCACCCTGCCATTTTTCCAGATAAAAAGCTGTGGTGGGCAGACCAAAACTTAGCTCAGCTGGGCACCTGCAGCAAAAGAGATGGAAGGAACCCCACAGTCCTCCGGAATAAGACTTCAGGGGTTGTGCATATGAAAGTGTATGATAAAGAAGCTCAGCGAGGTAAGTCACACTACAGTGTCTTCATGCCGCCTTTGGAGCACACAATGCATCTTTCTTCTTTCACATTATTTTCTCAGATGAACAATTGAGAGAACATATTTCCTCTCATGATTATCTGCAAGCACAAAAAATGCTGTCATTCTACAGAAGGGATGTCTTTAATATAATGTACATGATTAGCTTTCAAAACATTGGCTAAGAAGCCTTGGGAATTTTAATTAATCAGGTCTTCAAAGGGCCTTTTTATCTTTGTCTTGATTGGGGAAAAAAGAAAGGAGTATCTGGTAAAACAAAGACAACATTGTGCTAGTTACTAGATCAAGATAGCACAGACACCAGGGCCTTTAAAGTAGACAATGTCAAGAGAAGAGTTGTGCATCCAAATTACTATATTATTTGTCCCTAAATGTTTTTTCAAGTGATTTTCCTGCTTCATTTTCCTTGTCCAAATGATATGCAATGAAATGGAGTGAGAGAGCAAAGCAGATGGTTTACATAGGTGGGCTTGTCATAGTGCCCAAATAGCTCTTTGATGCCAGTCAGTGCTGCCTCACACCTGCTAATTTCTCCTTAGATCTTACTCTAGAATCTCTAACCTCAGTAAAAAAATATTCTCCCTAAAATGCACAAACAAAAACCTTATTTCTCACACCTTCTATCTTTCTTCCTGCTGGGAAAATCCTCAGAGCCGATCCCTTTTGTCTCTAGGGAGATGAATAGTAGAAAGGAGGTTTGGGGGAGAGAGGAAAATGGCTTCACCTGAGAAGGGTTTGGGAGATGGTCTCCAGGCTAAAGAATACCTGGGGAGCAGCAGGGGTGAGGAGGGGATGCTCATAGTTGTTAATGATACTTGGCAGCTGTCAGGCAAGAATCTCTGGAATTGTTTAACAATTAAGCATCAAGCTTTTCTAAGCAGGCAGTTTAAGTGTCCAGGACAGAATTTCATTTTAGCTGACTTAAATGGGCATGAAATAAAAATTTGGTTTGAAAACCTCTTGTCTCTATGACAGAAAATAACTGATCTGAAGCAGATATTTCATTAAAATGTCATATTTTTAGGAAAATGTTTTGATCCAAGCTCAATAATAATTTAATAATGTTCTTAAGAACTCTTTAAGGTCTACAAGCATTTTCTTCCCATCAACTATGTAAGATAGGTTGTTTAGGTATTCTTAGCCTAATACTCATTTTACAGATGGGCAAATTGAGGTTCAAAGAATTTATTTAACTTACTCAGGATCACACAGAACCAGAAACAGAACCCATGCATTCTAATTCAAAACCCAGTCTTTGCACTCTACCATATACTCTTAAATTTGTCATTGGGAAAATATCCTTAACCACTGTAGTTCTTTGCCCCAATTTCTTCATTACCATTCTTTTCTTTCATTTCTCTTTTTCTCCATCATTTTCTAGGAATAACTATAAGATAGGGTTATACTGATGTTCAGTCATTTTTTGGTCATGTCTGACTCTTTGTGACCCTGTTCGGTGTTTTCTTAGCAAAAAGGCTAGAGTGGTTTGCCATTTCCTTCTCTGGCTCATTTTATAGCTGACAAAACTGAGGCAAACAGGTTAAGTGACTTGCCCAGGATCACACAGCTTGCAAGTGTCTGAGACTGGATTTGAACTCAGGAAGATGAGTCTTCTAGCATTTCAATGATGTCACTTTTTTGTGTTAAAATAAGTTTAAATTTCTGGCACTTAAGTAGCTATAGGATGCATGTGACATAATAGTGACTCCTAGATTTGGAGTACTATAGACTTTATAAAAATATTGTGAAATAGTTAAAGTCTTACAACATAAAAAGGATAGAGGTGACTTACTGTAATAAAACATACCTTATATTCATAGATGTAATAAGATTTGGGTATCTGGGATTTTGTTTGGTCAGTCAATCATTAAGAATTCATTAAAATCTTGCTATATGCCAGGCTAAGTAAGGAGAGTGAAAAGAAAGGTAAAATAAGATCTTGGCCCTCAAGAAGCTCACATCCTGATACAAATAACTGTACTTCTAAGGTACGTACAGTGAAAATGGAGGAAAAGTACTAGTCATGTGTGTGCAGGAGAGAGGGGAGTCCAAAGAGGGATTAATTAGGCCTATAGCAGAGCCTGAGAAAGAATCTGAATTTTAAAGGGATCTAGGGAAGCTAGGAGGCAGAGGTCAGGAAGAAAGAATATCCTAGGCACAGAGGACACTAACAGTGAAAAGATCGGAGTACTGAGACTGGATATACCAAAGACAAGAAGGACAGTGGTGTTGGATCATAGATTTTGTGGAGGAAAGAAAAGTGTAGGATTGGAAAGGTAAGAAGGAAGCAAATTTGAAAGGCTTTCAATGACAGAAGACTTTATTTGTTGATCCTGAAGGTAGTAGGGGGGCCACTGAAGTATATAGAATATGAAAGTAGCATGAACAGACCTGCATTTTAGGAAAATTACTTTGCCAGCTGAGTGGAGGATGGATTTTAATAGGGAAAGATTTGAGGCAGGGAGACCAATTAGCAGGCTATTGCAGTAGCCAGGATTGAGATGATGAGAGCCTGCTTCAGGATAATAACTGTAAGTAGATAGAAGGGGATGTATAGGAGAGATTCGAGTCTTAAGGGTACCTTTTAATCCTTTATCAAGGAGCAACAACTGTGTTGTTTAGTCATTTCAGTCATGTCTGACTCTTCATGACCCCATTTGGCGTTTTCTTGGAAAAGATACTGAAATAATTCACCATTTCCTACTCCAAAGAACTCCAACAACTAACAAGAATGGCTGATTAGAAGAGAAAGCATTCTGCCTCACCCCAGGTGAACAGGACCCTTCCAAGTTTGGCTTTGCCCAACTACCTCCCCAGTAATATGTCTCCAAGCAGATCCCTCGTTAGTTGTACATCATCCTTGCGTTTCAGAATCTCTGTTTTCCTAGGTTTTGTGTCCCAGAGTTCAATGACTCTCTTCTTTCCTCACAAATGAATTCATCTCAAAAAAATTAACTAAAACCTGCTAATGATCGCTCAGTTTTGAAAAGAAATATAACTGAGAATCCAAACCCAGCAGTCATTAAAAAAACTGAGAATCCAAGCTCAATAGTCATTATTATGTGTCTTTTTAAGAAATAAGAAAACAAGAAAAATTTCTTCAAATTTTCTAAAGATAAATTTCATAAAGATATACTGCTGACACTGTGTGTGTGTATGTGTTTAATTATGTATGGGCAATAATAGACTTTTGTTACAGAACTATAACAGCGGAGTACTTTGCTTTTTTTTTCCTTCTAGATGAAATTCTACCAAAAATTTTCATTAATGGGGGGAAACCCACTTAGCATGGTCATGATCCCTTTTACTTTTATTACCTTGATTTCCATAGCCTTTGATCCCAAAGACTTGATCTCATTGGCCCAATCTCATTCTTTGCCCTGAGAAATCATTCCCTTTCTGAGGAAAAACTCATTGCATTTGGTAATCCGTGGTAGACTTTAACTGAGCTTGCATTATAGTGACATCAGCATAGTCTCCAGAAGAATATACTGATAAAAGCATCTATATTCAAGACAATCCCATTAACAAGATCACTGCAGGTATCTTAAAAGCTCCATTAGTATGAAATATGTGCAATTTAAGACGATTTAAGGTGTTAACATTACTATCTCCTTGGATTCCAAAGTACAATTAGCCACTTCATTTATAATCTTGACATAGATCACTAGAGAGTTGAGATATCCTGTTAGTCAAATGGGTATCCTCTGTGTAAGATTTGGGGCATAGGATAACCCAAGAATCAATTCAAAATATTAGAGTCACCAAATGAGAGAATTTAACAGATAAAAGGAACATTAGAGAGCTAAATCTAAACTAGTATCTATTACTGTCAAAAATTATTTCCTTAAGTCACTATTTTTCCTATGATTCAAGATACATATACTATGTGAAGATATTTATTTTATTATTGTACATTGTAATTTATAGCATTATTATTTTTTGTCAATTTCAATAGACTGTCATCTGTACACAGAGGAAATAGCAAATAGAAGAATGGATTTTCCCTCCATGCTGTACACCATCACCTATTGGAACACATTACCTCTCAGATATGTCAGCTATGGAATTCAACTTTTTTTTTTCTATAAAGCTCATTCTTGGAAAGCAAAGCTTTCAAAATCATGCCAAAACTCATAACCATCAAGAATACTTATACATAATTGCAGATCCTACATTGTGCCAAAGTCTCTGCATGCAGAGTTATATGTCCCTGGTTTTGTTGTTTTGTCTGGGGCCTATCCTTTCCAAGGCTACCTGGCACATACTGGATTCATACTAATTTCTTCAATTGCATTTTTTAGTCCCATGACTGATAATGCAAGCTTTGGTGCTATAGTTCCAGATGGCCTTTATCATTATAAATTTAATTATATTTTAGGTTCCTTTTATTTTTCACAATTAATGGAGGCTTTACCACTTTGTTTTGACTATACTGATGATTCTCAGAGAGGATTTCAGAGGCAATGCACTTTAGTGAGCTAAACAAAAAATTAGAATTCAAGAGAAATGGGCAATAATTGAAGCTCCACACTGCTAACAGAGTGATATTACTTAACCTCCTGTCTTTGTGACCCAGTGCATAATATGGCTGGGTTCATCACAGGCAATGATTAGAGAAATTTTAAAATAATAATATACCTTCTAGGTGTTGAGTAAACTATTCTCTGGGTAGAAATTAGATCCTTTGAGGCCAGATAGTTGAATGGGCTATTTTTTCCATTAGCTATCTGTAGCATGACTGCAGTTTAGAAAATTTAGGAGAGCTTAGATATTGTTAAAAGTAGAACTAAAGCATTCTGATCTATTGTAGGATAATTACATTGAATGTATATTTTAAAAGCATATATCTTTCAAATTAAAAAAAATGTTTAATTAGGACAACAGTATCTCTATCTACCTTTTCCATCGATATGTTTACCTCTGTCATCTCCTCAGAAATCCCAGATTTCTCTCTTCCTGATAGATATGCCACCTCCTATTATGCAAATTCCAAATCAATACTTCTTAATAGTGTGTGATCCACACAACACACAAGCCATTCATTCCTCCTCATCCCGAGGGATTGTTTGCCATGACTTCTGAAAACTAGTACACAGGGTCACCCCAATGTGCTTGAACCTTCCTATAGATCTCTTAGCATCACAAGCAGACTGTTGAGGTATACAGGCTATCTGATGACTGACCTTCACTCTTCCTAAATTATCCACTCATCTCCTAATTTAACCACACATCTCATTCCTTCTTGCCACTTCTAAACATTTTTTTTCATTTGGAGCTATGTTACAACATACTCAGGCCCATAAGGTACTTCTCCATTGCCTTTGGATGACCTGCAACTTCAATTTGTTGGGATTTTTGTGATTTCCTTGAACCAAGGCCATGCAGTTCATGGATGATGTACTGATTGTGCCAAGACTTGGAACATTATAAGGTCTCCTGAAGGAGGTCCATAGTCAGTTGAAAGAACTCACCCTAACCATACACAGGAAAAAGCAAATGAAAAGAGAATACATTTTGCCCAGGCTGTGGTATCTCTTTGAATGGATAATATGGAGCTATTATATCAATGCATTAACAGGTAGGACAAACATTACAGATGGATGCTGAACTAGGCTCAGGGTAAAACAGAAAGAAGAAAGTAGGCTATGTTAGACCTTGGGCAAATAATTTTTCTTTGATTCTGTTTTCTTATCTGTATATGTTGATTTTTTTTTAAAAAAATTGTTGCAATAACTTTCCATTATGCTCATTTCCCATTAAATGCAATGATCAGTCTTAGACCAGGAGAAGAGATGATGAAGTGCATTTATTTTTCCTCCTACCAATAGAGAGGTGGGGCCATTACAGGTGAAAAATGGTGAATAATCTACATATAACATTAAATAAATCTTTCTTTTGCTTCCATTTAGCTTTTTTTTTCATAAGGATGGTTTAGTGGTAGGAATATATAAGAAAATGATGGTAGTGAGAAAAAAAACCAACAAAAATTCCAATAGTTAATTTTTAGTAAGGAGGTAAGATTAAATGACTTTCTAAGGTGTTTTCCAACTCTTAAACCTATGGACCTCTCATAGTATTATCCAATCTCCATACAAATAAATCCTTCACATTCCTACCTGCAATGATCATGTCTTTCCTCAACTTAAAAAATATAATTTCACTTGTTCAAACTTCCTGTGAAATGAACTAATACTTCCTGGTTTTGGCATTTGTGGCCTTCAACAATTTGGTTCCAAGTGCTACCCATCTAGCTTTCTCTCAGATTATTTCCATTCACACGCTTTCAAGCATGCTTTATTGCTTGACCTTCCTTGTTCTATCCCTGCCCTTTCCTTTTTGCACACTTTTATTTAAGTAGTTTTTGTGCAGAATGTACTTCTCATCCTATCCTTCAGTGATACTTTCCTGTCCTTCAGGATCTCAATCCAGATGTTATCTTGTCAACAAAACCTTCATTTAACTAACACTCCCATTCTCTCCCTCTCTCTTCAGGCCTTTGTTTGTATCTTTCCTTCACCACTTATCTTCCTCTGCAGCTGGTTATTTGTTCACTTGCTCTTTCCGTCATTAGCTTGTAAGTCTTTTGAGACTTGGGTCTATGCTATTGTATTTTTGTTTCTTAGTGCCATAATACAGTGCATTGCACAAAGTTGGTGTTTAATAAATATTTACCAAAAATGAATTGAACTCTGGATAACTGTATAAACAAAAAATTATAAATGTAATAATTATGGCCAAAACAGAAATAATAACAATTGCTAGCATTTATATAGGGCCTACTATGTACCGGGCACTGTGCTAAGTGCTTTAAATATAAATGTGAATTGTCTTATTTTTAGAGAGGCAATAAAGATGTCAAGCACTTAAGAAAAAAAAATCTAGTTGACGTTTATTTAACATAGCAAGTCATTTTGGCTTCAAAGAACTAGTGCAGGATAAGAAAAAAATACCCAAGAATATCCATTTGTGTACCAAATTGGGAACCTCTTCAACTGCTGCCCCAAAGAATACAGCCACTGACACCAGCTTTGAATCCTAGACATTTAAAAACTGATGGTGCTCTGTTTCCTCTGGTGCTCAGCTTTACTCAAGTACTTCTTTGCTTTTTGTGTCTCTTTGTGCTTATCAGGAAGTGGCCTCCCTGCTCCTCATGCACTAAAGAAACTAGTTCTGTATCTGACTCGTTCACTATGGACTCTATGTTTCTACTTTTTCTATGTATCTTAACACTTAACTGGATTTGTTATCCTTAGCTCACTCTTCATTTTTTAAGTGAGGGCAACAGATGTGCCAAAACTGTCCTTTTCTGCTGCTAACAGTCATAAAGTATTTTTGTTTTGATTCAAGGCAATGCTTAAATTGAAGGGAAAAAGGCAACTTTGAAAAGAGGTAGATCTAATAAAGATGAAAAAATATAGGGTGTTATCTCAAAGAATTATAAAGTAAATATAAGGTATGATTAAATAATTATTTTGTTATTTTGAACACCATAAATTGCTTTATGTGGGACGTGCTCGAGACTTTATCTATTCAGCTCTGGGTTACCAGAATGCAGATATATCTAACATGATTTCTATTTATCTATATTATATTTCTTCTTGATGCATTTATTTATCTTTGGCAGAGTGTCAGCATTACTGGATCTGGTTTCAAATCTTTAAAGTACCACTTAATATCTCTGTGACCTTGAGAAAATCCTTTAATCTTCCCCAAGCCTCAGTTTCCTCAAATGTAAAATGAGAAGATAGGAATAGATGACATTTTAAATCCTTGTGGTTCTAAGTCAGTGATTTTGTGATTAGAAAAAATATGTGTTATTCTTCCAGAGTAATGGTTAGAAAATAATTTTGTTAATGCATAGCCACCACACATTGATTTTCTGATCTTAACTAATTTTCTACTAACATTTGTCTGTAATTTTCTCAAGTATAATTAGACTCCCAGACAGTTTTGCCTTAATTTATATAAAAACATTGTTTATGTGTGTTGAATTTTATTTTAGTACTTTCATTTAAGTCAACTGTTTCTCTCTTTATCCTTTGGATCCTCCATCAGTCAATTAGTCCATTAATGTTTGTTTAGTACTTACTAGGTGTTAGACAGTTGCTAGGCATTTGTGAAAGGTACTTGATATTGTTTTCATTTAATTTGATTATAATGCCATATTTTATATTCAGAGCTTAATGTGCTATATGGTATAACATGTTGGTTTAAACCTCATTTCTGGTATGACCTATTCTTTGTGAAGCCATATTGACTGTTCAGAATTACTGTTTCTTTTGGGAGATTTTCTTTAATCATTTCTGTTTTAATAAATTCAATGGTTTTGCCAGACACAGAAGTTCTAGTGAACGTTTATCTTTCTGATTAATCTTTTTTTTTCTTTTTTTAAATCAAGAAATGTATAGCCTCCACTGTTCAGTACTTTTCAAAGTTCAACACCCCTTTGACATCCTCTAGCTCTTCCAATCCCTGGGCATAAAATTTGGTCTTAGTGACTTGAACTTGTTACCAGCATCTTAGTATTCTTTTTTTTCTTTTGCTATCTCTGCTTGTCTTGGATTTCAACTCCCTCTGCTACTTTTTGCTGCTTCTTTTCAGCGTATCATTCTTTTTTTTTACTAGATAAAATAGAAGGCTCATAAGAGTTAAGTGACTGTGTTCTCTCAGCTGTTTGTTACCATCTCAAGCACTGGCCCTATCCCTTCTCTGCTTCTCATTTTTTCCCCATTGTAGCTCCAAAACCTTTTATATGATTTTCAGTATTCTTTGCCATTTTCGTCTCGTTCTGACTCTTAGCTCTCCTGACAGTTTTTAAAGAACAATGCTATAATTTTGTATTCTTTCTTCATTAGTTAAACTTGACTATATCTTCTGTACATGTCCTTTTTAAAATGTAAGTTGGTTTGTGAGTTCCCTATATATCCACATTATTCTAATTAGAAACATCTTTTCTGAGCCCTCAAAATTAGTTGTCTTTCTTAAAAATTCCCCATTTCTTTTCTGTCAAGATTTCCTTCTATATCTTTTAAAAATATGCTCCCCAAATTCTAGGGAGTATGTGTTATTTCCCACTTTTCCATTACAAATTCTGAGATGTATTGTTCATTTCTTTCCAAGATTTCCATAATTTTTACTTCACTAATCAGTTCTTCCTTGTTGGTCAATATCAATGTCAAAATAGAGTTTCTCCCAATTGTTTCTTCTGCTAATTTGAAGAATAAAAGCACCATCAAGGTAAGTTAAGTTCTTTGCCTTTGGCAGAGAGAGAGAAATACATCAGATATCATTTTTATGTCAGGATCAGTCAATGAATGAAAAAATATTTATGTGGTCTGTTTCTTTGACTCCTTATCTACTTTATTTTTCTGCTTCTATTGATCTTTACCTAACTGTCCTCTATTATGTTTCTTACCTATGGTTCCTAAATTCCTTAACATGAGAATATTTTCTTAGACCATGGTACCCTTCACGCCTTTACATGCATTCTTACTTTTGAATATGCTTCTGTGTTATATTTCAGATGCAAATCTCCTTCCACCAAAACTCATTGATACGTATATCATCAAATTTGCCTCCTTGCTTTGGAAGCTTGATTTCACATTTTTTTCTTATTCAGATTTGTACATTATCATCTGAGGATTCTGGTTTAATTGTTTATGTTAATATAATTCCCCCCTGAATTTCCTAGTGTTTCTACAGCTATTGTTCTTCCTGCATTTCAGGCAATATCTAGATACATATATATGTGTGTACATGTATGTATGTATGCATATTTCTGGTGGGGAATTTTCTCATTTCCATTAAATTTTCAGGATTTGGGGGAAGTTTTACAAGTCTTGTTTAATACAGGGGTGTCCTGGAACTACCTTGAACTAGTTTTTGAGAGTCAATTGTTAAATTTTCTGTGTGCGCATTTATACCTTGGAAATTTACAAATACTATGAATCAGGGCTTGCTTTAGTATTTTTTTTTTGATTGTTGAGGTTTCAGAAAATGATAGAGAAAATGTTAATAATACTGAATAAAATTAAAAGTGTGCTATCTCTGTATGTTTGTGTGTGTGTGTGTTCTTGCTTGATTCCCTTCCACTTTTCACACCTTATATACAGTGCCTTTCATACCTTAACCTACATATAATTCATATGCTAATTTTATATTTTTCCCAATGCCATGCTGCTGACTCCCTTGACTCCCACACTCCACAGCTCCCACATTTCCCTAAATACAAAGTCTTTACTTAGAGTCAAACCAACTACTATTCTGAGTAGGATTTTATAATGCTCAGCCAGTAGGCATGTCCATATTAACAAAGAGCACGAGTTCATGTCCTAGATTCCTTTGGCGAAGTGGTGAAGTCTATAGACTTCTGCTCAGAGTAGTGTTTTTAATGCCTAAAATAAAATGCATTGTACTGCAAAAGAGACCTACTACACTGAAATACAATTATCAAAATATAAAAAACAAAAATAAACCAACAAACAAGTCCTAGGACCCCAGGTTAAAAACAGTTGATATGGAGGCAGCCTGCTATAATAAATAGAAATTTAACTTCATAGTCATGAAGACATGGATTCAAGTTCCATCTCCAATCAATATTGGCTGTGTGATCTTTGAAAAATCCCCAAGTGACTCAGGCAATTCCCTAAGACTCTAAGTTGTATAGAGTTATTGATGTGTCAGTAATTTCACTCATTGAGGTTTTCTCAAATCGAGTAAATCACAGGTATAGATAAAAAAACAAAAGAACACCCCCCATACCATATTATTTTTTTAATGAAGTTCAAAGGAGAAACATGATAAATATAAAGTTCTGTACTTAAAAGCACAGTTGTTTTAGCTGTCAAAATTACTTCTAAGGACTCACTAGAAATTCTAGGTTCCTTTATTCAAATGTGAAACTTCCCTAGTAGCAGAGAAGAAAAGGAATCAAGTGTTCTTAGTTTATGAGATAAATGTAGTAACTTTTAAAACTGAAGGACAATCTGAACACTTAAAATATGGTCCCACATGTTCTGAAATTTATCACTGAATCTTCAGTGTCAGGTATAGGAAATAAGCGGAAAAAGTTGGTAGATCTTCTGATGTAGAATCCCAGAAGTTGAGAGTACTTCATGCTTCCAAAATGACAGAGCTTTTGACAGATTCTATTGAACAATTAAATCCCATCAGACAATCTTGAGTTCAGGAGATAAGAAATAATGAGCTGTATTGGTATTTTGCATTTTCCATAGAGCGATATTGATATATAGCTTTTCATCATGCTTTGTAATTCTCACTGGATTTACTGCACTTTGTATCATCCCCTGAACATGCTGCAAATGGTATTCCATGTCCTAGCATAATAAAAATGCTATAAAAATTGGATAGTTAATGAACTTGCTGGGTGAGATTGTAAATTATTTAAATTCATACCATCAGTTTTAATTAGCCATTTGGGTCTGGTAAATTCTATAGGACATCCCCATGGAATACCTACCTGTGATTACCTGACTGATGTTTGTCATTGGTGCTATATCATAATAAAGAAAATTATTATGCCAGTTAAATAGATGACTCTTACGGGTATGTTTTAATACAGTTTTAGGGAATTGTTTTTCTAGGCATGGTGACTCTTTTCATTGCTTTTCTAAAAATAGATGAATTAATAAAACATCTTTTATTTTAATAGCACAATGTTTAGATTTGGTTAAGCCATATTATTCAATAGCTGTTTATGTGACACTCTTGGACAATTTGTCTATAAAGAAATGATGAGAGAATTGAAGAAACATTTATAAAACAGAAAAAAAAAATCTGGTCTCTGTCCCTTTAATGCACAATAGTGCAGTAAGATAATGTCCCTGAAACATCATCTTTGTATTTAAAGGGTGTGATTATTCTGTGTCCTGTTCATTTGTATATGTAGACAAACTTTTAACATCTGAAAATTAAAATTATTCAAGGAATTGAAGTGCAGTGCTATTAATAGCAGATATCAAAGAAGTAGTTGCACTATGCAACTCATGGTAATGTAGAATTTGAGCAACTTTTCAGAGTAAGATCCAGCTTTCTTTTGCTTTTTGTTTCCTTTTCAGGTAGCAATTCCTGTCAACTAAATAATGGTGGCTGTTCTCAGCTTTGTTTACCAACATCTGAAACTACAAGGACCTGCATGTGTACAGTGGGATATAATCTCCGGAAGAATCGAATGTCATGTCAAGGTATGAATTACTGAAAGTTTTACCTGTATGTTACTTTACTCAATTAGCATTATAATTATTGTGGATAAAATTGTCAATTAGATAAGGAAAGAAGTCAGAAAAAAAAGTCAGATATGCTATTAATGTTAATAGGAATAGTTGGGTTAAAAAACGAAAAAGTACATTTAGAATCAGAAGCCCTGGCTCTGCTACTTCTAATCTAACCTCCCACAAATAACCTTACCTCTCTAGGCCTCAATTTTCTCATTAGTAAAAATGAGGGGGTTCTATTAGAGAATATCTAAAATTTTCTTTTAGTTTTAATTCTATAATCCTGTGATTCTTTCAAAGTCTTAACACTATGGGATTTAATTTCTTAATTTGTGGCCTTACCTGCCAATACTAATTCTTTAATTATGTTATAAAATGTGTGAATATACATATACTCATATGTGCATATATGTATACAAACATATGTGCATATATGTGTATATACACACGTGTGTATAGGTATATATGAATATATATATATGTGTCTGTATATATATGTATATATACACATATACACCTACGCATACCTTTATAATTTCAATTTAGTATTTATCAAGTGCTTTAAGGTTCATAAAACAATTTACAAATTTTTTGTAAGGATATTATTTTATCTTCACAATATCTTGTGAGGATGCTGTTTATCTTCCTCACAATAACTCTGGAAAGTGAGTGCTATTATCTTCAGCTTATAAATGAGGAAACTGAGGCCTAGAGGGGTAAATTTACTTGCTGGAAGTCACACAGCTAATAAGTATCTGTATCAGGATGTAAACTAGATCTTCCTGAGTTCAAGTTCAGCACTCTGTCAACCAGCTGCTTATATATGAATATCCTCACATACAACTTATATGAATAAGGTATGAAGAGGTCATGAGGAAAGAGAAAAGAATTAGTACCTTTTGGGGATTTGAAATCATATTTAATTCATAATCTCATATGGGCAGGAAACTAATTTTCCACTTGTTGGATCCCCAAGAGTTGGATTTAATTTTGATTTCATCAATGCCAGTAGTAGGAAAGAGAGATACAATAGATTAATTTTTCTGCCTACTCTAATAAGTAATGTTTTCTTATGTTTATGAATAACAGGCATTCTTAGACTCTACTTTATTTCAGTATAATGATGAGCATTGTTAACTCAATGGTAAACCCCTTTTCTTAGAGAACAAATATAGTCCTTTCCTTAGTGTTCAGTGAAAAAATGACCTTACTGGACATTGCAACTACTTACTTCATGGAAAATAAAAGTAAAAAAAAAATGCCTCTTTCAAATTAATGCCATTGCTTGACAAGCAAGGTTACTGCATTTTTAAATGCAAGATCTGAAGAGAGAAAGATTAGGACAAAAAGCAGAAGGCATGGAATTCTGAATTACACAGATTTATTCATAGCATTTTTTTGTTTTGTTTTGCCTGTGATTTGCACACATGCTCTCACATGCTCATTTACAGCAAGCAAATTGGAGAAAGTGATCAGTCTCTCTGGTGACACATAGTACATCAATGCACCCATTAGCTTTATTTTAATGGAATACTTCTGCAAAAATCACAATAGATTATGATAGATAAAAAACATGTCAGCAAAGTACATATGGTCCCAGTAAGGCTAGCTTGTGACTTTTGGTGTCCTTAAAAAATAAAGATGGATGTCTATATTCCAATATTGTGAAAACATTTTTATATCTCATATAAAAACAACTAGAATTTCGTATTATTCTTATGTATGATTTCCTTCAGCTAACTTCAATATTCCACAATATATTCATACAAATACATCATTTCCACCTTGGCATTTTTTTCATTTCTTCATACTACCTTTCAAACTCCTGTATTTTGAGCTTTTTGGGTACATATATTGGATTTATATGAATGGTTATGACCTTACACATCTATTTTTCATGATAGCAATATTTTACATAAAAAGCCTTACTAGCCTATGGTGTTTCATAAATATATCTGCATGTTAGCAGAAAAATATTTAGAATATTGAATATTCACAATTTTCAACAAATATAAAATTCAGTAACTTAATCAAGTATTTTGATTACCTAATTTGAAGCAACCACCTTTTAAAAAATAGCATAGTATTTAATTATGACAGAAGAGCAAAGTAAATAAGCAGAAAAAGTAACACAATGAAATCATTGTCAGATCCTACCCTCTCACACCCATGCAGGCATAAATTGTACATAAATATGTACAATGTCCATCAGGGGAAAGGTTTAGGATTATTTCCTTGAAGTAATCCTCCCAAAACTAAAGTACCAAAGGGAGGAAAAAACTAGACCCCAATGTATTCTACTTGAACTCAAACCATCATTTTGAATTTTAGACCCCCCCCCCCACCAAATTGTGTGTTCTAAAAATGTTTTAGTGGAGAAATCTGATCCTGATGGGACCTTCCCACTTTGGAAGACCAAAACCATAGCACATCCTTTTCTTCCTTTAAATATGCAGTATTATCTGAGTTCTCCAGCTTCAAAAAAGTAGCTCTCCAAATAGTTTGGAGTACTGTAAGACCAAAAGTGATAGTCACTTCCCCTAGGGAATCCAGAACTCCCTGAGAAAAAGATTAGAGACTCTGCCCGACCAACATCATCCTTTTTCAGTCTTCTTTCCTGATAATTCGAAATCACCATCTATTAACTTGATAAATCTAACCTTTTCTGCTTGGAATAGTCAACATTTAACTCCACAAGGGAAGTTCTCACCCCATTCTGGGACATTCCTATGGGTTAATTGTGGTTATACATGGTAGTCATCAACTAACTTGAACTTTCTCATTTTTTCTTATACTCCATCATATGAGAGAGAAATGCCAACAAGCAGATATAAGTATGCAAATCAATAAATTTTAGAAAATATTCTGGGGTCAACACAAATTTGACATCAATCCAGTGAGAGCTGTTCTTCAGAGTTTGACTCTGAGACAATGTAAGATACTGAATCCTCAGGTTATGTTCTGTTTAATATATAGAACCATTTGTTATTTACCAAATTATATACTAAGCTAGAAGGGACCTTTGACATTATCTAAAAATCCATTGATTTTCTAAATAAAATGCAGAAAGTTAAAGTGACTGTTGAAAACATAGAACCAAGACTTGAACCCAAATCCTCTGACTGCAAAGCCAGTGTTCTTTTGTGTTATTATGCATTATGCCTTCTTGGATCTAGATGGGGTTAAAATAATTGGTAACTGAAATCAACATACAGCATTCTGTACAACACAAGGACAGCAAATTTTGAGTAAGGCGAAGGGATCACAGGATTCTTTTGTTTAAAGTGGGTGACTGTGAGGAATTGCCTACACATCTTTCAGCTAACCAGAAAAGGTTTGTTAGAAGAGGAGGTATTGTGTAATTTAATTGAATGAAAAAAGCAAAGGTCCCATAAGCTGCTAGAAAAGGCAATCTCAGTGTGATTAGCAACGAGATAAATAGCTAACAGGAGAAAGCTTATAAAATTAAATTAAGATTGTTGAATATTAATATGACAAAATAAGCTCTAATTTTGAATTTACATTTGAGGGATTTTCTTTGCTTTTTTTTCATATAGGCGTAGAATCATTTCTCATGTATTCTGTTCATGAGGGAATCAGGGGAATACCTCTGGAACCAACTGACAAAATGGATGCTTTAATGCCAATATCAGGGACTTCATTTGCCGTGGGAATAGATTTCCATGCAGGTAAATAAACTTATTCATAATTTATTTATCAAATATTCATTTGATTTATTAAACATGACTGAAATACCATCTTTCAAAGTGCCATGGTAGTGGAAATGGGGAATAACAAAGTCAAATATAGATGACTTTTAAGCCTTTCATAAATCATTTTAAACATGTTCATATGTCAAAAATAAAATATATAGTTTCCCTAAACCATAATATTAGAGCGACTACTGTGTTAACTTTTTCTAAGCATACAGCACTGCAGGTGGTCTTTTCCTTTTCATTCTGCTTTTACAAGCATCTCCGTTGCTCAAATCTAGAATGTTATGGTTATGAAATAAGCCAACTGTATGAGAATAAGGACTTTTTAGGAAAAAAAGAGAAACTTGAACAGAAAACACAATCTTATTCTAAAATATATTTAATTAACGATTAGCTATGCTAATCCAAGCACTGGTGCACATAATTAAAAACAGTAGAAAATCCAAATATACTGTCTGTTCTCTTTGGCTTTTGAATCTAGTAGCAATTTTGGGGCAAGTTTAGCTTTCTAATGACATTTCACCATTACTAAAAAAAATTGACATTTTCCTACTAAACTGACATTTCCTCATCACTAAAGAAATGGAGGGAAGTCATCTTGCTGATATAAGTATGTATGGAAAACTCACATGTGAATAGAGGTAAATACAGTAGACATTAAAAATATTGGGGAAGGAGAATGTAAATTTATTTTCCACTTTAGTGGCTAAATACTCATATGGTTTAGGAGATTAAACATTTATAATTCTCCAAAAGGCATTCACAATTATCATTCTCCACTTGAGAGTTTATACTGAGAAAAATGAATCTCTCCTCAGAGTTTTCGTCTTCACTAATCTGTACACTTCCTGAGTTAATGATGAAGTGTTGGAAAATGTGAATGTGCATACCAGGTGTTTTTATACTTGTGAAGTCTTATTTTTATCTAGTGTCACCAAAACAAACAGCTTTTTTTGTTTACCATCTATAAAACTCTCTAAATATCAGCAGGTGGGCTTCCAGTAGTACGATTTTTTTCTTTGATGAAACACATTTTGTTAAATCATGTGTTAATGAGACTCTTGGCTACAACTTAATGAGTTGCTTGAAATCTTCATACATTTTTATGGGTAATTTATTTCATGAATTGAACTGAAACCAATCAAACCTTTAGAAGCATGAGGAGCTAGACCCTGATCAAATTTAGAGAAGTATTTGTCCCCATTTAGCATATTTTCATTGTGGGTAAAACAAAATAAATACAAAGGTAAAAATAATTTTGTTTGGATAACTCTGTTAGTTTTGGCCAAATTTGGTAGCCCATCTTTTGTGTTATTTTATCAAAATAGAATACTTAAACAAATTTGAAAAAATTGTCTACATTTGGTATCTCCATTTCCTTCGTTGCTCATTCCTTCCTTTCTTAAAGTCTAGTTTGATCTCACACTGCCATTTTGGGGAAAATATTCTTGAAAGTATTTAGTGATTAAATAATCACAAAATTCACAAGAATTATATTCAGATAGGTCAAGGAAATCTGGCCAGACTCAAGAGATCATGTATAAAATATCAAATAAGATGGGAAGGCATTGAATTTCATAAATTAGAGCAAGTGTGTATTTCTAGAAAATCTGAGTTGTGATATCCTCAGGGAGAAGAAAAGCCTCAGTTTCAGCCTTGGCTAGGTAACAAGCATGCAATCCCACCACCACCCATCTCTTTCATCTAGAGGAGACTTCAATGAGTATGTAGAATTCTGGTCCTGCCATCTTTCTTTTGGTGCCCTTATTGGATTTGTGGCATTGTGTATAAAGGTCTTTATAGACCTTTTGTAATATCTCTTTGCAAAAGTCAGTGAAACATGGCAAACTAATATTTTTCAATTGATATTCTTGGTGGGAGATACACCACTGGCAGCTCAAAGTTAATGCTATTATAGATTCACCATTGACTCTTCTGAAGTATTTATAACCCTAAAGGGAAGACAGAGCCAAACTGTTGGGTCCTGCCTCATCAGTAGAAGAAAGACTTAGGATAAGGATCCTCAAAGTTTCTATGGTTTACTTCCTACATACAATCCAGAATTGTAATTATTTTGACCTTCAAAGTATGTACCATATGACTTGTTAGCACTCGCCTTTTTCAATCTTGCCACTCTGTAGTTTAATCTCTCATTAGACTGGGTTACTGGCTATCATTTATATACAATTTATGTTGTTTGCAATGCTTGTAATGTCATCGTCTTCTCAGGGTCTCACTTACCTCCCTAATTCAACTATCCTTTTATTCCTATCCTTTCCTTAAAGTCAAAATTAAATATTATCCTTTCTAAAAGCATAAACAGACCAAGTACCAGGGTCCAAGTCTTTCACTGTTATTTTCTAGCTTTGTGACCTGGGGCAAATCACTGAACCTTTTAGTGTCTCATGCAGCCCTCCCAAGATTATAAATCATTGAAATATTACCAGTCTGCATTGTTACTATTCTTCATTCTGAGGTGTCAACACCAGCGAACATGTACACAAAGTGTAGATATATTAAAACAAATGTGAAATGTGACTTTTAAAACAAATAACCAGTGGTTTTAATCTTTTCCTCATACATTCTTTCATTCATTTGTTGTTGTTTTACTACATTACTGATCATTTTTTATATCTGGTACAACATACTGTACTCTTTTCAAGTCTCTGTAATTACCTTAGAAGATTCAGATGAATTTTTATAAGGCAGAAAAAAACAAAATAAGCTATTTTGTTAAAGTGGTTTGACCCTACAATTATTAAACAACTCACTCCTTGAAAGTAAAGTGCTTACCCATGTGAGTTAATTACCTGATTCTATATAGTTCCCTAAAAATGTGTAATTTACCAAAAGGTATCATGAAAAGCATATTAATTCATCTCAGAGAGAAAAAAATGACTTTCAGGAAATATTCTCCTGTTAACTATTAGGCAAAATGAGTATTGACAAAATAGAAAAAAATTAAATTCATGTCACACCTATCCTAGAAGACAATCCTAGTATTTATAAAATGGTTATTAATCCTCATATCTCTGTGAGAAAGTTAGATGGTAATAATTATTAGCCTCTATTGTAGATAAGGTAATTAAACTCAGAGGTGTTAAATAGAATATATTTCACATGCCGATCCCATACTATTCTATTTTATTTTACATTTTCTCATTTTAAATTTTTAAAAGTGTTTTTTTAATTTAATTATTTTTATATGGAAAAAATAACTTTTCCCAGAATTGCAAGGTCACTTAACCTCTGTAAGTTTCCATTTCCTTCCTCATCTGTAAAGTGAAGAGGTTAGATAAAATGGCTTTTGAAAACTTTTCTCATTGAAAATCAAGGAGATGTCCATCAGTTGTAGCATGGACGAACAAGTTCTGGTATTTGAATGTAATGGAATTTGATTGTGCTATAAGAAATGATGAGCAGGCAGGTTTTAGAAAAACCTGGGAAGATTTACATGAACTGATGCAAAGTGAGCAGAACCAAAAGAACATTTTATATAGTGACAGCAATATTGTGGGATGAACAACTTAGCTCTTCTCAGCAATACAATGATCCAAAACAATTCCGAAGGACTCATAATAGAAAATACTATCCACATGTGGAGAAAAACTGATGCAGTCTAAGTGCAAATCAAAGTATGCTATTTTTACTTTATTTTTTCATGTTTTTTTCTTTTAGTCTGTTCCTTCTTTCATAACATCACTAATATGGAAAAATGTTTTAAATGATTGCACATTTTTTACCTCTGACTATTTGCTTACCATTTTAGGTAGAACACCAATGTGATATTCACAGCACCTTTGGCAGCTATGATTTTGCAGGCATAATTCTGAATTCTCCACGTGGGAGACAGAACCAAAATATTTATGCAAACACCAGAAAACCAAATCCAGCATAACAACATAGATATCTATACACAAGAACAATACAGAAGGCACCATCACACCCAAGCCTTCCCTCTGCCAAGGCCTTCCTGCAAATGAACACGCACAACTCACTGCCTGCTTTCTCTCTCTCCCTGAGCTCTAAATGCTCTAACCAATTTCCTCTGGGCTCTGCCCTACCTTTCCTGCTCCAAATACCTGCTCCACTTGTTCAGCAAGCTCCTCCCACCATAGTCTCAGGTGACTTAGGCTTCTATGTGACTCAAGCAGGTCACAAAGGCCTATGAACAGATGGGGAAAGATCTTCCCATTAAGCAATACATTAACAATAAAATTGGCCCCAAGATCTTTCATATCTGTTCTATAAGTTAATGGAAATATAGGAGTAACTGGTTTCAACAGAACTTTACAGCAATTTTTAACGGGGATAACACAAAATAAGGACATAAAACAATATCTTAGGGTGGGGCTTGAGCACAAGCACCCCATCATTTCCCCCTGGAGCAAATGGATCCCAAAATCTTGGGGTAAGGGGTAAAGGTCTCTTCTTCCACAGCTACTTTTTGCTGAAATTGGACACAGAGATTTTTTATTTTAAATTTAGTTTTGACTTGGACAAGACACCTTTTTTTAACCTTCTGTGAAGAAATTAATAATGTAAACAGGGTTGGTGAGAGTATTTACTAACAAGCTGTTTTTATTTACTTAGAAGTATAATTTGTATTTAAATAATTATAAATGATTCTAAAGTATATCCCAATACATTATGATGCCCATTTGTTTATAATAGATTTTTACGTTTGAGAATAAGAACACTGAATTCTTTAAAATATTTTATAACTTAAAGTCATCTTCATCCCTAACTCACCCTCAAATGGTATAGTACTAGCTTTATTCTGAAGTGCATTGAGATGGAAACTGAAGAGCCAGGGACTTTAACAGTTCTTTCATCCCCCTCCTCCCATAATCACCACATTGTCCACTATAATTCTGTGTAAACGGTAGCCACCTGAAAGCAGGAAGCAACATAGTAAGGAAACCTATTGTTTTCAGAGAAAATAAATGAAAAAAATGTACAAAAGTATATCTGGTTGGCAGGGGCAGCTAGGTGCCTCAATGAATAAAGCACTGGCCCTGAAGTCAGGAAGATCTGTGTTCAAATCCGGCCTCAGATACTTAACATAAAAACTAACCATGTGATCTTGGGCAAATCACTTAACCCCAAATTGCCCTACCTTCTTCCCTCCAAAAAGCAATACACACACACACACACACACACACACACACACACGTGTGTGTGTGTGTGTGTGTGTGTGTTATATAGCTACCTAGCGGCCCCTATATATATATAGGGGCCGCTAGGTAGTGCAGTGAATAAAGCACCAGCCCTGGAGTCAGGAGGACCCGAGTTCAAATGCGGACTCAGACACTTAACACTTACTAGCTATGTGACCTTGTGCAAGTCACTTAACCCCAATTACCCCTGCCTTCCCCACCTCCAAAACGCAAAACAAAAACAACTACAACAAAAAAGTATATCTGGTGAAGAGTAAATAGCACCTCATGTTTTGAAGAAGTTAAGGGAGAATTCAACAATATATAATACCTAGTCAATGTACCCAATATGATGACAAGAAAAACATATTAGTAAATAAAAACTGAAAAAGGACCTTGAAATCATGTTGTTAAGCAGTTCATGTAAATTAATTTTTCTCAAAGCTTTCCTTTTATATGATCTCATCTACTTTTCTATCTGACTCTTTATTGAAATATTAAAATAGATCTCCTAAAAGGAATAAAGAAATAGGAATATGTTTTAATATCAATTTAAGCTATGTAGCTGAATTTATACATTAAATGACAGATAATTTCTTGATTGAACTCTTTTTCTAGCTTTGCAAAATGTGCTTCATTAAATTGAGGGAGAATTGAGCTATAAAGACTAAGGAATAGAATATTTAAACTACTCAAAGAGTAATAAGGAAGAAAGCAAACTTCAGTCTTCCGTAATCTTTAAATCAAACCCCAGTCCCACCTCCATTTTTGCCTTTGTCACTTTACTTATAGCTCTTTTCTTAAATAGTGAACCTGTGATTTCATTGGTCTAAGGAATTTCCAGTGAGTAAAAATTCTATTAACACAGATCAGTATCTTCTCTGCTGAATGATTTTCAAAGAGGCACATAGTATGTATCAGAAGCAGGATATCAACCCAGGTGTTTCAGTCTCCCAGACTGGGTCTTTATCCACCGTGTCATACTATCACTTTCCAGTTCTATAAAAGAATTAAAACCAGGAAAAAGCAGAAAGCAGCTATTTGCTCATATTTTTTCCATTTCATTTAGCAGCAGTTTCATGAATGCCCAAGAATAAAGATGAGAAAATGGGAAACTACAATCACTCTTTCTTTGCTTTCTTTTTTTTTTGGACTGGGGAAGGTAGGGCAATTGGGGTTAAGTGACTTGCCCAAGGTCACATGGCTAGTTTTGTGTTAAGTGTCTGAGGCTAGATTTGAACCTGGGTACTCCTGACTCCAGGGCTGATGCTCTATTCACTATGCCACCTAGCTGCCCCCTATAATCACTCTTTCTTAATGAAAATTATTTTGAGTCATAGAAAAGAAGCACATGTTAATTACAAGTGACAATTTACAGAAAAGCTTTCATTTCTAAATTTTGTACAGTGATAAAGATTTTGTTTCAAAGCTTCCATTTTATAAAGCTTATTTCATTTGAATTTCACCAGGTTTTATCTTTATGAATTAAAATTTTTCATAGAGAAAGTATTTCATAACTAGAAACAATTCTAGTTACTGTCCTCCTAAGAAGGAAAACCCTGTGGCTAGATTTAAAAATCTTCAAAGGTTGCTTATCAATGGAAAAACCCTATCCAACTAAAAAATGGAGCTTTGAAAATCCAGGACCTGCTGGTGGTCTCCCTTCTGAAAAGTGAATATTGTATTTGATCATTTAATAAATATGTTTTTAGCAGATGAAGAAGTCTACAAAATAGACACTATTCTGTATACATTTTTATTTCAACACTCATAGGTTAAGAAATGTTTTCCTTTTAGTTATTAATATATTTGTGAATGTGTTTTTCAACAATCAAATGATATCTTCAGGATGGAAATTCAATGGAACTTAATCTGTTCTTCAGTTCAGGATATGGCCATACATGTATAAATTTTCAGAACTTCTCCTGATTTCCCTCATTACCTGTCCACTCTCCCTAAACAAAGTTTTGGCCAATCTTTTGACAATTATATTGCTTCCGAGTATTTCTGTTTACTCTGAAAAGAAAGATTATGAAACACACATTAATATTTTCAATCCCTTATGCAGAAGAATAACCGTGAACACAATAAAAGAGCTCAATGAATTTTTGGATCACCAGGTGCTAAAACAAAATCTCTGGCTGCCACATTTGCTCCTTGTCTCTGTTAAAGTTTTCATTAAAAATACAAACAGACAAACAGAGAAATGTAATTAGTAAAACTAAGTTTTCCTAAGGTCATTGGGACTGTCATTACTTTTGTGAAGTTAAATGTCCTTTAAACAATCACAAGCATATAACTGTTCTTGCTGAACATAATGTGTCCTTGAGGGCAGGGAGCTTCATCAGTAAACCTAGTAATTTAAAACTATATTAATTCAGGACTAATGAAGATGAATAGGAGTCAGTATTGCAGAATTGTTTTAAGAAATATAATTTATTTCAGATATGTAACAATATATAGACTGTATTACAGAACTGAGGGAGAGAATTGATTATAAGCAAATGCAAATATGTATTTCTTAGAATATAGACACTTGTTTTAAGTAGACTAAAAACCCTAATTGAAACAGTATGTGGATAATTAATTTGCTTAGTAAAAGTTGTGTGTATATAAATAGATAATATATAGTGTATATGTGTAAATATATATGTACACACACACTCATGTGTACTAAATATCCCGCTGAGTCAGATTAACTACGTGCTATGGAACTGTGTAATTTTCAAAGGACCTACATAATACCAGGTTTTCCTTTATTCAGAGAAAATGACTATCACTCAGCAACCTTACCTTCTTTAACATAGTATAGCAGAAAGTTTCAAAGAAATATTTTTAACCCCTAAACAGTTTTTTACTGGCAGCAAACAGTAACCCAGTGAATTCTACAGTCTGACCTGGGTTCTTCTTAATCCAGTGCTTTAAAATTTTGATAAGCATTTTTCTGAC
>CM053596.1:210294171-210323025 GCA_028646575.1 Pseudocheirus occidentalis
GAGAGAGAGAGAGAGAGAGTGTTCCTCTCCCAGTATCTAGAAGCTGATTGAGACATGAACAGGACGGGACTTTGTTTGTTTGTGGCCTGGCTGATCCATGAGTTCCAGGCAAGGTAAGTGGTGAAATGTTTGAGGTGTGCTGAACCCTGTAAACTTCAGTGTATGCCAGGGATTGCCCTGAGGACTGGACAAGGACCTGGGAGCTGTTTATCTCCGAGGACTGGACAAGAGCCTGGCAGCTGGCAGCTCCTGAATCTAGGTGATTGTCTGGCAGATTCAGGAGGGAGCTGGGTAGCATTCTTTCAGGAATCTACTGCTGATTGGCTTTACAAATGCTACAGGGGAAAATATAGTAATTCAATGAAATAGAGCATTTTCAAGCATTCTTGATGAAAAAACCAAAACTGAATAGAAATTCTAACTTTCAGTTACAAGAATCAAGAGAAGCATGAGAATGTAAACAGGAAAAAGAAATCATAAGGAACTTACCAAAGTTGAACTATTTACATTCCTACATGGACAAAAAATAATAGTAACTCATAAGACTGTTCTCAGTATGAAGATAGTTGAAGGGAATATATATATATATGTATATATACATACATATATGTGTGTGTATATATATGTATACATACATATATGTGTATATATGTATATATACAAACATATATATGTATAGGAGGGTGTATGTGTATATAAATATATATGTGAGTGTGGGCATATGTATGTTCATATATATAGACAGAGAGCACAGGATGAGTTTAATATGAAGTGATAATATCTAAAAAATAAAATTAAGAGGTGAGAGAGGAATTTATTGGGAGAATGAGAAAGGGAGAGATAGATTAGGGTAAATTATCTTATATAAAAGAGGCAAGAGAAAACTGTTACAATGGAGGGTAAAAGCAGGAAGGTAAAAGGCAATGGGACAACCTGATTCTCATTGAATTTGGCTTAAGGAGGGAAAAACATACACACTCAATTGGGTATCTTGCCCTACAGGAAAAGAGGGGAGTAGGGAATAAAAGCAGGAATGATAGAAGGGAGGACAGATTGGAGGGGAGGGTAGTTAGAAGCAAACATTTTTAAAAAGGGATAGGATCAAAAGAGAAAATAGAATAAACGGGGGACAGGATAGGGTGGAAAGAAATATAGTCTTTCACAATATAACTTTATGGAAATGATTTGGATAACTACATGTGTACAACCTATATTGAATTTCTTATCTTCCTGGTGGGGGAGGGTGAGGAGGGAAGAAGGAAAAAATCTGGAACTCAAAGTTTTAAAAACAAACGTTTAAAAAATTTTTGTTTCTTTGTTTGTTTTACATGCAACTGGGAAATAAGATATACAGGCACTGGTGTATAGAAATTCATCTTGCCCTACTAGAGAGTTAGGGAGGTGGTGGAGGAATAATGATATAAGAGAGAACAGAATGGGGGAAGGGATATTCAGTAGGCCTGCTATTTGGGGGTGGGGGTAGGGGAAAGACAGGGAAAAAAATTTGTAACTCTAAATCTTGTGGAAATGAATATTGAAAACTAAAAATAAATAAATGAAACTTTTAAAAAAAGATGCTCCAAAATTTATCTTGGTACAGATACTTAGGACAATCACTTGTCTTCATATGGAAATGTGTTTGGTTAACAAGCCACTGCCAAAATATATAACAAGTCTGAAGAACTTTTACTGTGCATGAGCAAGCCCTTTGTATGCCCTCAGGTGACCGGTAAAAATATGTAGAATAGCTATGAAAGTTGGGTCAAGGCAGATATTGCTTGAGCCTTATGTAGAACTTTTGGCCAATCAGGTCCCACAGATAGCATCGTCAATATTCAAGGCAAAACTAGCTTGACCCATGTTGTGGGGGTGAATTGTGATCCTGATAGATAGTGATTATCCTGGTTACCCTAGTCTAGATGCCATTGATTTGCTAATGTTCCTCTTGCAGACCACCAAGAACTGAACACAAGGCTCCAAGTTCAGCCTGGCGAATACAGAGTATACCTATTTCCCTTTCGTTTGCTATGATTCAACTTAAGACAGAATTAGTTGTTGTTGTTTTTAATAGCTAGTAACACTGTTGCTCCCTATTGAACTCATAGTCAATAAAAACCAACATGGCCTTTTTCTTCTTCTTCCAGACTCCTACTATCAAACTAGTTCTAGACCGTCTTTTACATGGTTACTTCATTTCTTGGATCTAAAAACCAACAGAGTTTTATGTTTATCCTTACTACAATTTCATTTTGTTGATTTTTATACATCATCCCAGTCTGTTGGGGTCTTTTAGAATCTTTATTCTTTGAATATTCTGTTATTGCCAAATGAAGACAGAATTCACTGTTAAACTGTCAAGGATAACAGGAATGCTAAAGTAAATAAATCAAATTACAGAGCTCCTATTCAACCACAGTACTGAAATAAACATGTCATTGTATGCGTAATATGAGAAAGATGGACTATTACCCATTCAAATAAAATTCATATAACATTGATTATTTCATTTTTCACTGAGCACATAAAATAGACTACTGTCTTTGTTCCTTCCTAGAATTATCTACCCTTCATATTAATGTTAAATTGACATCTATTTTTCATTGGAAAAATATGTGGCTAGTTTTCTTCACATATTCCCTTCTCGAAGTCATTCTTGTCTTTAGTCAGACTCTGGCATACAATATTCATTCAATAACTACTTTTTACCACAGCCCACATCTGGAAATCACATTGTGAAAGCAGATTAAATTGAATTCTATAAATATTTATTAAATGTTTACTTTCCCTCTTCAAGACAATGGCCTAGAAGACCTTGGGATAAAGACCTTGGGGTGAAAATGCGATACTTGCCTGCTTATGGAACTTATCAATCTAATATATAGGATGGGAGTAAAGGGATAGAATGTGTAAGAAATATATACATCTAATCGAGGTAGTGGAATAAGGAAAAAAGAGAAGTCTAAATCCAAACTTCTCTAATTCAGCTTCTAGAATACCAAATCTGCATTCTCCTCTTGTATTCATCTAGTATTATTGTATACATCCGTCTAGTCTAGTTTTATACACACACACACACACACACACACACACTCAGATCCACAGAGATCTGTTTATCTATCTCTATGTCTGCTATAATATTCCATTGGTGTGGCTTTTCTATGACCTAAATGGCTCCTCTCCAGAGGAGCACAAAGACTCCTCTACAAAGCTTTGTAACTTCCCTTGAGCCAGCCTACTTGCCTTCTTTAGATGTTACCTTTCTTTCAAAGTATCTTCAAATAATTCCTTCCTTTGCAGGAAAGTTTTAAACTTAATTTCCCTATCTTCTCCTTTAGTTTGGGCTGGGTTCTAGTGACTAGTTCACTTCAAATTTCTTTTTTTCTTCAGGATTCTTAATCCCTTACACTGGTTAATCAAATCATTGAAGTTTGTAGACAGGATTTTATTTGCATTCTTATAGTATATTAAGTAATTAACTTGCTATAAACCATTCTGAGCACCACAGATGGCACCTTGGTATACTTAGTGGCAGAAACCAACTTTAATGTAAAAAATCCTTTATGAGGACTCTACTAAAATTTCAATAATGTTTCCAAAAAAAATTCCCAAAGATTTGTCATCCTTCCAATTTTAGCTTAAACTGTGCTTACAACGTACACATTTATACGGCAGAGATCAGAATGTAGACACAAAACCATGTAAAGGTAATAAGTAAGACTATATGGAGTTAGTATAAGATTTGAAAGGACGTTCTGTTCAGATAACAGTTCTAGCAGATAAAACAATACATTCTTTGAGAGAGAAAGATTTTTTTTTCCAAGATGACTCCAGAAAAATTTCCCAGACGAGTTGCTACAAATAGTGCATCCATTTCACATCACGCCCTATACTTCTCTTAGGTTTTCAGATCATATGGCTGCCATTTTACTCTTGTCTCTACCGTTTCATGAGTGGTCCATCCTTCTATTACAATGTACGAGGCATATCTATGTTCAGTAACCAAATCTAATGACTCATCTGTCCCCATCTCCTTGGTCATTACCACTTATATCTTCGTGGACTTCAATTAAGGTCAGCTTCCCATATAGAACTGAAGTACGGGGTAGTGATGCTTATCCTTGGGCCTTTATGGGAAGGTCAAGAAAACTATACAGTTAATAGAGTTTGATTTACTGTTCACAATGAAAATGAAACTTGTGGCTTTTCAAGTTAGCATTATAATACCTCCCCTTGATTTTTGCTCTTCAGTGTCTCCCCCCACTATAAGAAGCTTTTAGCTTCTTATTTCTATTGATTTTATTTTCCAACATAGGGCAATTGGGGCCAGAACTGTAAGTGCCCCTGCCTTATGTATTTCTCTTCATTTTTCATCTTTCTCTCTATTTTCTGTCTTCTCTGCTTTCCATTTTCCTTTCAGTCCTGTTAACCTCTGTTTATGTTAAAGGCATAAGACAGCTATGAAGTTTGATAGCCAAGCTGATTTCCTACGGAGAAACATTTTCACCTAGTTCTCATAATCAAACATATCTAATATATTTTGAACAGTTAAACAATATTCTGCCCCCTGCCCTACTGAGTTAGGTCTCACCTCTTAAATAATTCAATGCAGCTGAACAAATATAGATCATGAATTCACCTGGCCAAAGAATTGTTTACATTCCATCATGTGCCCTCTGTTATACAATTTATGAATTATTAATTCTCCATACTTCCTCATTTCATTCCTTTTGCTTTTTCTACCCAATGACTGCTTGTTATGATTCCCATCAATAAGCAAAAAGGAAAAAGAAATGTGGTTGATTTTTTTTCTGAGTAACAACGGGTTTAGGCTAATTGGAACATCTAGAACCGAGTTACCTGTAAATTTCGCTGTTTCCCTTTTGGAGACTCAGATCTTAAAAACAAACAAACAAACCCAAACAGCAGCAACGATAAAATCAACAATAAGATATGTGTTTTTTTTTAATTACTAAATACCTGAGAGTAGCCATTATGAATCTCAGAGATAAAAATCGTTCAATTATCAGTGAATAAATATTTTCATAATTGTGACGACATGAGATTTCCAAGCAGTAGGCACGTGTTGAGTTACCTGTTAATATTGTACCTTTAATGATTAGGTCCTCCTTTTCAAAAAGTTTTCAAGGTATTTGGTCATGAGTACATCACTCAACCTAAGTATCTCACATTAACAATCATATATTCCTGACAGTGCATAAAATTAAATAAGTATTTCTCCCCTTCAAAGACATAAGAACATTTTTCTATAGCAGTCTGCATCTTAACAGGAAAAGTGAAATAAAGATTTGACCAATTATCCAGTAAATTATATCACTGAAGGTAGCCTGCTTCTGAATTCACCTTAGTCCTCAATGAAGGTAGAGATTTGGCCCTGCATTTTCTATATCACCACTTCAACACTCTCTGCTGGCTTAATGGGTGAGTGGAAATAACCAAAAGATTCAGTGTCGTTGACTTCTTATGTCCTTTCTATATAGAACCATAGATGCCTAGAAAGTCAGAAATAGTCTTCTCAGTTACTGAAGTGACAACCTTCAGGATTCATACTGAACTCCACCCACTAAATCTTTTGGCTAGTCCAAATGTTCTTTGTTTCTGTGAATACAAACTTCACAGAAAAAGGGTGGGACAAAGGAATCACAAGGAAAATGTATTTTGGTACAACTTAATTTTCTCCCAGAAAAAAAAATGACCATCCAAATTTAACATCAGTATAAATCTATGGTGCTTAAATGCATTTCAAAAAGTTCATTTTAGTTAGATTATAAACATTTTTACATTTAAGTATGTGTATGTGACTTAATCTTGTCTCCTCTATTCTACTGCAAACTCCTTGATAACAGTAGAGTTTATTTTATACGTCTTTTATCCCTGACACCTAGCATACCCCCTTAAACTATTCTAGAATTCGTTCATTCAAGCAATAAGAAATCATTTTTAAGTGCCTACTGTGTGATATATGGATACAAAGCCAAAAATGAATCTGTCCTTGCCCTCAAGGAGCTACATAAATTTAAATATATATGTATACACACATATGTATATATAAAACTTCTATATGTATATAGGTATATATATTTTAAAGAAGTTGTGGGAAGGTCACTAGGAGCTGGGAGATTAGAAGTGGTTGTATATAGGACATGTCACCTGAGCAGAATTTTGGAGGCAATAAGGTCTTTTTTTTTTTTTTTTTTTTTTGCTTTTTAGAGAGGAAAGAGCAATTGAGGTTAAGTGACTTGCCCAAGATCACAAGACTATTTAGTGTTTAGTGTCTGAGGCTGAATTTGAACTCAGGTCCTCCTGACTCCAGGGCTGGTGCTCTGTTCACTGCACCACTTAGCCTTCCTGAAAATAAGGCCTTCTAAGAAGTGGTGGTGAAGTAATGATGCATTAAAGGCATTGAGGACATCTAGTACAAAAACTTGGAGGTGGAATATCAAGTATGATGAGCAGCAAGCAGACCAGTTTAACTAGACTCTAGAGTGGGAAAGGGGAATAATGTATAATAAAACTGCAAAGGTAGTTTGGGACCAGGTTGTGAAGGGAGTTTATATTTGATTCTGGAAGCAACATGAAGTTATCAGAGTATATTGAGTAAGAGACATGGTCAGACCTGCATTTTCCAAATAGTACTTTAAGAGGTATATGGAGGAAGATGGCCTGGATATGGTTAATACTTGAGGCTAATAGAGTGATTAGAAGATTATTTTAAAATAATATAGATACTATAATATAATATTATAAATAATATGGAGGAAGAAATTATAATATTTGGCAATTGATTAAATAGGTTGGGTGAGGGAAACTGAGGAGTGTATAAGGATAATATTGAGGTTGGGAACCTGTATAACTGGAATGATAGTATTGCCCGTGACAGGAAAAGAAGTCCAAAAGTGGAGTGAGATCCAGATGTGAAGATTATGAGCTCACTTTGGGGCACATTGAGCTTGAGATGCCTAGAGGACATTCCATTTGAAATATCTAATGGGAAACCATGTGACAAGAATTCAGCAGAGAGAGCAGTGCTGGATATATAGAGTCAGGAGTCATTTGCATAGTGATAGCAATTAAACCTATGAGAACTACTGTGGCCACCATGTGACAGGATATAGACAATGAGAATAAAAAAGGGTCTAGGAAAAGCAAGAATTAAGAGGCATGATGATGGATATGCAAAGAAGACTCAAAGATTCTCTTGAGGATGTTATGTTATTTTGGTTTTGCCGTAGAACTTTGAGTCTAATTATCAGTAAAGTATTAATAAACCTCTGGATTTACTTGGTAGTATTGGCTTATTTGGCAATCAACTCTTCCTATTCCTCTCTTTCATCCTGCTAGATTTTTATTTAGTTTTAATTAATACTAGTTGTTGATGTGTAGATTTACAGACTAATTGTTCCCTGCTCGATTTCAGTAATTGAATATGATCTAGCTTCAGGCTATACATTAAACAGGGAAGTAAATGGGATCTAAAGTGGGACTTGAAGACATTTTCTTTAATATGAACTATTAAGAAAATGTTCTTTGTAACTTGGTAGAGCATGTACTCAATCCTCAGTCAGAGAGAAAAGTGCCAAAATCATTAGATTTTCCAGAGCACATGCATATCTCTTTGTAGACTCCCATTCAATTATTGACTAGTCCTGACACTATTTTTTTATCTGCAAGATCTGAGACTATTCTGTCTCAAGGTAATACAGCTCTAGGAAAGTGTGTGTATAGCTCTCTGTATTTTTTCCCATGTCTTTGAAAATATAAAATATTTCAAGTTGGTTATTCCTGAACAAGCTTTTGTCTTTACAATACTTTTAATAACTCTAATAATTTTTTGAGAAGTTCTATCTCAGACTTTCTATAAAAATATTCGATTTTTATGCCCATTGCATCAGAATTTCTTGGGAAGGTTTGAATTTTTTCCTTCTTCCTTTAAGAAGGTTATTTCTTCAGTTTTACTTTACACACTCTTTTCTAAAACCAACCAAACAAAACCCCTTTACTTGATCCTACCATTCTATATCCCTCTTTTCACAACCAAATTCTCAGAAAATACTCAGAAAATATTCCTTGCCTCCACTTTCTCATCTTCCATTCACTTCTTACTTTGTAATCTGTCCACCTCTCTATTAAAATTGCTCTTTCCCAAGTAACCAGTGATCTTTTTTATGTTCAAACCTAATAGACTTTTCTCAGTTTCCTCTCTTTGTGACTTCTCTGCAATATTTGACATTTGAAAAAATATATATAACTTTATTATGATCTAAACAAAAAAAAGTAATGACAAGATTCACCTTTGAATATTGTAATGAAACTAGATTTAAAACTCAAGGAGGATATAATTGGGGTCTAAAACAACTAACTACACAGTTTAAAACATGAGTCAGGTATTTTTTTTAAACTGCCATAATCACCCCAAAGTCTATTCATCTCCTTCAGCATCCCAAAGATTAAGTACATATTCTGTGTAGCTATATAATAAAGTGGCAAATACCCTACATCCTGACATCATAGGACAGTTGCATATACATATAGACCTCTGACACTGGGTTCTAGCTTCATGCAAGTTATCAGCTTCCTCAGAGAACACAGTTGTCTGAGACACCTGCAAGTCCTGTTCATACTGTACTGCCAGTGCTGGGTCCAGAACAACCTTTGGAGGGTACAAAAACAAACCCAATTAGGGTCACCAATAAATTTTCTCGAAAGCTAAAGGATGAACTTTTGAAAGTTATATTTACTATTGGCTGAAATGTCATAACACTAGAAAGTCTTCTTTCTATGGAAGACAATTAATTTGCTTTGACTTTTCTGTCCTTAATATCTACTTTCTTGACACATAACACTATGGGAATGTTTTCACATACTTGTATCAGATCTCTATGTCAGGTACATTCTTGTAAGTAATTCTTGATGTTACATCAAATGTGCTAAAGTCACACTTACCTTGGATGCAATACCCATACTTTCTCTTGGCCAACAGTATCCCATACATAGAATTTAATAAGACCTCTATTAGTATGGAACACAATGGGATAGTCTCCATGCGAAAGGTGGCTATACACTTCTTAAATTCACCAGTTAAATGACTTTTTTTACAAATGTCTCTTTTCCAATACCTCCATGTGAAACTAATATAGCTTAGATTTGCACTTGGGGTTCTCCTTGAGCAGCAATCATGATGGCTTTTGGAGAAATGTCTCTGTCCTCATGTGCCTCAACATTTAGCATTTGTATCACTTCCTCATATCTGGGCTTTCATGACATTTTTTCCTCTTGTTCTTTTTCTACCTCTGGATTGAACTTTCTTAATCTTCTTTGATGAATCATCTTTCATGTCCTGCTTCCTAACTATGAGTATTACCTGAGGTTTTGTCCTGAGTCCTCTTCTCTTTTCTTTGCATCCTCTCTTGTTGTAATCTACTATACAGATTACTTTAAAACTGATACCTCTCATTTTTTCACTTTTCTCCTGAGTTGGTGACTAATCTCCACCTCTTTGCTGGCTATTGCATAGGCATCTCATACTCATCATATCTGAGCTCATTAACTTCCTTCCTAAACTTACCCTTCCTCTTAACTTCTGTTGAGGGTACTTCAATTGATTCAGTCACTCATTTCACTACCTAGGAGCCATTATTTGTCTCTCCATTCTTGTTCATCCATCCTCACAGATCATTTATCTAATCACATTCAAGTCTTGTCAATTCTAATTATGATAGCTATAATAACTAGCATTTATTTAACATTTTAAGGTTTGCAAATAACATTGTGTTAAATTTGTAATACTTTATACGTGTACGTGTTTTTCTATCCTAGTAGAATGAAACCTCTTGAAAGGCAAGAACTGCTTTATTTTTTTCTTCATATCCCAACTTCCTATCACAATATCTAGGACATAATGGTGCTTAATAAATGCTTGTCAAATTGTATTAAATATACTAGGTAATGACTTCAGATTATCAGTCATTTCAGTAGTATCTGACTTCATGATCCCATTTGGAGTTTTCTTGGCAAAGATACTGAAACAGTTTGCCATTTCCTTCTCCAGCTCATTTTACAGATGAAGAAACTGAGGCAAACAGGGTTAAATAACTTGCCCAGGTCACAAAGCAAGTAAGAGTCTGGGATCAGGTTTGAACTCAGGATGATTCTTCCTGACTTTAGGGCTAGCATTCATTCCACTTGTACTACCTAGCTGCTTTAGTCTAATAGTCTAGTACAAAACCAAAAAACGGTTGGAGAAAGTTCTATCTACAAAGGTTTCTAAACATAGCAATATTTAGTAAGACTACATATGATGATTAATCTATTGATGAGTTTTTTTAGTGGCTTAATTATGGCAGTGTAACAGCTTCACTGTGTCATGTGAATAAGGGATAGTGAGCCTCAAAATGAGGGGGAGAAGATGTAGGAAATGTAGGTTCTGATAATGGTCTCTTGGTCCAGAAGTTGAGGCATATTTTCAGCTTGAGAGGTAAGTCATACTTTAGACACCATAGCTGTAACTATTATAACCATCAATAATTTTGGTCCTTAATAGGTTTAATAAGAAATGTTATCAACTTTCATTAATCTAGTTGTGTATTTCAATGAATCTGTTTCAAGTGTGAATATTCCTAGTTTTCTAGTAGATACCTAGAATTATGTCATATTGTAGTGTCATAATTTGTCTTATGATGTTTGCTAGACAAATTGTATGGCATTCAGTGAGATAGCATGACATATATCTTGGTGAGATTTTTGTGATTTGGAGCATATTTTTCACATTCAACATTTCTTTGCCCTGATTCCCAAATTTGCAGAATTGTAATTCTTCTATCTTTAATTGAGTTAAATTTAGTTTTGTTGAGAAATAGTGTTTATAATGAATTATTTAACTTTGCCATATGTTTGCAATAGAATAGAATTCAGTTAGCCTAAGACTGACTTGTCTTGGGCCTCCTTCAGAAATGGTCATTTCCTAACCCATAGGAATCCTTTTAAAGTGAAATCATCTATAAAATATGCCTCTCCCATGAATCTCTTGGAAAACTTTTTATAGTAAAGCTACAGTGACTATGGGACAATAGTGAACTCAAGATTTTAATATCACTACAATTAATATTGAATGCTAATTATTGTTTTCTTCAGTTCTTTTCTCAAAAGCCAGAATATCTTCAGCGGAGAAAGTTATTACTTTCTGGGAAAGTCCAAGCACAATTAAGTGCTTATATTTTACTATCATGTCACACAGGGTTCAATAATAGTAAAAATCAAATTAGAAAATAATCATATCTCAAGGTTCTCATAGATTTCTGTGTCATATTGTTAATAAAATGATTAGATAGACTTTTAAGCCTGTCATTGAGCACAGAAGTGATATTGAATATTTAATATTGTTAATGATAACTTTTCCTGTCCTGAAATAGTTTTCTCCTCTCTCCACAATATGTTAATGAAAATAGACACTTATCCCTTACATTTCTCAAAGTATATTTTTCAGAATAACATTATATTGGGACAAATTGATTCTCTGAAAATATGAGGTGACATGATTCATTCAAATTATGTTCATCTTTGGAATACTTAAGGGGAGTTAACTTTGAAGATGTAGTAAAGTTGAATTTCTTATTTTCAAGTAGTATTAAGCCTTAGTTTTATTTTTTTTTCTTAAATGAGATCAGAATAATTTCTGATCAAATTCAGAAATTTGTTTCTGCCTTGTTCTGTTTCAAAATTGTTTGTTTTGGAGTCATAAGCATATTCTATCTTTAAAATATTTTATTTTCAAAATGTATCCAGAAAAAAGGTTATTTAGTACTAAGACTTTTGAATCAGTATAGCATCTTGAATATAGTGTATACTTAATAAATACATTTTTGATTGAAATTACTTGAGGTAGCTCTATGGTTCTCCTTGTATCTGCAGAAATATGATGTTGAAAAATAAGGTTGTTTAAAAATATTGTGTTTTTATCTTAAGCATTTCATGAATGTTGCAGTTCATTATTTTCCTTAAGAATTCAAGCCTGAGGGATGAACAAAATCATGCATATCTATGTTACCTCCTTTACTTTTATTTTTATGATAAAAATTTCATTCCCCACTTTTACCCATTATTTTTGTTGAAACACATAGAAGGAGTACATTTGGGAAGTGAGACTGCCACATTTCTGTTTCTCTGGAATGTGACAGGAAAAGAGTGGCAGCATTTTTTGAAAGAGATTGATTTCCTAAAGAAATGTCTTTGAGTAGGTGTCCCCTCAAGATATAACTATTCAAAATACTGTCTCAACTTTACAGCTTGCCTTTGTAAACCTAAAACAGAATAAATTAGCACAATCCCCCTTTAGAGCTGCTACCCAATCTCCTCTAATCTGAAGATGATGAGAGTGTGACAGGAAATTTAAGATCTCATATGCTACCTGAAAGTCAAAATTAGGCACAGAATTGCTGCAAGATCTAACTTAATGCATATGAAAAACAACACAGTAAGATTGCTTTGAAGGCAAAAAAAAAAAAAGAAATGAATGCTTGAGAAAATGTGAAAGATCCTTTTTGTTACCCTGAGAGCAAACAGTTCAAAACCTCAAAATGGAATTGCTTTTATAATAACTATGTTTAATGCAAATTCTATTCAAGATACAAAAGCCAGATGGGCATATATTTTTTGTTTGAAGAAAGAGTAATTTAAAAGGGAATGTACATTAACTAAAGTTTCATAACACTGTACCTTAAGGGGATTAAGATATTCAAAACCTTTGAAGTCTACAGATTTTATTTTATTTACTCACAAGGATGAAGTTCTTAGTGATTTGTTTCTATAGGAAAATTGCCCATTACAGTTTGTATTGATTTGCCTTTCTCAAAATGAAAGAAACAAATGTAATTCATTAGTAGGTTATTACTGACTCTCCTTTAATACTGAGTATCGAGAACTTTGTCTTTATTAACCAGCAAAATGTTTGGGAGAAGTGCTTCCTAAAACTGGAAACATAGACAAAGTTCGGCTTAGGCCATACTTGTGGTCAAATTCAGCTGTCAGCTCAAAGTTCACAGTTCACTTTCACTAAATCAAGCTTCCTGAAATGCAAAGTGCTCAGGAAGACAGCAAATCATTAGATTGTTGGTGATCTGATCACTTCTCATGTGTAGAGTTGACCAAAATATGAGGAATTTGGGTGAGTTATCTAAGGACCCTAACTCTTGGCACATTTTTAAGCAATTGAATCCTTCCCCTATATCTTCCTCTGTCTTCTCCACTTTTTAAAAATTTTATCTAACTTTAAAAAAACCAGTTTAAGTCCCACACTCCTTTTGAAGCTTTTGTTGATCATTTGATAAACTTTTACATTTGTAACCAAGTCTCTATAATTTAGCTTTTAATTATATACTGCCTCATATTGCCTCCTAATTGTATGTTTCTCAAGGGAAAACAAGGGGGAACCAGGGGAGAAGGATTTAGTAGATGTCTGTTGTGTGCTAGGCATTGTGTTAAGCACTTTCTAAACATTAGATCACAAAAACTCCATGGGGTAGGGACTGTTATTATCCCTTTTTTATAGGTAAAGAATCTGAAGGAGAAAAAGGTTAAGTGAGGTGGCCATGATCACACAGCTAGTAAATGTTAGAGGTCATACTTGAACTCAGGTTTTCCTGTCTCCAGGCTCAGCATTTTATCCACTTGCATTCTGCAAACCTAGCTACCTTAAAGAACACACACACACACACACACACACACACACACACACACTCACACACACACACTCCATCCTTCTCTGGTATTTAGAGCAATGCTGTGCATATAATAAGTATTTAATGAAAAATTAATCTTAATAAGTATTATTTATTTAGACCCTTATTTATTTATTAAGACCTTTCTGCATCATCATATGCCTTCCTAAGAACACCATTTTGTAGGAGGCATTACTGTTATCTGTATATATTCAAAGGAAGTTTTCCATAAGGTATACTGAAAGCATACCCATTTTCATATGCATGTACAGATGTACACATTTGAATTTGCAAGGTCATAGGAACCACAAACCTCTTTATCACATTTTTGGTTTATTTTACTTATCATTATAAAAATAATTTAAAAAATTATTAATGAGTTATTCTGCATTCACCTTCCTTTCTGGCATCTTAATTGGTTACTTATTTGGCAGTCTGGTGTATTCCATGGACCCTTTTGCGAAATAATGTTTCTAAATAATTGAAAGAGGGGTGGCTAGGTGGTACAGTGAATAGAATATCGACTCTGGAATCAGAAGGACCTGAGTTCAAATCAGATCTCAGACACTTAACACTTACTAGCCATGTGACCTCAGGCATGTCACTTAACCCCAATTGCCCTGCCCTCCCCCCTCCAAAAAAAAGCAAAACAAAATAATTGAAAGAAAAACCAAATGGTGGAGAGTGATAAGAATAAGTATTTTTATAATATCTGCTATAGCACCTCACAAATATTATCTCCTTTCATCCTTACAACAACCCTATGAGGTAGGCAGGTGTTATCAAACCCATTTGACAGTAGGGAAAACTGAGGCAAACAAAAAAAGTTTGTTTTGAATGACTTGCCCAGGATCACACAACTAATAAGTGTCAGAGTTAGAATTTGAACTCAGGTGTTCCAGGCCTTAGGAACAGTGCTCTATCCACTGTGCTACCCAGCTGCCTCTACATTTCAGATGCAGGTTGGTGTAGATGTATTTTTTCCCATCCAAGCTCATGAATTCCAAGTTATGAACCTCTTATCTAGAATGAGAATGTGTGGATCAAAAATCGAACCACTTACCCAAAAACAACAAGCAGAGGCATACTTGCAGTGGACAGGGTTATATTTATTTCCTTTCCCGGCCATGGGGTGTCCTTCCCCAAAGGGAGTCAGTAGAAGGAGGCCCCCAGCTCCTGGTAGAGTGGACTTTTAAACTGTGATTTCATAGAGGTGTATTTCGTTGCTGTCTCTGGCTCTCATTGGTTGAGAACTGGGGTTACAGCTGGGGGGCGGGGGAAGAAACAAAGGACCGAGGGAGGGACTTAGGACTGTCCTCGGCTCCCATTAGTGGCAGAGTCCCCTTTAGTCGGGAAGTCACACAAAGGAGTCTCTGATCCTGTCTTATCATCACTATCTTTCTCCCATTGGCTGAGGTAGATCCTTACAGATTAAACTGTCCCTCATCCTTGTTTGTATGACTGGCTCACATTATAAAAGGGAAAAGTATCTAGATATTGATATAGATATATATGTATATTAAAAAATGGTGTATAACTACAAGTGAATGGTGAGTCAGAAAAGAAAGACTTAAAAGGGATTAAAATAACATACTGAAAAAGGGGAAAAGGGGGAAGGAGGGATCCGGAGCTCTGCACTTCCTCTAGGCACCCCCAGACTCTATTCCGACGCCTCCCTTCCTATTCTTGGGGAGTCTTCACCCAGTGCACCCCATTCAAGAATGTTGGAAGTAAACTGAGGTTTGTTAGTGAAGATATCTTAAAGACAGAATAGGTTACTTTATATCTTATTCCTTCAAAGTCAGTTGTAGTGCATTCCCTTTCATTTTCTGATCAGAACCGATCAGTTCCCTGCCCACCCCTCCCCCAAACCCTGTAATTTTGCATTATTATGCCATGAATAATGCCACTATGTCAGAGAAGAAAGAATGAGAAGAAAGAGTATGCTGCAAAATACTGGTTGGGAATACTGACACCTGGATTCTAGTCCTGGATTTGCCACTGTTGGCCTTGAGCAAAATATTTAATGAAAAAAAAATGCTTTCTCCTCTCTAAGGTCCCTTCTAGCTCTAAAAATAAAATTTAAAGAAAGAAGAATTATGGATTTTGGTGGGGAAGGAAGCATGGGAATATGTCAACAGATATGGCATTTGAGTTAGCAAATGTCAGCAGCCCTTCCTAGAATGCATTAATGCATTCCTTTTCTCTACCACTCTGTACCTGGTAGAACTTTAGGACCTAACACTTGTACCTTCCAGAAACTTTTCACAGAGCAGCATGCCCCCATTCATTTATTAACTTTTATCATCATCATCATCATCAGAAATAGTTAGCATCTTTATAGAGCTTTGCAGTTTTCAGAGTGCCTTAAAATATACCATTTTATCCTCACATCAACTGTGAGATATAGATATTATTATTTTTAAGATTACTTTATGTTTAAATTTTTACCTCTCAATAGTATTTCATTTTTTAAATTATATAGTTTTGAATATTCAATTTTATAAGATTTTGCTTTCCAGTTTTTTCTTTCTCCTTTCCTCCCTTCCCAAGATAGCAAGCAATCTGATATACATTATACACATACAATCATATCAAATATATTTCCACATTAGTTATGTTATGAAAGAAGAATCAGAACAAAAGGGAAAAAACTATGTAAAAGGAAGAACAAAAAAAAAATGAAAATAGTATGAGTCAATCTACATTCAGACTCCATAATTCATTCTTTGGATATCATTAGTATTTTCCATCATGAGTGTTTTGGGATTGTATTACTGAGAAGAGCTAAGTCTGTTGTAGTTGATCACTGCACAGTATTGCTATTGCTATGTAAAATATTCTCTTGATTGTGCTTTTTTTCCCATTTGTATGATCTCTTTGGGATACAGACCTAGTAATGGTATTGCTGTATCAAAGGGTATGCAGAATTTTATGCCCCTTTTGTCATAATTCCAAATTACTCTCTAGAATAGTTGAATCAATTTACAACTCCAAAATGAATTAGAATTCCAATTTTTCCACATCTCCAACATTTATCATTTTCTTTTTCTGTACTTGTGTTTGTCTTGGCAGGTGGACTCCCAAATACTTTATATTCTCTGCACTAATTTTAAGTGGAATTTCTCTTTCTATCTCTTTATGCTGGGGTTTGTTGGTAATATGAAGAAATGCTGATGATTTGTGTGGATTTATTTTATATCCTGCAACTTTGCCAAAGTGTTGTTTTTTTTTTCCTTTTTGGAGAGGGGAAGATGGGGCAATTGGGGTTAAGTGACTTGCCCAAGGTCACAGGGCTAGTACACATTAAATGTCTGAGTTCAGATTTGAACTCAGGTCCTACTGACTCCAGGATGGGTGCTCTATTCACTGTGACACCTAGCCGCCCCATAAGTGTTAATTGTTGCAAGTAGGTTTTTAGCTGATTCTCTAGGATTCTCTAAGTAAGCCATCATATCATCTGCAAAGAATGATAGTTTTGTTTCCTCATTACCTATTCTAATTGCTTCAATTTCTTTTTTCTGTTCTTATTGCTAAGGCTGACATTTTTAGTATAATATTAAATAAAAGTGGTTGTAATGGGCATCCTTCTTTCACCCCAATCTTACTGGGAATGCTTCTAGCTTATCCCCTTTACATATAGGGTTTGCTGATGGTTTTTAGACAGATACTGCTTATCCTTTTGAGGAAAACTACCTTTATTACTATGCCCCCTAGCTTTTTCTGCATCTATTGAGATAATAATATGATTTCTGTTAGTTTTGTTATTGGTATGGTCAATTATACTGATAGTTTTCCTAATACTGAATCAGCTTTGCAGTCCCACTATAAATGCTACCTGGTCATGGTGTATGATGATCCTTGTGGTTTACTGCTGCAATCTCTGCTAATATTTTATTTAAAAATTTTACATCAGTATCCATTAGGGAAATTGTCACATAGTTTTCTTTCTCTTTTTTCTTTACTCTTCCTGGTTTAGGTATCAGTACCACATTTGTGCTATGAAAGGAATTTGATAGGGCTCTCTTTTTTGCCTATTTTCCCCCAATACTTTACATATTATTGGAATTAATTGTTCTTTAAATGACTGGTAGAATTTACTTGTGAAGCCATCTGGTTCTGAAAGGCTTTCTTTTCCCCCTTAGGAAGCTCATTGATAGCTTGTTCAATCTCTTTGTCTAAAATGGGATTATTTTATTTCCTCTTCTGTTAATCTGGACAAAGTATTTTTGTAAGTATTTATCCATTTCACTCTTATTGTCAGATGTATTGGCATATAGGTGGACAAAATTAATTTCCTCTTCATTGGTGGTGAACTCACTCTTAATTTTTGATACTGGTAATTTGGTTTTCTTTTTTTTTTTAATCAAATTACCCTAAGGTTTATCTATTTTATTGGTTTTTTTTAAAATAAAACCAACTCTTAGTTTTATATATTAATTCAATAGTTTTCCTATCTTCAATTTTATTAATCTGATTTTCAGACTTTTAATTTGGTATTTAATTGGGCATTTTAACTTTTTTTTTTAGCTTTTTCAGTTGCATGCCAAATTCAATGATCTAGTCTTTAGTTCAGCAATGTAAAGATTAAGAGGTAGAAAATTTTCCCTAAGTAATGCTTTGACTGTATCCCATATATGTGGGTGTGTCGTCTCACTATTTTCATTCTATTTGATGAAATTCTTGATTGTTTCTATGTTTTGTTGTTCTCCCACTCATTCTTTAGGAATCGATCATTTAGTTTCCAGTTGGTATAGTTGGTATTACATGACATGAAGAGGCACCAAAGACTTATTACAGTAGAGGGAAAGACAGGAAGGGAGTGAGCATTGTTGTTCCATGTTGTTCCATATAGTTCCATATAATTCCAGTTGGTATCCCTTTCTATACCTTTCTTTCTATAGCACTTTATTACATGTAATTTTTTTGCATAATGATTTGAAAAGGATACACCTAATATTCCTGCCTTTCTACATTTGATTTTGATGTTTTTATGCTCTAATACTTAAATCAATTTTTGTGTAAGTTCCATATACCACTGAGAAAAAGGCATATCCCTCCCTATCCCCATTCAGTTTTCTCCCTAGGTTTATCATATCTAACTTTTCTAAAATTAAATTCATCTCTTTAACTTCTTTCTTGTGTATTTTATGGTCAGGTTTATCTAGTTCTGAGACAGGGAGGTTGAGATCCTCCTAATATAGTTTTACTGTCTATTTCTTCCTGCAACTCACTTTGTATCTTCTCCTCTAAGAATCTGGATGCTGTACCACTTGATGCATATATGTTTAGTACTGATATTACTTCATTTTCTATGGTATCTTTTAGTAAGATGTAGTTTCCTTCCATATCTCTTTTAATTAGTTCTATATTTTTGCTTTTGCTTTTTCTGAGATCCAGATTGCTACCCGTTTGTTTGTTTGTTTGTTTTACTTCAGCTGAAGTATAATGTATTCTGCTTCAGCATTTTAACCTTTACTTTCTGTGTATCTCTCTGCTTCGAATGTGTTTCATTTTTGCCTTTGTTTTTTTTTTTTGGAGGGGCAAATGGGGTTAAGTGACTTGCATGAGGTCACATGGCTAGTAAGTGTTAAGTGTCTGAGGACAGATTTGAACTCAGGTCCTCCTGACTCCGGGGCCAATGCTTTATTCACTGTACCACCTAGCTGCCCCAAAATATGTTTATTGTAAGCAACATATTGTAGGATTCTGATTTTTAAATACACTCTGCTATCTAATTCTGTTTTATGAGAGAGTTCACCCCATTCACATCCATAGTTATGGTTACTATTTCCCTCCATTTGGTTTTCCCTACTGCTTTAACTTTTCTCTCTCCTTTCACCATATCCTTCCTTACCAGTTGCTTCTGACCACCACCTCCCTCAATCTGCCCTCCCTTCTATTAGCCCCACCTCTGTTTTCTTTCCCCTGTCCTTTCCTACTTCCCTATAGAGTAAGATAAATTCTATACCCAACTGAATGCATATTTTACTCTTTCTTTTAGCCAAATTTGATAAGAGCTAAGGTTCAAACAATGCTCATTCCCTTCCCTTCTTTCCCTCTACTGCAATAAGTCTTTGGTGCCTCTTCATGTCATGTTATTTATCCTTTTCTGCCTCCTCCTTTCATCTTCTCCCAGAACAATCCTTTCCCATCCACCCCATTTTTTTAATATCATCACTTTAAAGTCAACTTATACCCACACTCTCTAGCTATGTATACCTCTTCTAACTGCCCTAATTGGGATACATTTCTCAAGAGTTACAGGTGTCATCTTCCCATGTAGAGATGTAAATAGTTTAACCTTATTGAATAACATGTTTTTTCCTGTTTACCTTTTTATGTTTCTCTTGTATTTCAAGATCAAATTTTCTGTTCAACTCTGTTTTTTTCATCAGGAAAGTTTGAAAATCCCTATTTCATTGAATATGCATTCTTTCCCCTGAAGGATTATGCTCAATTTTGCTTGGCCATTGATTCTTGGTTGTAATCCAAGCTCCTTTGTCTTCAGGAATATCATATTCCAATTCCTCTCATTCTTTAATGTAGAGGCTGCTAACTCTTGTGTAATCATGACTGTGGTTCCTTGATATTTGAATTATTTCTTTCTGATGGTTTGCAGTATTTTCTCCTTGATCTGATAATTCTAGAATTTGGTTACAATATTCCTTGGAGTTTTCATTTTGGTATCTTTCAGGAGATGATTGTTAGATTGTTTCAATGACTATCTTCCCCTCTGGTTCTTGGATATCAGGGCAGTTTTCCTTGATAATTTCTTGAAAGATGCTGTCTAGGCTCTTTTTTTCTTCATGACTTTCCGCTAGACCAATAATTCTTAAATTATCTCTCCTGGATCAATTTTTCAGGTCAGATGTTTTTCCAATGAAATATTTTTCATTTTCTGCTATAATTTTCATTCTTTTGATTTTGTTGGACTGATTCTTGATGTCTCATAGAGTCATTAGCTTCCATTTACCCAATTCTAATTTTTAAGAAATTATTTTCTTCAGTTAACTTTTTTTAAGCTGCTTTGCCATTTGGTCAATTCTACTTTTTAAGGAGTTGTTTTCTTCAGTGGATTTTTTTTTCCATTTTGCCATTTATATTTTTTAAGGAATTGTTTAAGTCAATTTTTGTTCTCCTTTTTCTGAGCTGTTTACTCTTGTATACCACTCCTTTCTTTTACCAGTTTTTCTTCTACCTCTCTTGATTTTTAAAATCCTTTTAGAGCTCTTCCAAGAAAACTTTTTGGGCCTGAGACCAATTCATATTCCCCTTTGAGGTTTTGTATGTAGTCATTTTGACATTGCTTTTGAATTTGTGTTTTGATCTTCCCTATCACCATATGGCCAGGGCTCTTTTCTGTTTCTTCGTCATTTTTAGCCTATTTCATGGCTTTTAAATGTCAAATTTAAAGTCAAATTCTGCTCCTGGAGGGACTTTAAAAGGGGGCAATCTCCCAAGTTTCTTGTGCTGGGATCCAAGAACTTAGTCACTGATTGTCTTCTGTGAGGCATCAGATACTGGCAGCTTGCCCACTGTGCTAGAGTGGCCTCACTTAGTTGCTCCTGTTGTCCCCTGGGTTCTGGAGCTAGTAATTTGCCTTACGCACTGGGCTGGTGTAGCAGCAACACAGCATTCACAGAACTGACAGCAGCTATGAAAATGTAGGCATAGTTCTCTATTGCAAAATATAACAGACTCTCCATACAGAAGACAGAAGCAAAACATTCATTAAGACACCAGAAAGCCAAATCCCAACACCAAGAAACTGAATCCATCATAGTTACAAAGCAATTAATATGCCATAGCACAGCAGGAAGTCACACCTTCCTTTATCCTTCCCACAAGAAAACACTCACAAGCCTAACTTTCACAGTAGTGGCCAAACAAATACTCACAAGCCTAGCTGTCTGCTTGGGTGTGTCCTTTTCCTCCCTCCAGTTCTAACTGCTCTGTCTCCCCACTTCCTGTGGGCTCTGCTCCACCTTTCACCAAACTCCTCCCACCAGAGGCTCCAAGTGATTACATTCAGCCTGTTAAGGAGCACGGAAGGTCTTCAGAGCAGGAAAGGTCTTCAGATTCCCTTAGGCCTATCAAGGGGCAGGGGAGATCTTCAAATTCCCCCTGCCATTACAGGTGGAGGCCTCACAGCTGGTCTGCTGTGCCACTGCCCTGCTGAGCCAGGACCTGGGGCCTTCCATGCTGATCTGTGCTGTTGCTAAGACCCTCCCACTGGCTTGTCCAGATGTCATTTGTGATGGGCTTTGCTCTTCTTCTGCCTGAGTGAGACAGACTTTTCCTGAACTCCCTCCAAGTTATCTTAAACTGGAAAATTTTTTCACTCTGTCTTTTGGTAGGTTCTGTTGCTACAGAATCTGTTTAAAGGCTTGATTTAAAATCGTTCCTGTGGAAAACTGACGAGAGCTCAGGCAACTTCCCGGCTTGTCTCCACTACCTTGTGTAGATGTTATTATTCTTATTTTACAAATTATAGCAGTGAGGCTAAGTGGGTTAAGTGACTTACACCAGGCCATACAGCAAGTAAGTTCCCAAGGCATGATTTGAACTCAGTTTTTTCTGACTCCAAGTCTAGTACTCTATCCACTGTATCACTATCTGCCTGAGAGATTCTATTTCTAGTGTTGCTTAACATTTATTGACAAAAAGCTTTATAGGTCTTGTGTTTTTCCCATATGTGTATGTCTCCAGCTAGATCATAAGCTCCTTGAGCACAGGGAGTATGTCTTTAAATTATTTTGCCTCCTTCCTCTTGCAAACACCTAATGCAGTACTGAGGCAGCAGATGGTCAGTAAGTATTTGTTAACTAATCATAAAACTCTTAAAGTTGAGAAAGAAGTTTTATAAATCAATATATCTATCTCCATGCCTCTAGGTAGTACCATACATAAGCCACTACTGCAGATGGTTGGCTAACTATTTTACCTACAACTCTCTCCAGGGAAAGAAATTCTTTGACTTCATAGACTTTTTTCAGTCATTAACAATTCTTAACGTCAAGAGAGAATCCTCCTTTTGTTTCGCCTAAATCTTATAGCAAGAATATAAGCTATTTTTCTTTTATTCTATCTTCACAAGTGACGGAGAATAGCAAGTTTCTATCTTGTATATATTACTCGCTTTTGAAAGTAGTGTTATTGTGACTCTTTAATCTTATATCCAAATGATAACTATATTTATTCTCCTTATAATTTTAATTTACATGATCAGTTGTAGCCCCATAATACTATTGTATTAACTGAGGACTAATACACCTATTACTTTACTATATTTAATTAATTTATCATTAATTAAGTATATTTAATTTGTTATTATCTTACCCAATATTTGCATATAGGATTGTTGATTTTAAGCTGGAACAGGCATTAGGAATCATCTTGATGAACTCCTTCATTTTAGAGTTCACAGAATCCTAGATTTAGTGTCTAAACATTTTATTTTACAGATGAAATAATTCCATTCTCCATTCATCCTTTAAAGCGATTTTCCTAAAACACAGTTCTGATAATACCACTCCCTACTCAACTAACTCTAATGGCTTCCTATTGTTTCCAGGAGCAAACAGGAAATGTTCTATTTGATATTCAAAGGTTTTCATAATCTAGCTTCCTCCTGACTTTCCAATCTTCTTGCTCCCTGACACATACTTTTTGATTCAGGTATGTTGACCTCCTTGCTGGTCCATGAATAAGACATTCATATCTTGGCTCAGGGCATTTTCTCTATCTTTCCCCCATGCCTGGAGTACTCCTTCTCCTCTGCTCAGACTACTTACCTCCTTGGCTTCAAGTCCCTCTCACAATAAGCCTTCTATAATACCTCTTAATTTCAATGCTTTCTCTTTTGAATATTTACTATTTATTCTGTGTATAGTTATTTTTGCATATATTTGTTTGCGTATTGTCTCCTCCATTAGATTATTAACTCCTTGACGGCAAAGATTTTGCCTTTTTTGTATCCCTAGCACTTAGCATGTCACCTGGCACATTGTAAGTGTTTAATAAACATTTATTGAACAGCAATGATTTACATTTGTTTACGTTTGTTACCAGTAGAGTAAAAGAAGCTGAACTTGACTCAGACTACTGTCTCATCCTATAAATCCTTTAATTGCTTTTAGTGATCTTGAATTATTTTCCTTTCTCTTAGGATTCTTGGGGAGGGGGGGGAAAGGGGATAGAGTCATGAAATATTGTACAAATAAATCAATAGTTCAGGAAGCTAGGTAGCACATAAAGCATGAACTGGGCCCAGAGTCAGGAACACCTGAGTTCAAATCTATTCTCAGATGCAAACTAGATGTGTGACCCTGGACAAGTCACTTGACCTGTCTGTTTCAGTTTCCTCATCTGTAAAATGTGGATAATAATGATATAATCATGATCACTAGTACTATTATTCATTCACAAATCTTTACAGTCCATCTGAATCATCACAGTTGAACTTACTGTGTGCCAGATACCATTCCAAACACTGAGATTAAAAAAAAAAGAAACATAAATCAAATATTTTTTGCTCTCAGGGAGCTCTCATTCCTGGGGGAGATCACAAGCAAATAACTGTGCATTTAAGATGTATAGAGGGAGGGCACTAGCAGTGGGTAGAACAGAAAAAGTCTCATTTCTGAAGCCGGGATTGGAGTGTCAGAAGGTAGAAGAGTACACAAAGAATCACATGTACTGATGATTCAGTGCTACAGCCTCTTTAGCTTCTATTTACTTACCTGTGTCCAGACTGAGTTTTTCCAATAGAACACTGAGGAAATACACTGCTTTGTTTTCTGTTACTATGCTACAGTGAGGTGATTTGCTCATTTTGTTATTGTTGTTCAGTCATTTCAGTCATGTCTGACTCTTCATGATTCCATTTGGAGTTTTCTTGGCAAAGACACTGGAGCAGTTTTACCATTTCTTTATCCAACTCATTTTACAGATGAGGAAACTGAGGCAAACAGGTTGAATGATTTGCCCAAGGTCACACAGCTAGTGGGTGTCTGAGACTGAATTTGAATTCATGAAGTTGAATACTTCTGATTCCAAGCCCAGTGCTTTAGTGCCTGTACCACCTAGCTGCCCCTGCCCTTGCCAACAATGACTTGCACATAGGAGACATTCAATAAATATTTGTTTCATTGAATTTCATTTAATTGAATCTTACCCTTTCTTCAAGGCCCAACACAAATACTTTCTCTTCTGTAAATCCTTCTCTCATCGATGATGTTTTACTGTCTCTGAACTATTACAAATTTTGTCTTTATTATTGGACTGGTTTTTATTTTTGTTCATATTGCCCCTATAGAACCTAAGACATTATAATACTAGTCATGTAATAAATAATGCTTGATAGATATCCATCAATTTAAAAAAAAATACTAACATATGCAGTTAGGAAACCAATTGCTATTCCACCTCACCAAGGTATTTTTACAGAGATATCTAAACTACTTCAAGTAATTTTAAACCTACTATAAAAAGTTTGTGATAGACTATATGGGTTATATACCCAAACAGGAAAAGCAGCTTAGAATGTATTTAATTTGAAAAAGAATTCAAAGCTTTATGAAGAAGACACAGATTCATTCTACTAATTGCTTTTTTTTTCTTTTCATGTTCTTTTTGATTATTGTAGTGGAAGGAAATTATATTAGTTTTAAAGGAGACTTTTTTCTTCCTTCAAAAGGTCATAAAGGTTATAGTTTAGAATTTTAGTTTCAGTAGTTGCATATTAATTATTTGTGAATTTGGCCTAGTTTCTTATTTTGCCTATTTCTTTTCGTCTTTCTTTGTTCTAGTCTCTATATATATAAATCTACAGAAGGGGAGAAATACACACCTACTTATTTATATATATGCTTACATATTTTGATCAGTCTATAATTTGTTAAGGCCATTTCCACCACCAATGTAGGTTGACACTTTAATATCTTCTTATCTTTGAGGTCTTTATTGGCTCTTTTTCTCATTCTTTGTAGGGCATTATTTAATTCTCCACCCTCCTAATAAGTCAAAATATGCTTTTATCACTTCAGGTCCATTTTATTTTTGTTTTTATTGAAAAACCCTTATTCAATTTTTTCAAAGAACATTTCAACATTTGTGATAATCTGGAGAATGAAGAGCTATTTCTCTAGTCTTTTTACCTTCTATTTTAGAAGAGTGGCCAAACTGAACTTTTCACACACATAGCCAATCATTCCTTGACTAGGACAGACAGAGAAAGATCACATACCTTATGTAGGTCACCCAAAAATTGCCCACGTCTTTCATATTTGTTAAAAATAAATTCTCCACCCCTAAATCTTCTCTAGTTCTTAGACTCTCTTTTGACTATCTCCTATAACACTTTCTTATTAATCATGCTGGGGGCTGTGGAAAAAGGGTTTGTTTATTATAGCATCTTTCTGAGCTACCTTAAAACAAAAGACAGCTCTATAATTAGGCTAACCTGTAGTTAATGTTTGTTTTTGAAAATTAGAACATCCTCCTAATGTTTCAAATCTATATAAGCATATCATTCTTTTATTGGGTCCAGAGCTATGGTGCTTTCATAGGTTTTAATAGATCAAGATATAGGGAATTACCAGAGTAGAAACTCATTCTACTGATGTAACTTCTTTGTAGATACATGTATTCATGTGTGCACTTTTCATAGAGAAGGTGAAATTACAGAGGAAAGTCCCTTCTTCATGCAAAACTCTGGCTCATCTGAAATGTATAGTCTTGAGAGTACCTGGGACACTAAGATGTTCACAAACTTATCCTTATCATGGCCACACACCTGGGATATGTCAGAGGCAGGGCTTGAACCAGGGCTTCCTCATTTGAAGGCCAGCTCTCTGGTCACTTATAACCTACTGCCTCTGATGAGTACACAAAATCAGTATTATGTAGCTCAATCACTTTAAATTTAATCTCCAGAAGGCAGTAGAACAATAGTTGCATCATCAGTTTTGCAGACTTCAGATACAACCTTCATCAGTGGATTCTAAAAGAAAGAAAGGAAGGAAGGGAGGAAAGAAGAAAGGAAGGAAGGAAGGAAAGAAGAAAAGGAAGGAAGGAAGGGAAAAAGGTATTGTATAAAAGGTCTTCCAGAATATTATGGTGCATCCACACTCAGTTATCTTATGTTTTTTTAAAAGCTACATAATAGCCTTTCTAGTTGCCTTTTTTGTATTTGATTAAATATCTTACCAATGGGTGATTAAATGAGAGGATTACTAGAATGGTACTCATATTTATGAATTTTACCTATCTATGATATTGTAAGCTATTTTAGTGAGTCTTTGAACAACTTTAATATTTTTCTACTTTGTGACCTTGATTTCAAATCTCTTAGTGATCCTTCTTTGTCCATTCGGCACTATCCTTCCACAGTGATAATTCTAAAGATAGAAAAGTGATTTAATACTGCCTTATTTCAATGAAGTGTTTGGATGAATTGCGGGATTTCTGAAGATTCCATGAAAGGGAGAATTAGAGTGAGGGAGAAGTCAAACTAAGTGGTTTGCATAAGTTCACTACTTGGACACTTCAAAAGTTATTTGATTTCATCAGCATGGGTACTACCCCATTAACAAATCTATCTATCTATAAGAATTTATTAAGTACCTATTATATACCAGACAGAGTGATAGGTGCTGGCTTCCCCTATGTGCATAGATTAAGATGGTTCTATACCATAGCGAGGGGTTTAAGAGTTGCTATGGTCACAAAAATCCATCATCTGGAGACTATCATTTTAGTGATGAGCTTTTCTGAACCTACCTAGTTTAAGATGAGAATATAATTTTTTCTCTGGAGTCTTATTTAAAGTGTTTCCAGCTTTGAATAGGGTCTTCCAGTGTTTTGGTTCTGCTGGTGTAGATTCAAAAACACAAGATTATATTCCATGGCATGTTGAGGCATTAGAGTAAGTCTTTCATGAGAAATACTTCAGATACAGATACATTGAACATTTCATTATAATTATATAGTGGTAAACGTCTTGACATTTTACACGGACTTCTAATCCTAAAGAAACCTTGTTTCATTGATTCAATGGTGAATATCCACAGAAAATGTGTTTCAGTGAATTGTTTGTTATTCTGCAACAAAATGATGCCGTTTAATAATTTTAATTCTATTCTGTGTTTTATCTATAGAAAATGATACCATCTACTGGACAGACATGGGCTTCAATAAAATTAGCAGAGCTAAAAGAGATCAAACTTGGAAGGAAGATATTATTACAAATGGTTTGGGAAGAGTGGAAGGCATAGCAGTTGACTGGATTGCTGGTATAATCCATGACATTCTTTACCTTTTCACACCAATTTTGCTAAGGGCTCAATCTGCTTTGTCAAAATTCTGTTTCTGGCTCATAACAATAAACTTTTGTACTTGTGGCCACAGGGGTAAATAGTCTGTTTTGCTTTCAGTACCACTCTTTCTGATGTTTCAGAGCCTCTGGATATATGTTTTTATGTAGAAGTAGATTATCCAGTGTTAACTTTGTCAAAGTCTCCTGAGAACTCCACAAGGCAGGGAAAAAGAAAAAAATGCCTTAGAAGTTCTCTTTTACCTGAAGACAGTTGGAAAGTTAAAATACACCCACCCTTTCTTCAGGTGACAAAAGTTTCCATTTATTTTTGACAGCTAAAAGTACCAGAATATTATTTAAGCTGGAAATCCTTGAGAACAGTATTGGAAGTATTCATATATTAGGCATTTATAGCCTTCTCCTGTCAGAAAGATGATGAAAACCAAACAAAAAAATTAAGAAAAATAAATTAAAAAGCAATCTTGTCAATTATGCTAGTAATACTGAAATTCAATTTTAGCATTTCTTGTTATTTCTTACCAATGATATTTCTAAAATGTTTTGTCTTTCTTCCAGGTAATATATATTGGACAGACCATGGCTTCAACTTTATTGAAGTTGCAAGACTTAATGGTTCATTTCGATATGTAATCATTTCTCAAGGCCTGGATCAACCAAGATCTCTAGCTGTACACCCAGAGAAAGGGTAATTTCATTTCAATACATACATACAATATAAAGAGAAAGAAAGAGAGAGAGAGAGAGAGAGAGAGAGAGAGAGAGAGAGAGAGAGAGAGAGAGAGA
>CM053596.1:210323125-210339456 GCA_028646575.1 Pseudocheirus occidentalis
AAAGAGAGAGAGAGAGAGAGAGAGAGAGAGAGAGAGAGAGAGAGAGAGAGAGAGAGAGAGAGAGGGAGAGAGAGAGAGAGAGAGAGAGAATGTTTTTTTAAGAGCAGATTTTCATAAGTTTTATGAATAAAGGAAATTTTCATATGAAATTGCTTTTTAGATATAACATCTGGAATGAAACCTAAAAATTTGACTTAAGTCCAATATAATAAAAAAATTCTTTCATTATACTGATTTGTTATCTATGTGTATATATACATATACATATATACATGTTTGTATATACATGTGTAATGTGTACAAATATTTCATTTGTTAGCAGGAGTCACAGAAATGTTCAAACTAGTATTTATTATGCTGGATTATACCTCTTATCTATACATTGTTTATAAAGTGGGTTTTTCTCCTCTCTCAATTGAAATGCTCCATTTGAAATTACAGTGATCCCCTTCTTGTCCAATCTTACCTTTCTCTTAATAGTAAGCCTTCTTGACCTTCTATACCTATATCCTCTTACCTCCAAACTTAAAATTTCTCAAATTGAACTTATTTTCCTTCTGTTTTTTTCAACTATCCCCATTTCTATTATTTTACCAATCTCACAAGCAAGAAGGAGTATCATAGAATCCTCTGTCTTCATTCATTAAACCCTATCTGCCATGTTATGTCATTTATCTTTTCAAAATATATTTCAGATTTGTTCTCTCCTCTTCATTATAACTACCATCACAGAACTGGATGTATAGTTGAGGTTTAATAAATATATATTGATTAATTTAATATATTTTTCAGAACCTTGTATCATTCTCAGTTATGCTGGAACAGAAACAATTCCTTACAGAAACATTTTAATATTAATTTAGAATACACCAGCCAAACATATTCCTCAAGGCTCCAAGACAAAAGACAGTCTATTTTAATGATTGACTTATCAGCAGGAAATCTTTATCCTAGCCTAGAAGCTTTAGAAGCATGTGTCTGTCTTTCCTTCATCATACATGTTTATTGATATTATTTCCCCCCCCAAAATTTATTTTCAATGGGTAGACAATATAAAACTGAGCATATATTGGCTTCTAGGTTCTATTACATAGTCATTTCAGAGTCAAAATCCATATCCCAAGGGTAAAGTACAGCATTTTAGTATTCTATTTGAAGTTAAAACATGGCAGGTATTTTTGCCAAGGGAAAAGGTGAACCATAATGAAGTAAATTAGCTGAATCTGAGATATTAAATGTACCTTGAAAAATGGGCATGAACAACGGGATATATAATGCCTTTTAAAATATAGAAATACAAATCCATATGCATTAGTGAAGCCTTAAAGCCATTCCCTCCACATTTATTGATTTTTTTTTTCGTGTTATGTGGCAAAACATCATAGAAACTATGTATGTGAATGTGCGTACAGATGCATTTGACAGGAAAGATAGAACACTAAAATTGACCAAAAAAAGACAAGGATTCAAATCACAAGTAACACAAATAACACTATTTCTGGGATACTGGACAAGTTCTTTCACCTCTATTTTCCTCAGTTTCCTCAGCTGTAAAATGAGAGAGCCGGACTGGGTTATCTCAAAGACATCTTCCACCTCTAAATCTTCAAATTTCACATCTACATATGTGAACTTTTTAAAGGTCAATCTCTAGCTAAGCAATTCAAGAAATTTCTTTGGCAAACATAATTAAGTTTAGAGGTGAAGGTTGTTTATAAGACACACATGAGCAAAATGCTTCTTTTTTTTTTTTACCATGAACTTGGAAATATAAATCTTTTGATGACAGTTTCTCTCTAGTGTGCCATTTTCATTCTATAACACTTCCACATGTCAAACACTTTTGTCATAAGTGTTAAATCCTTGACTACTAAGAAAAATTTTCCCAAGAGTCTCAGTTAAAGCCCAGCACCCCTACCTAAATATTAGATTAAGAAGTCAAAAGGAACCCTTTTCCATACCACTCAAAATGGGACTATTTTAAGGATATCTATACCTCTGTTATTATAGATACTGACCTGGGAATTCTTGGTCTATATTGAACATGAAATAAAAATATATGTTTGATAGAACCTGAGGGAGAAACAGTCTACCTCTTCAATGGCAAGGAGAGCAAATTGAATCACCATGGCCTTGCCTCCTCTCCCATTAATAGCAATGGCAGTAGGTAGTAGGTAGTAGGTGAAGGTTCAAGATATGGCCGTGGGACTAGACCAGAAGTTCTAAGAATGATTATGAAGATTCATTGTGTCCTTCTCAGGTAAGAGAGCTGGAGGAAAGGAATATATAAGGAAGGCAACATTTCTGAAAAATAAGCACGTTGTAATTATCACATTAGAAATTGCCAATTTGGGGGGGATTTTGACAAAAGTAGCTGTCTAAAAAAAAGAAACAATATCATTGAGGAAAATTCCCCACACTTTTATCCTCAAATGTTAGGGAATTTTTGTTTGTTTGCATTTTTTGAGTTTGGGTCTCCCTATTTCTCCTAGGCTGGCAGTACTACAACCTCTCGTGAGAAATCTGTCTGCTGGTTGACACAGGAACTTTAATCGGCTCTGTGTTGTAACCGGACTGCTTTGCCCTTCTTTAGGCAGCTTAGTGGACCCCCAGTTCCAGGGGCTCAAAATGGTTCTGGACTTAATGGGGACCCCTACTGCAGCTCAGAACTACCAAGTTCAAGCAATTCGCCAGCCTTAAGTTCCCCAGGTAGCAGGGATTACAAGCATGTTATCATGGCTAACCTCAAAAGTTAGATTTTTAATACTATAATATTTGATTAAAACACCACATGAATATTCTTAAGGGACAGCAAAGTTTCATTTTAAAATTAGATTGGGACAACTGGACTGATACATGATGTCATTTCAGTAGTCATTTGTTAAGTGTCTACTGGAGTCAGGGCAGTGGAGCTAGGTGGGGCGGTGAATAGATGACCCAGCCTGGATTCAGGAAGACCTTAGTTCAAATCTGACCACGGATACTTGCTAGTTGTGTGACCGTGGCAAGTCATGTAACCCTGTTTACCTCATTTTCCTCATCTATTAAATGAGCTGGAGAAGGAAATGGCAAAGCACTCCAGTATCTTTGTCAAGAAACCCCCCAAATGGGGTCACAAAGAGTCAGACATTGCTGAAAATGGCTGAATAACAAAAAAGGTTAAAGGCATTGTTAGAAACAAGGCATAGGAAGATGAAATAAGATATAGCCTCTATCTTTAACATACTTAAAATCTACTGGGGAACACAACATGTAAAAAACTATAATTCAAAGCAGAATTTGATTATTACAACAGAAGGGTCTGGGAAAATTGATTTGAAATACAGCATGAGGTAGAAATCACTTCCAGCTGTGTAGATCAAGAAAGGCTTCAAGGAACAGAGGTTAACTGAGTTTGGGCCTTGAAAGAAAAGAGATTTCAAAAGGCATAGGTGGAATTAGGGAGACCAGAAGTCCACTACCAATATGTTAAAGAATTATATTATGATTTCATATTTTGCTCCTAATATATCAGAAGATGTAAAATGATCCATATTTCACCACCTGAATGATCTCCATTGACATAGATCACAAAATGTCCTTTATCTTAACATCTTAATTAGATATTCAGGGAGAGCAGAAATGGTAAATATGCATGTACACACATGTGTGTGCACACACATGTATCACCTAGCAGAGGTAATGGGCCTCTTTGAATTTTGCTAAAATGGTCCTTAGATTACAGATATTCAGTCTTTTGCCTATTCCATATGCAGAGCCTTTTCCAGTTTCCCAGGGCTCATTAAATATTGAGCTCCAAAGGCATAGCCTTCAAGAATGCAGAAATACCTTTAGACCACAATGAAGCATTGGCATAGGGCTTTAGCTTAGCTAAGACCTCATAGCAATTATCTATGTTGATATTCTATTATATTCATGATATACCTATATATGAGAAATGGTATGTCAATTACTAATTAATATACATAAAAATATATAATTTCTCTGAATAAGCAAGTTTTATAATTTTAAAGACACTGATATAACTTTTAATAGACATTTGAGTGTTTTGTTTTTGTTTTGCTGGAGTTTTTCACAAAATTAAGAGGATACATTAAATGATCAATGGTTTTTGAATAGAATAGGAAGACTTGGATTTTAATCCATCCATATGGCTATTTTGTTTTCTCCTTAATAGCTCCAAGAGTCCAAAAAAACTCACTCAGTTTATACAAAGGCCGTGTTTTCTTCACTTTTTCTGTACCTTCTTGGTTGTAATAAACATGTCCAATTGTACGAAATCCTGAAATGAAAAATCACATTGTAGTTCTGGAAGTGCACATCTACCCATTTTCAAAAATCAGTAAATCCAAAAAGATTCTAAAAAATACCTCAGATAAGGATCAGTGAGAGACTCAGAAGGCTGTTGTTGGTCATAGGAAGTAGATTATCTTGATATCAGAAGTGGTGTGTGTCTGCATTTTAGTTTTCATGAAACTCAGAGCGGTGATCTAAAAATGCCCAATTATCACGCCCACCAGCAACTGAAATACAGAAACCCCAAAGGCCTCAGTAGGAGTTCCTAAGACATCAGAGTCCTGTAACTAGCAATAAAAGAACACAGAAAAGAACTGAGAAACCAAACTGACGGCAAAAAAATGCCTGAAAAGTCAAGAGCAAGGCATTGAAAGCTGTTCAGGCTCTTTCCCTGTTAGCTGATAGTTGTTAACTCTGGCTAATCCTCTCTATGCAGTTCAGGATATCTAAGGGACATGAACAAATTTAGGAAGAACCAAACCTTTTTTAAAAGGTCATTGGTTTTTAGAACTATTAGGGGAATGTGTGTGTGTGTGTGTGTGTGTGTGTGTGTGTGTGAGATGTTCAGTTCTATCAAAAGCATCTGACTCTTTATGACCTTATGTGTATTTTTTTGGCAAAGACAATGGAGTAGTTTGCCATTTCCTTCCCCAACTCATTTAACAGATGAGGAAACTGAGACAAACAGGGTTAAGTGACTTGCCCAGGCTCATGCAGTTAGTGTCTGAAGCTAGATTTGAACTCCGGTCTTTATGTGTCTAGACCTGATGCTCTATCGACTGCACTTCCTCACTGCATACATACAGATACATAGATAGATACGTGCATATCTATCTGTAAATATATATACATACATACATACACACACACACACACATATATATATACACATAGATATCATATACATATACACACATTGTATTCTGGCACTTTCCTAGCTCTTTCATTTGTGCCTTGAAGAAGCAGATGTTGAAATTCAAGTGGATTTTTGGTTTGGGTCCTAACTAATGCTAAACATTAAAGGAAGCTTGTAGCAAAGTCTGAGTCTCATACTAACCCCAATGGAGAGTTTTGTTTGTCACAGAGACTGCTGATTTACTAAGGAATGCTTCTTTCTCAGCACTCTAGCTTTAGTAATTACAAACAGGTGACAATGAACAGGATTTGATGGTACTTTGGGTACAGAACTATAGAACACTCTTCCATTTTGTTTCAGTGGTATGGTAGAGTGGATAAGACTCTTGGACTTAGAGATCTTAGTTCCAGTCCTACCTCAGATGCAATTTGTGTGATCGCAGGCAAGTCACTTCATCTTTTAGCATTTCAGTTTCATCACATGTAAAATTATAATGACAGGGCAGCTAGGTGGCTCAGCGGATAGAGTGTTGGGACTGGAGTCAGGAAGACCCATCTTCGTGAATTCAAATCTGACCTCAGACAGTTACTAGCTGTGTGACCCTGGGCAAATCACCGTTTGTCTTATTTTCATATCTGTAAAATAAGCTGAACAAGGAAATGTCAAAGAAGTTCAGAATCTGCCAAGAAAATCACAGCTGGGGTCATGGAGAGTTGGACAAAAGTTAAAAAAAAAGATTGAGTAAAACAACAAAACTGGGATGATAATATTAATAAGGCAGTAGGATAGTGCAGTGGATAGCGTATTGAACTTAGAATCAGGAAGCTCTGGTTCAAATCCTGCCTCAGACACTTTGTAATACTGGGCAAGTCACTTGACCTTTTCAACCCTCAGTTTCTTCATCTGTAAAATGAGAACAATAATAACAGCATCTACTTCACAAAATTTTAGTGAAGATCATGAGATAACACATTACATATACATATATATGTGTGTATACAACTTTTTACAAACTTTGAAGTGCTATATAAATGCTAGCTCTTATTACTGTCATCATCATCATCATCATCAGCGTGACTTGTAATACCTCCTCTGAAGCTAAGGGGTTTTTGCATCCTTTGAAATACTATATATTTGTGGTTTTATTCTGTAACACTTAAAGTTTTTCTTAGTTCCAGTTGATGAATACATCAATCACTATATCCTAGAGAGGAGAAACATGAAATGGATAGCGGAACAAAGAAAAATGTAGGATTCAATCCCACCATTTATTAAAATTAGTGATTTGTTGCTTAGAGAAATGACGGTATCCTTGACATCTTTACACAAATTTCTTTATTTTTCAAAATGGTGAAAACCATATAGAGGAGTTAGAATAGGCCAGGAGCCGATGATAGTTGCCTGTTGGATTGAAGTTTGTAATTTTATGCATAACTAAAAAGCAATTAGTAAACTCCCTTGACATACTAAAGTCTGTTTTATATGGATAAATCTCAAGAAGGAGCAGAGGAGAAGAGAGGAATCTTTATTTTAGCACAATCCATTTCAAAGCTTCTTGAAAGACTTTAGGTCATAAAAGTAATATTTACTGCATTATTTATGGAAACTGCTAGCCAGATCTGTGCTTCAGGGAAACACTTTGGCAGGTTAACAGAACAAGATGTAGAATTTAAAGAAAATGATTGATACAAGCTAGTTGTTTTTCACTTTATTGCAAGGAGTATACAGTGAAGAACATCTGAATCACATTTTTAATAGTCTGAAGAAGGACTTTCCTTCATCTGACATCTGTTTGCATAATAGCTTCTTCTTCATGCGCAATGAATTCTTTTTTTTTCTTAATGATTAAGGTATGCTAGATTTAGAGCTGGAAAGAACCATAGAGATTATCCCAAGTTCCAACCACTCATTTTGCACGAGGAAACGGATTTAGAAGGGTAAAGTGATCTCCTTGAGAGTAGCAAGGTAGGAAATTAGAGGAGCATTATGATGAACCCCCCAGACTCTGAGTATGTTTACAACGTTCATGTTGAAACTAAAGGCTTTGCCTCCACATTTCTGTTTTCCTTTAATACCAAGGGAATCATTATGAATCTTACAGGAACTGATCAAATAATAATGATGTCACTTCCCACTAACTTGGAATACTGGGAATAAAGGCACAAGGGCTTGAAAATTAACAGTCTGATTTTTTTTAAATGCATGTATATAAGACTTCAGAATGTGGATTGGTCCTTGACAGGTTTTACCTGGGACATCTGTGTTCTCTAAAGTGACAGCTGCAGCAATATCAATGGAAAGCATTGTACAACTTCACAGTATCTAGCTAAATGGAGCACAGATTGATTGAAACTCTAATCAGTCACTAAGTGCCAGGAGCTATCAAGTATTTTCACCTCTGCCCAGTGGTCACTATTATGTAACATCAATTCAGTTTTGAGAGGGATAGAAAAACTGTTCAAGTGAATAAGCAGATTAACTTTCTGAGAAAATCCTTGATCACCCAGACTGGCCAAATTCTGTGTCTGGGTATTCTTTTAGACTCCACAGTGTGAAGGATAAAGAAACTTGAGGAAGGAAGAATTCAGGGCAATGAAAGATGATCAGAAATTATAAATGTGAATCTGTAAATAAATATAAAAAGAAAATGAGTCACTTTATCTTGGGAAATGAAAGTAAAGAGATGATTTAATTAATTACTAAGACTTACTTGGGTTCTTAGTCATTATCTTTTTAATGAAAAAAAAAGTATATTGTATAGATTATGGCATGCAACTGGACAGGCAACCCATTAAATGATTGTGATTGTTAATTTACTTTGGACCAGTGTAGCAAATGGACCAGAGTTGAACAAGATGAGATTGGGCTAGAATGCTGAAGGGAAAATGGTCACTACTTTTAAAGAACCCAAACTGCTCAGTAGTCATCTCTCTTATGCCCTATTTTGCAAAACGGCTGCTGTATAATTGTAAATCTTTGGATTATTAAGTTCTTAGAAGAATTAAATGTCAAAAAATCCTGAGGGCAAATAGAAAGATACATAGTAGACATAAACAGACTGCAGCATATTACCAAGGACGATCTGTGTGTAAAAAATAGCATGAGGATATGTATGCCAGAAAAGGAGGTGCAGGCTTATCACATAATGAAAATCAAAGGAGATAACAAAGGCAATGTAGTTCAAAACCCAAGTGGTACCCTGGTAACACAAAATAGTAAATGAACAAAAGGAAGTCCTCTGGCAAATGGAGCTGACTTTCTATGAAGGATTCAGAGGAAAAGAAATGGCACCAAAATATCACAAGATGAAAGGTACGAAGGGGGTACAAACTACATCAGTGGAGGGAACAGCTATACTTAAATCACAGATTCTTCAGAGTACCACAGTAAGCTAAACAACTGTCCTGAATTACCCCATGGATGACTAAACAGTGTACGATAAACTTAATGTGTAAGAAGCACTCAGATGACTGGAGCTTGTTTATGTTGATTCAACAATTAAAGTTATAGAATTTGTGTAAATATATTTTTAAAAAAATGATAAAATGCCCATCTCTTTGGGTTGAGTTCAAGACAAATTAGGTGATCTTTTACTTTCTTTCTGGGTCTACTTCTACCCTTCTCTTCTCTCTATTGTCATTGACTCATTCTCTCATTTTTTTCTCTTTATTATTCCCTTTTTCCAACCATATCTTTTTAAATTGAATAAGTACAGCAGACTTGCAGTTACGTGTCAATATACTCGAAATGATGAAATCTATACTTTTTCTTCCCTTTCATCTATAGATAATGATAAAAAAAACATGATTCTAGTTTTATATTTCTCAAATATAAAAATAAAATAGATTGGGTATAATGAAATTATTAACCCTGAAAGAGAAAGGCAGAGATTAATGATGTTAGGGTGAGCTCTTTCACAGCGGTCTCTCATTATTTCTCCATTAGTTTTTTCCTTGAAACTATTACAGTAAACAGGTGTCACATTTTGTTAATATCTGAATCGTGACTCTTTTTCCTCCAGATTCAGTTTCTCAGCAGATGCTGATCATTTCTAACTTTCTCCTTTAATATATTACTGGCTAGTTCTTGAGCAACTTCTTAAGTACTTTCAGGTGTATAGGCCAGGCATCATTATTTGGAGTTTTACTTTTTAGGGAGTGATGACTGTGATTATAAATTGCCTGTGTATGCTGAACTGTAAATCAGACATGAGAACGCTCCCAGAAATTGCCATGGTCCTAATCTGAAATAGGGGACCTTTACGTAGCTGCAGGAGTATTCATCTTATCCTTACTGGGAGGTGACAAAGGAAGGCAGTCATATTTGTAAGTATGCTACCAATACATATATCTATAATTCAGAGATGTATGGTTTGATCATTGTGCAGATTCCCTTAACCTAAGGAGATTAGTTTCCTTTAACCTAATCAGGTTAATATTCTTCTAATCTACACACACAGACACACACACACACACACACAAGCTCTTTGAGGTCAGGGATGGACTCATTTCAGTCTCTGTATCCTTAGAGTCTAATTTAATAATAATAACATTCATAACAATTGCTAGCATGTATAATAATACATTTATAATGCCTTAAATCTTTTAAATCACTTCATGCCTCCCCCACATATTTACATTTATTCTACACAAGAACCTTGTGAGGTAGGTATGATCACTGTTCCTATTTTGCAGATGAAGAAACTGATACTGATAGAGATAAATGACTTGCCCAGAGTCATACTGCTAAAATTTTAAATCCTGAGGCAGGATTTGAATTTATGTCTTCTTGACTCTATCAGACTCTATTTACTATGCTATATCTGTGGACTGATTCAACAGAGATGCATTGTATTATTTCCTGAACCCATACTTGAATTTGGTCCAGATTTCAAGAACCTGCCAGACCTTTTGGTCTCCTGGAATATAATCTTGAGGACTCCAGGGTAACATTTATGACAAGATGAGACATTTGAGTGAAATAATGGTGAATTTTCTCTCTTTGACTGTGCCCCTCCCAATCTTAGGCACCCAGTCTATTACCATTCAGGTTTAGTCCAGTTCTTTGACCCATATTATTAAGTGGAGGGAAGGATGGAGGGAAACTCCATCCTAGCTCTACTCTGCAGAAAGAGTAAATTTGCCTGCTTTCACATATCTTCTATGCCTTCCATAAGGAGCAGAGCCAGGATATCATAAAAAATGTCTCATGAACAGTATCAGCAGAATTAGCTTCAAATACAATGACTTATCCCCGGATCCTTTAATTTTTAATGACAACCAAAGAGAGCTGTGAATGTGAGTGGCAACCTAGTAGTCATACATAGGAAAAACTGAGCAAAATCTGATGTGGGGATTTTAATTGCCCAACTTACAGAAAAACTACTGAGGTAGAACTCTGACCCAATGGCACTTAAAGGGTTCATAGTCCCCTCTAATGAAATGGTCCTTAGATCCTCCTTACCATCTGACATGCCCTCTTCTTCCTGGACCTAGTTTTTGTAGAATTTGATACCCAAATATACAAAAGAGGCATGGTGAAATACAGGATCCTATTAGTTGAGAGACTTTGCTCTTGAGAGCCAAAAATGACGTATCAGCAAAATGACCTATCATGACAAGTAGGGAAAAGCATGGGGCAACCCCACTGACTACAAGTGGTCATAAAATGGTCATAAGATGATCACTTGTTCATGTTGGACAAGAGAGAATGATTTGGAGGTATAAAAATAAGTGGGGGAACTTTCCAAAGCATCAAAGCATCTCATCCATGCTGGGTTTGAACATGGAATTTGATCATTGAGATTCTTTGTCAACATTCTTGTGGTTGCACAAGTGAACCTCATAACTTGGTATATAAGTAGTGAGCATTACATTAGTTTGAGGTATGCTTTAAGAACCTGTCTATACCTATGTGATTTATGTCAAATCAAATTGATACTGATTGGAATAGAGTAGAGGTTAAAGTACATTATTTTTACATTGATTTGAATTGCTTTTCATATAAGTATATTCCATAGTTGTATTTTCATTGATTCTAGCATTTTTTTATAGAAAGTTTGAAACCTGAAAATGAATGGAGACTAATTCAGTCCATATGCTAAGTCTTTAGGTCTGTCCTTTTACTCTGAATGGCATTCTTATTTACTTAGGGAAAATAACAGTTAAATGAATAATCATTTTAATGTTTAGTATTTTAGGAAATATTTAGATTAACTATAGACCCCTTGACTTTCAGGAATAGGCCAAATATGGGGAGCCAGTGGGTATGGGTAGCCCAGATGTCATAAAAGGTATCACAGAAGTCATGGCATCTTCCTTGACTCCAAGAATGGAAAATAAGTCTATGGTGCTATGGAATTATCATCAATGCAGGGTCACACTGATGAGAGTACCATGGAGTACAAAGAAGAGATGAGAAATAAGAGATGGTCATACTGGGGCAGCTAGATGGCGCAGCAAAAACAACACCAGCCCTGGAGTCAGGAGGACCTGAATTCAAATCTGGCCTCAGATACTTAACACTTACTAGCCATGTGACCTTGGGCAAGTCACTTAACCCCAACTGCCCTGTTTTCCCCCCTCCAAAAGGCAAATAATAATAACAATAATAATAATAATAAACAGTCATACTGCAGATCTTGGTGTTGAGGCAAAAAAAGGGCAATGGGACACAGGAAGATAATCAAATTGGGTGTGTGCTCCTAGAGCTTGGGTACCCTGGAGCAGAGCCCTATAGTCCTATTATGTTATAGTTCAATTAGGATGAGGACTGAGAAAAAGCCATTGTATTTAACAATTAACATAACTGGTAAAGTTGATAAGATCAGTTTCAGTCATTTGGTGAAGTTGGAAGCCAGATTTCAGGGGTTCTGAAGTAAGCAGGTAATGAAATAAGTAGGTAGAGAATGCTGAAGACTTTTTCTAGGAGTTTGTCTGTGAAAGGGAAGAAAAAATAAAGGATGATAGTAGAAAATGGCAAAGTAATGGCTTTTAAAAAAATTTGGTATCAAAATAGTGAGTTACAAGTTGTTGGATCTGATAATTTAAGTATTCATAGGAACTGAAAGAAAATGTCTTTCTAAACTTTTGCAAGATTTAAAAAAGAAAAAAAAAACTTTTACTTTTTTCTGTTTGACTAGCCAATAAAATGTTGGCTGGATTTTCTGCAATTCTACTTTACTTTCTTTCCTGTTTTCATAAAACTTGTAAATATGCACCAAGTATATGAGGCATTAACAGAATTTTTACCGGAATTCCTGTAGAACTGATATCCCAGACTAAAATTCAGTAATAATTGGTGATTTACTTACCATCTTGCTATTTAGGCTACACATTCCTTTTTCTTGTACAAAAGCTCCCACATATTAAAAAAAATTGTACTAGTATTAAAGTCATTCCAGCATAAACATTTCTATCATCCACAATTCTATTATGTGAGCTTGTTTTGGTTTTTATTTTGGTATTCCATTCAACTTTTTTCATTTTCATTTTTTACAAATTAAAACACTAGCACATTGACATGGCTGCTTCATACATAACTGAGGAAAAAACATCTTCAAAGTTTATAAAGATAAGATGACAATTAATACAAGTGTACAGATAACATTCCTCCAAATTAAAAACCATAGCAAAGTATGGTTGATGTATGTGTGTGTGTATTCATATATTTATAAAGACACACATACAATGTGTTTTTGTATGTGTAGTGCCAATGATGTAATTATAAGTTCTAGTAATATAGCCTGTTATAACATAAAGAATGATGGTCTTGTAGTAAAAAAAAACAAATTCTATTTCAGTTTTATCTCTGCTCTATATGATGTGGTATGATTTAACTTTGGGCAAGTTATGTAATCCTATGCCTCAATTTCCTCACTGACTAAAATGAACTAATAATGTCTTCAGTACTCTCTTTTGGTGGCCCATATGCCAGAACTTTCAGGAATATCCACTGTCACTGCCTCCCCACCTCTTTGTATAGTTACATTTCTTTTTTCCAAAACCAAAAAGTCCAGGCTTTCACTCACTGTTATTGCCTATGTGTTTATAGAGGTCCCTAATAATTATTCTTTTGACTAGTTTTTCCTAAATGCCTGCTTACATTTCCAGGGAATCATGTATTATCTTTACCTTTGTCCCTTCTTCCTGGGAAAAAAAAAATTCAGTGATTGACAATAAAGGGTACGTAATGTCAATATAGCCACTCAGTTCTCTTCTCCCTTCCCTTCTCAACCATTAGACAAAGGCTTAGTATGTATGACATTAGCTGATAGAGCTCTTTTAAGGGCCAAAGAGAAAATTTATTTAAAGTGCTTTATAACAGTTGAGTTCAGTAGAAATACAATTTATTATTATAATGGCAGTATTACTTTTTTCTATTAATGAATATGAAATGTAATTCATGTATACCACAAAGGAAAGATTAAATGTAATAATGTCCTATTAATATGAAAAAATTGCATAATACAAATATTTGGCCAATCAAAATATTTTGACTTTTTTTGTTATATCAATTTAGCATAGTGATTTTTTTTTGCCTGATGCCTTATCATAATAAGCATGATATGATAATAAGCATAATAACTCATGAGCAAGAAGAGTGCATGTCTATTTTACATAAAGCCTTTCATTCAAGAGTTTCCTGTGATAATTCATAACAATAAATTAGAATAATTATACTTTGACCTTTATGTGGACAAAATGAGAAGGTAATGTTGGCTTTGTTGAAACGTATACACAGCCTTGGGCACAGACATTGTTAATTAATTCAAGAAAAATTTCTTAAGAAAAGCGCTTGTGGCACAGTGGATAGAATCCTGGCTCTAAAGTCAGAAGACCGGAGTTCAAATCCTGTCTGAAGAAAAAATTTTTAATTAACAGAATACTATCCAAAATAGTTTCTTTTTGAGATTGGTAAAGATCATAGACTCATAGATTGAGGTAGAAGGAAATAATTTCATGCTTCACTGAATATGTTTGCTAACAATGTAATTAATATTTTTCAATACATCATAATATTTTTTTCTTGACCCTACAACTAGTTCATTTCAGTTGTTTTTTCCAATGAGTAAAAATAGGCAAAAGATTAAGGCTTCAATACAATGTCCCTTATAGCCATAGAACTACTGTGATCTAACTTCAATGAAAGTAATACTAATACAAAAACTATAGAAATTTAAAAGATTCATATAACCTAACAGTGATAAGTGGGGTACCTAGAAGAGGAAACACTACTTAGATAACATAATCTTTTTTCATCAGATCCTTCTGTGAGTGGTATGCTATACACACATTTCTACATATCACCTAACTCATAGTACAATGCAACTCCAAATTTTTAGGCACCTATTATTTGCAGAACACTGTGATAAGCCCTGAAAAGGTACAGAATTGAGATAAAATATAGTCTCTACTCTCAAGAAACTTATAGTGTAGTAGGAGGAAGAGGAGGAAGAGGAACAAAGGAGGAGGAGTAATAGTAGTAGTGGTAGTAGTGGTAGTAGTAGTAGTAGCAGCAGCAGCAGCAGCAGCAGCAGCAGCAGTAGTAGTAGTAGTAGTAGTAGTAGTAGTAGTAGTAGTAGTTGTAGTAGTGATAAGGATAGAGATTGATAGGAGAGGGGATATGATTTCATTAGTATAAGTAAGAAAATTTCATACACCAGGGCAGGTCTGAAGCCTCTCTGAAGCTGATAATCTTAGAGAGATACCTAAGGCACTGAAGCGGCTGTGATTTGTCCAGGCTCTGGCATCCAGTATGTGTCTAAGGTGAAACTTTCACCCATTTCTTCCTTTCAAGTCCCTCTCTATCCATTAAGCCATACCACCTCTCTAGAAATAGAGGCAATATAGATAATAATAGCTAACACATACAGAACTTTAAAATTTGTCAAGCACTTTAAGTATATTGTCTCCTCTGATCTTTACAATAATATTATTAATTGTGTAAAAACAGTCCATCTCACAATTGAAGAAACAGAGGCAAAGTGAGGTTAAATGAATTACCTGGGTGACACGGCAGTTGTTTTAGAAATGATTCAGACCTATGTCTTCCAGATTCCAGATCAAAGTTCTATTCATTATTCCATGCCACCTTGGGTGAGGGCACGAAATGCCAGCATATGCAGATGTGATACACAACCTGACATCACAAGAGGATTAGTCCTCCACAAAAGTCTGACACTGATGCCTCGTCACGGTGTGGATGTGATTCTGGTTTCTTGAGCACTGTCAAAATCTTACATACGAGAAAGATGTCAAGTACGACTTTTGCTTTGCTCCCTGAGTTTTTCAAGTTGCTGTCACTTTCAAACTCTCCAAAGTTGAACCTGATCTTATAACAAATTGAGTTTTTTAAAAGTATTGCTAATGCCTTTGTCTTTGTATTATATTGTGTCTATTCCCCACCCCCAAGATGAAATCCTTTGATGTGACAAATGGAGAAACTTATGCAAAGATTCCCAGTAAAATGCTTATAGCTAAACAAAACAGCCCTATGTCTTTGAGGTGAAAGAGCAAATAAATTTTATTACTTTCTCTCTAGGAATTTCATTGATACTCATTGGCCACTTCGAGTTAGACCTACTTTAGTAAGTTTAGGCAGACGTTAGTTTAGTAAAGTTAGACTTACTTTAGTAAGTTTCATTTAATTGTCAGTGTGCACATTGTTTTCTTGGTCCATTTGTTTTGCCCTGCATTAATTTATACAAATCTCATCATTTTTGACCATATGATAATATTCCCATTAAATATGTATGTGTATGTGTGTGTGTGTGTGTGTGTGTGTGTGTGTGTGTGTGTGTGTGATCCTTTTCTCAATATAGGGAACTTACTCCCTCCAGGATATTTTGTTTGCTTGTTTTTTTCACAAAGAATGCTGATATGAATATTTTCAGATTTGGGGATATGCTGGACCTTTGTTTTTTCTTTCACTTCCTTGGGGTATATGTCCCTGTGGGATAGCTGGGTATAAGGTTATTGGCAATTTAGCTGCATAATTCCAAATTGAAATGAGAAAGATTGTATCACTTTATAGGTTTTCAGCAATGAGGAGGGGACCTGTGCCTACAAGTGAGAATGACAAAACAAACAAATTTTTAAAAGGAATATCCCCTTAAAAGCTATTATAATGACAGGGATGCTCAAGACAAACCCAGAAGAAGAAAATATTTATAAAATAT
>CM053596.1:210339956-210373752 GCA_028646575.1 Pseudocheirus occidentalis
TGTGCTAAATATTGTGATATAATATTGAACTATGAATAGTGTACTGAATCTTGATTTGTAATGGAATAAACAGAGTGTTCACTACTACTGTGTAACCTGAATCTTAAAAGCTGTTCACAGTAGCATTCTTTCAGGAATCTACTGTTGATTGGCTTTACACTGGGCAAGATGCAATTGTCTGAAGTCCAGATAAAAACCTGGTTCCAGAATTGCCACATGAAGCTGAAGTGCCAGCTGCAGGACCTGAGGCCCCCTGACCTTCCTCCAGTCCTCCACCTCTACAGCTCTCTGCTTCTGCCCTTTGCACTGGTGTCACTGCCAGGCCTACCCTTTGTGTACCCCATCTCAATGCAGCTCCCAGTCCCCAGCCTGGTCCAGGAGCCCTTTGCTGGGGGCTTGGCCCTCCCACCTCTGCTGTCTCTGTCTTAACCCCCCAGCTCCTGCAAAGGGTCCCCTTCTGCCATCCCATCTGTGCTGACCTGTCTGCTGAGCGGTTGTCTAGACCGGGCTTCCTTCCTGAAGGCATTGTGACATTGGAGACTCACCCCACTTTGGGGGGTGACATTGCTACTGAGAAAAAGGAGAAATAAGGAACAGGACAACCCCCTCCAGGAGACAAAAAGTCTGAGACAAGACCCTGGAGAAAATTCCTCTTTCCTCTGGCTATTTGCCCCCCTATAGGGCCTCCAAATATGAACTTGATGTATATACTTGCAATTTTTTGTCAAAGTATATTATGTACAGAAAGAATTTTTTATGGAAATATTAAAAGAACAGTCATGTTTAAAAAAAAAAAGAAAAGTGAAATTAAGAAGATATTTATTCCAAGTAAAAATTAATCCAGTGCAAAGTATCTGATATTATATGGACAAATGACATCAAATTTGAATAATTATTTGTCATATGTCAAGGTAGGCCCAACTGATATAGGATCATGACACAGGTGAGTTGTCATTGTTCTACTGGTTCCATTTGAAAAATAGGGAAACTCAAAGTTCAATAATTTTGGTATGATGCCTAAATATATGCTATTTTAACATCAATCATAGTAATAAACACAATGCAATAAAGTGGCCACCAAAATAAATGGCAAGTTTTAAAAAATGAAAAGAATGGTTTCACTTTTTGTGGATTTTTAATAATTATATTTAAATTTAGTTGTCTATGTTTATAAAAATTAAAACACTATCCTTCTGCTATAGACAAATCCATAACTAATTTTAAGAAAACAAATACATTGGAGCAGTTAAAACTAATACAACCTAAGACAACAGAAACAGTTTAAATGGCAGAAATATAGAAGCATGGAGTAAAACCGTCATATCCAGAAAGAAAAATCCTCTGTTTTTATCACTGGTATTCACAAGGTAACTTTATTGAATAAGATTAAAAGACGGCTCTGTTTGTTTTGTAAATGCTTTTAATGCTGATACCACAAAACCTGATAAACTGAAATCCTGAAAGTAAATATACAGAATATGTGGGGAAGACAAATTTTTTTCGAGAGAACATTAGAGGCTTTTAATAGGCAAAACAAGTGTTTGCCAAAAACCATTTTTGTGATATCAACCAGGTCTTCTAAATCACCTGAGTATGCTGAAAGAACGAGTACGTGTAAAAAACCTCATTCAACCAGAGAGATGTTGTCACTGTCTTCTTCTAACTAATGCTCCTGGAATCATATACAAATCAACTCTGACAGGTCCCATTTAGAGATAATGTGATGGGAAGGAGAACTGTCCATCTGTTGAAAGACCTTTATAAATCAATTGATTGTGAAAATAAAATATTTCAATTTTCAGTACAAGTGGATGACACAACAAATGTAGCTGAAGTGCTTATTTGATTATATATGCATACACTGCATTTGGGTTCAGAGGACCATGGTTCAAAGCTTCCCTCTGCTACTTAGTACCTACTTCTATCATCCATCCACTGTGGGCTTGTTTCATTTGTAATATTAAGCAACAGAGACCCATAGTTGTAATGGCAAGCAAAGTAGTTAACACCTTGTTTCAGCTATTTAATTATTTAGCAACTTGTTTCAGTTCCAGTTTCTTTTAAGGCTTGCCCATGATTACATCAAGTCTTTGAACTTGTGAACTCTTGTTGCTTATACAACAGGAAGGGGTGGAACAGGGAGGAGCTAATGACCATATTTTAGGAGAGGCCCAGGCTGGATAGGGCAGAACTGAGAACTGGGAGGAAGCATGGCTGTGTCACTGGTACTTTGTCTATCTGTTTTGATGTTACTTTGTCAGATTTGTCTGCTGGTAGAGGATGGTGATGTTGTAACAGAAGCCCTGGGACCTTACTGCTGGTTCAGAAGGGCTGAAAGAGGATTTTCTTGTTGTTTGTTTACAGAAATCCTGGAGGAGGGTCTTACTGATGTTTTCAGAGGTGCTGGGACTATACTGATGATTTATGTTGATTTCTCAGACCTTGTTTTTGGGTTTTTGTTGATTTCACAGGCAGAAAGTAAATTGGTGATGGTGCTGGCAATGTGAATGAATGTTATTGTGGCTTTGTTAAGCTTTTTCTTCCCAGGAACAGAAACTATAAAGGACTTGAGGTGGACTAGACATCGTGAGTTTCAATATGGAACAGGAAGTAGACGAGGAGCTGGACAAGGAACTAGACAAGAAGCTGAGAGTCTCCTGCCTTTAAATTCAGTTAACAGTTGGATAGATTAAGGCAGGAGCTGGGACCATGGAAGGGGAACCATGGAATCTGAGAGCCAGCCTCAAGTCAAGATGAAAAGACCTTTCCTTGAGTATTTAATGCAAACTGATAAGATCAGGATTTACTGTGGCCTAGGGGAGGGAGGATTCATACTCTGCATCCTGTACCTCTTCAGGATGACTGAATTAAGGATGATTGGAAACTAATCTCGAATTAAGAAGAAAGAAGACTTTTTGACTGAGAGATTAAGACAATGTGATCTGGGATGGAGAACTTTGACCTTTGCACTTTGAGTCCATCAAGGAAGAAAGGCTCCTTAAGGATGATTGAGTTAAGTTCTTACTGAATGATATTTTTTTGCTTAAAACTATGTGACGACTTTGGTAAAAACAATGTGGCCACTTTAACGGGATAACTTAGGTTATAACACTGTGAATGCTGTACTTTGGTTTCTGTCAATATCTTGAGAGTTCATTATATTATGTAATCAGAATCTTGAAGCTGTTCACAGCAGCAGTCTTCTGGAAAGCTGCTTGTGCTTGGCTTTACAATAGTGGATAAACAACTAAGAAAAGTTCCTTCACACTAAATCTGTGATACTTTGATGACCAAGCAAATTCAAGTTATTCAGAATATAAGGTGTCTACTGTGTGAAGCAATTCTCCAACTCAGTCATAAGTAAATTAAGAAAAAGAAAAAGAAATGGCCTCCAAATATCTCAAGCACAATTGATCTTACGTTGGTTGTCATTTACACAACATAGGTGAAGTGGCACTGTCCATTCCACTTTCCTAATCATGCTACCATTCCTGATTTTTTTTTAAAGGACATATTGAATCATATCTTCTACGTGGCTAAATGACTACCCAGAAGAAATCTAGGCTGCTACACTGGCTTTTTTAGGTCAAATGGACTGGTCCTCCACTGGTTATTGTTTATTTTCAGTTGTGCATTTAAAAATGTTCAGTAAATCTTATTTCCAGACATGTCCCTTCTAATTCAAATTTTGAAAACCTGTTCAACTTTTTACATTTTAATTTTCTATAATTTTATAACCAACCCCAGAGTCTAGCCAAGGGCTAACATTCCGTGGGAGTAGTACAGACATTGATGTAGTATCAACCTTCACCAAAATGTCAAGTCTGGTGTTTTTTCTCTCACTTCTCTTTTCAGGGTCAAAGAGTCCCTGCTAGCCTGAGTGTGTAGGATCCCTCATGGTTTTACCCCAAGAAATCCTCAACTATTCAGGCTATGTTCTCTATGCTCCTGAAACTTTTACTCTTCTCTCTCTTTTCTACCTATCAAAACTAACTCCTACTTTGTTTTATTGCCTTTTCAGTTAGTTTTCAAGTTGGAAAAGAAAATACAGTGCTTCTGGGGAAGCATCAAACAGACAAATAAATGAACAGTTATCGCACTTACTATGAAATAGATATTTCTTACCTGGCTCCACTGCTCTGGGATATCTCTGACTTCTCCTTTATGCCCCTGAGTTAGATATATCCCCTCCTATCCCTCCAAGCTCCTTGAGGGCAAGGGTTGTCTTTCTTCTTCCCTTTTTGCATCCTTAATTCTTAGAATAGTACCTGCCACACTATAGGCATTTAATAAATGTTTACTGACTACTTAAGAGATGTAAAGGGTCTGGTTAAATATCTTTTTAAAAATCATTTCTATTAAAATATAAATGGGCCAATATTTTCTACTTACTATAATGTACTGAATAGATGCAAGTGAAACACTAGAGTTTTTCATGAGCATTTTTTAAAAGGAGGGAAAAAATTCAAAAATGATTCCTCACTGAAAGCAAAATAAGTGCCGTCATTTATCTCTAAAAGCATTACATATAAAACAATGAAGATTCTGCAGGGAAGCCGAGGCAAAGCCATTTGCTCATCAATAGATAAACTAAATGAAATTTTAATGAAAATGTTTGGGGCAAGTTCATTTTGACATCAATTTGGGGATGAAACACTTCAAAGAAATAATTCTGAACAGTAATATTCACTTAGTTCTTTTAATTGTGTTAGAAGGAAACAAGTAATGAAACTGTTGTTAGCAAAACAAAAAGGATAAAAAATATCTATCAGAATTAGATTAATAATGAAGAGACTGATCTTTCAAAAGTGGATAGAATCCAAAAGTTTAAATATTATAATTTAGAAGATTAGCTGAAACACTTTAACAATTTTAGAGATGTAAATCCATTTAACTTATCAAGTGTATAAATTTAAGGAATCAATGCCATCTTTCTTGGATAATTATTAATCCTTGTCTCCTTTGATTATTAAAATATTTAGACACTGAAGCAGTTAAAAAGAAAGCTAATTAAAATGGACCTCGTTATATATGTATCTTGACCAAAGCAGAAATTTTAATTGCATAAAATCAGATAGAGAGATTTAAGAATACAACCAAAGGTTACCAAGCATTTTTCCTCCTGAGAGCTTAAGCCTTGTCTGCTAAAGAACAAATACTAGGTAGGTGGGACCATGTCTTAAGCCTTTTGGTGCAATCAGATGAACTGTACTTTTTCATTTTTCAGGGGGTTCCTTGGAAAACATGGATAAAAGTAAAAAAGAATGCTCCATTCTGAGATTAGAGATTTCAATCTTTCTTCAGTAAATGCAATAAGGCAAGACCTAGACCCATTTCCATTTTTTATCATTAAGCACTTCATTACCCTGTGCAACCTAAAAATCCCTAAAATCAATACCAGTCTTAATGTTACCAGAAGAAGCATAGTGTAAAATGACTGAAAAAGTAGTAGAAATGAGGTAGGCTGTAAGAAAATTAAAATGTTAGCAGTATTTTTTAATTTGATATAATAGTGAAAGGAGGAAGAAATTAAGAGGTATGGAAATGGGGGAAAAGACAAGTATAGGAATGAACTGAAAAGAGATGTAAAGTTAATGAGGTAGTAAAACAGAGAAAGGCTATTCCAGATGGTAGGAAGAAGAAAGAAAGGACTAGATTCTATGTGTCAAAATTTCATAAAGAGAAAGAAATGAGATTAGTGCTAGAAAATGAAAAAAAAGGAGATGCATACAGAAAAAAAATAACATGAGAAAGAAGTAAAGCTTCTTAACTCAATGTGAATGAGAATCAACATCCACAAAATTGCAAATTTATAATATTAATGTTAGAACTTTGAATTTGAAAGAGGCAGCACAAAGTAATAGATAAAGAGCCAGCCATAGAAACCAAAACCTGGGTTTAGGTCCCACTCCTGACACTTTCTGGCCATGTCATACTGAGCAAACCACTGAACTTCTTAGTGCCCTGGGCAGTTACTAGTCTGCATAGATGGATTTTACATAATGAGAATTAACTTTAAATATAAAAAACACAAGTCCAGTTTCTAAATGAATAGTCTCTATTATCAATGCTTGGATACTTTGAAAAACCATACCATATATATTTTAATTCCTGATAGAAATGAAAGCAGATAATATGAAGATACTAGAGCTAATTAGAAGGATCCTCAACAGGTTCTTCTCAGAAAGACAAATGAAGAAATTTACAGTAGAGTTAGATTCATAGTGTACCCATACTTCTACCTCTCCAGTATTACTCTTTATTTTTATTTGACTAAAGCAATAGCCCACCTCCATTCTTTCTTGACCCTCAACTTCATTGTTCATATTGGTATCAAACCAACTCCTCTTATTCATATAAGACTCATTTAAATAGATTTTTCTGTATCTATTTCATTTTATTCTTCTCCAACTCACAAATAGATTTATAAATCCACTTGAGCTCACTTTCTCCATCTCCTTAATTCTTTGGATCTTCATTTTCACTACACAGTTGACACATATCCTACATGACTCTATTCTGGCCCTAATCTTTACTAGGCTGTGCACCACATCTGTGGTTCATCATGATGCTCCCCTCTCCAGCCACAATTGCTTTGTTTAGATATTTGATTTCACCATACTCTCCTCTGTATTCACCTTCATTTTGAAAATCATTCTCTATTTCTCTCTGTCTCTCTCTCTCTGTCTCTCTCTCCTCTCTCACTTTTTCTCTGTCTTTCTCTGTATATGTATATTATATATATACATATATAAATATAGATACTTCTGTGTATGTATGTATACATATATATATATATATACATATACATATATACACATGTTTAATTCCTTTGGAAAATTGTGTTAATTTCCTTGCAAGCAGTCTCTATTTCTTCATTCTCTCAAACAGATGTTAGCACATAAGCTAAGTAGTGACCATTTTGCTAATGTCCACTATAAATACTGAAAACTGAGAAGTATCCTAGCAAGTGATATTTCCAATTTCTTTTGTTTGTATGGTAAATCCAAAACTACAAACTCTTTCACTTGTCACTCCAAGAATCTCACAGTTATCCTTCCATTTGACTAGGACTTTCTTTTGTCTTTTTGTCCTTAAAATTGGGGTATTGATGTAGTTCGGTTATTCTACTAAAGGACTTCCACAAAGTCTTACTTCAATACACATCAAATCTAGGTGACTGATTTCTTGAAGGCTATGCCACTAGAGGGTAATCTCTTGACTGGTTTCATGCAAATGAAAAGTCCTTGAGTATAGTCCTGGGAGCAGATTAAGTAAACTATCTAAAGATTACTTTAGTTAAGCACAGAAAAGCTTATGATCTATAGGCTAGACACTAGATAGTTCAATTTTGAAACCCACTAAACAAAGATAAATTTAAAATGGTCTTCATTCTTTCACAGGCTTTTTCCTTTTCCTTAGTGATAATGTCTGTGGCAGAAAATCCAACAAGGGATGTTATGAATGAGAATTTTTAGACCATAATTTTACTCTTGGTACTCTAAGTGTGTGCTCACTCTCTAATAACTAATGAATTGAACTCTTTCTTGAATAATTACATATCTTCCTGAAACTTCCTGAAAACTTAAGAAATGAGTTTGTCTCAAAAGATTTAGGGCATATTTCATTATTACTCAGGATGAAGGAATGACAACGACAAATATTATTTTTATATGTTGATGTTTATATTTTTTCTTTTTGAATAAGAAAACGAATATCTAATTTTCCTTTATTTTAAGGTAATACGTATGTATGTTCAGTTCAATTTCATATGGAGACCACCATTTGACTTGAATTCATCCTATTTTTATAATGACTAAGTAAGTATTTCTGAGTTTTTCTTTGAAAAATGTTGCTATTATTGCATTATTATGGCAAACAGATTTTCCTGATCATCATTATTTATCTTAAAGAAGCCACTAATAATGTACCTAGAAGTTCTTAATATAGTTAAATTTTAAATATAACCTTTTAAGAATGTTATATGTGTGTTTCTTTATGTATGTTACATAAAATAATACTTTGGGGAAGAGCTTCTTAGAAATCTCATTCTGACAATGAAAAGACACATAATAGTTTATATGTATAATCTTCTATATTACTATAAAATCACTTTTAAACACTGACACCATCAATTTAAATGGTCTGTTTTTCAATCTGGAGCTGTTCCCAGCACTTGTTTAAAAACTTCTTTACAAAGAAGATGTTTCTAAAATTCACATCCATTCATGGACTCATATCTTCAAGATTAATGCCAACACTGTAACCTTTAAATCTCATATTTTTGGCTTAAGATGTTATTTATAGTTACTTTTAAGTAAATTTGTGGAATTTTAAAGAGTAACTTTTCTTTTTTACGTATATGTCTCCAATTTGCTCCAATCCTCAACATCAGAGCCAAACCTTCCGTTTCAGTTCATCTCTTTGATAATACCATCTTACTTCATAAGCATTTAAGAGAGTCTCTTATTTTACTGTGAATTAGGAACCATATACTCTCACCATCTAGTTCACATCTCTTCCTCGTTCTGTCCCACACTACATTTCTTCCCTTTCTCCTATTATTCCTTTTCGTTCTGCCTTCCATTCTTCAAGGGAAAAAATGCTGTAACTAAAATTCTTAAAACCCCATTTCCCAAACAAACTGTCAAAAAAAATTAACCTCCTTTTATTCTAGTTCTATTTCTTACAATTAAAAAAATTAAGGTAACAGAACTTTAGAGTTGAAAGGGAAGTCATGACTTGTTTTATAGTCTGATCTTTGCTTGTATAACATTTGATCCTCTCACAATATGAGCATGACGGCAGACAATATATAATTGGAAAGAATATGCTAAACCCTGGATGAAAGAGTAAAGATCCAAAACATCTTAATAGACTAGAGTACTAGGCTGAATCTAATGCCATGAAATGTATTAGGGATAAGTGTAAAGTCGTTATGTTGGGTACAAAGATCAACATCACAACTATAAGATGGAGGAGGAAAGGTTATAAACTAATTGTCAGGAAAAATTTGTTGCAGACTTTAGTGGACTGCAAGTTTAATTCAAGTCAGCTGTGTGATGCAACAGTCAAAGACATTAAAGGGAGATGCTAATACTCAGCACTAATAAAATATTTGAAATTTCATCTTCAATTCTGGGAAATTTGGTTCAAGAAATATTCTGAGAAGGCCAATTGAGAAGGTGAAGGGTCTACGTCACATGAGTCCTGTTTGAAGGAATTAGTCATATTTAGGTCAGGATAAAAAAAGGCTCAGGGAAAACAGGATAGTTGTTTTTCAATATTTGGAGAGATTACACTGGTTCCATTTAGTCTCTGGGGGCAGAAGCATCAACAATGAGAAGGAAGGTTCAAAGAGGCAAATTTCAGTTGATGCCCAATATCATAATGGGCTTTAAAGAAAGGCAGTGATTGCTCTCTCCTTTGAGTCTTCAAGTAGAAACTGGATGAACTCTACTCAGTTACTAATTATGACAGAAGAGACTGCTTTCCTATACAGGTTGGACAAGATGACTGTTGTTCCTTCCAGATCTGAAATTCTGTGATTCTGTGCTTCTCTTAATGAATAATTCATATTGTGTTAACTTTATTCACTGTTAATTCTCACAGCCAATTCATATTTAGCTTGCAATCTACTGAAATCCCTAGATCATTTTCAGATGAACTACTACTTTGCCATGTTTCTCCTATCTTGTACATAAGCACTATCTCTTTAATTATGCCACACAAAATGTGCTGAATCCTTTGCTTACATAACATCTATTTATTCATGTACTTGCTTGGTGAATATTCAGTAGTACGGATGCTCTTCTCAGGGAGGTGGGTACTGTTTGTGTGAGATGATAACTTTCCAGATCCCAGAGAGGTTTATTTAACATGCTTGCTAGGGCCTTTAATAACTGTCCACAGAAACATGCTAATTATCATTGATGATGAAAGTAACAACAACAATGACAACAATGGTGGTAGTGGTAATAAAACACTTATTCACAAAGTATATCCCCACCCCACCCCAAACATAAAGAAAGCATCTGAAGGTCAGGAACTGTTTCAATTAAGTTTTTGCATCTTCACTCCTATCACAGGTTCTGTAACAGAGCAGGTAGTTAATAAATGCTTATTGACTGATCAATTACCATATTCAACAAAATAAAATGAATGGAGGAATTATAATGCACACAGGCATCATAATAGCAAAAATAGTTATCAATTACACTAGAAAAACACTAGAGAATATAATTAAGGTTCACTACTTTGTCATTTTGAGGTTATTTATTTAGAAATCTGAGGACACTAAATTGAAAATATAAGTTGATGACAATTATTGTTTGCTGCTTTTTCCTCCATATTGTTAATACATTCATCTTTTTACTTGAAAATCCACATATTGTTTGGCTGGTAATATCAAAGACAGTGTGTGATCAGAAGGGGCAGTAACACTGCTCTGCTCATGTTTGACCTCAAAATAACAGATGCTTATCTATACTGATTAAAGAAATGCTGAGATCCAAATTTGCCAGTTCATTTCACCAACATCGAAACATTTATCATCTTGAGTTTTCAAAGAAGATGCAGGTCTTTCTATGAAGTTTCCCTTTCTAAAGTCTGGGTAATTGGGGGTTCCTTTAGTAATTCCTCTGGTTTGAACTTACTACTCCCTTTAAAGTCTTGAACTATTTTTTCTGCTCTCAGAAGTTCATAGTTAAGTAAGCTAAACTTCCAGGATATTAAAAAAATGCCTTAGTATTAGGCACAATAACGACATTATAAAGAAAATCTAGGCAGCACAATAGGTCAACTTGAACATTAAAACCTAAGAAAGCATGCTGACTCAATTCCCTTTGTTATTCTTTTTTTACTGTTGAAAAAAATCATTACTTAAAAAAGACAGATATTCTAAGTCTTGAGAAAGTGTTAAGAATTAACCAGCTTTCAGTCCCTTAAAGTGCCTGCCTTTCAAGGAGAGTAATTTTCACACAGATGGAAAGAGCATCATTTCTGACACTTTGTGGATTGAGAATAATCTTTCATGGTTATTTGTGTTTTTGTTCTCCAAGGGTGAACTAGTTTCACAAACCAATTTCATCACCACTTACTGCTCAGGGATATTGAAATAAGTGAGAAGGAAGAAAACAGATGGGAAAAGACAAATATTCAAAAGTAAATTACACATAGACCAATGTATATGTATATCACTGGGGAATAAGGAATTAAAAAATAGTGGAGAAGTAGGGAAAATAAGTAAAATAAAATTAAGTGCAATGAAAAGCAAATATGATAGTGAAGGTGATGGTCCCAAGAAGTTATTCAGAATCAAAGTAAAAAGTATGTAAGGGAATGCTCACAAATTCAACTCTATCATCATGGTATAATGGATAGGGCTTAAAGTCAAGGAGTTCAAATCCTCTCTTAGACACTTACTAGCTATATCACCATGGGTAAATCACCTAACCTCACTGAGACTCACCTTTCTGATATGTAAAATGAGGTAGTTGAACTAAATAGCTTCTAAAGTCCTTTCCAGCTCTAAATCTGTATTTCTACGCTTATGCAAGATATAAAAGCAAATCTTCACTGTGCTTTTTTAATATTATTTTGAGTTGTGACCTCAGACACTTGACACACTAGCCATGTGACTTTGGGCAAGTCACCTAACCCCCAATGCCCTCCAAAAAGAAAAGAAGAAGAAGAAACATTAAGATAATCCAAATAGCCTAGTAGTAGGGATTAAAATAGGAAATAATATATTTGGATGCCTAGGAATTAACCAATATTTTATTCAAAGCACAAAAGGAATTGAATCAGACGGAAAAATATTTTAAATGAAATCATCATGGTAGAGGATATATCAAGCTCAAAATATTAAAAAAAATATCACCTAGCATTTTTGCTTCATCTTGCATTGCTTTTGGGTTCAGAGTCATAAATAGTTGACTGATAAAGATAATGGACGTGACGTTATACTTCTTTATTCTTTGAAGTACTTCAGTGAACTAAGCAGGGAAATTCAAGATTAATGTAATGGGCTGAGTAAGAATCTTACTGAAGCATTTATGGCCTAGTTGGTACCAAATAGAACTAGGAAACTGGAGACCAAATCAGTCTTCCTTATTGGTTACCTGAGTGGGCCAGGAACAAGTAGCCTTTTCTATCTTTTGTTTTAATTAACAAAATCAAGTTAATTATAGTGGTTTTGCAACTATTTTAGAGCTGTTATTAAGATAAATTACATCATTTCTATAAAATTTCTACAAAGTGCTTGTGGTTAGTTAGAAAAAAGTACCACAGAAATAAAAGCTGACATTATTATGGCAATGCAAATATTCTTAATATTTTATAGGTATGATAAAATAATTTAGCATCTCTATAATATATTCTTTCAAAAGTCACAAAAGTTTTATAGTGAAAATGATGAAGAATACTTAGATCTACCTAGGAAATTTAAATAAGAAAAGTACTTAGAGGAAAAAATAGTATGATGAAAAGAACATTAGGAATTATTCAGAATATTCAAAAGATGAAGGTTTTTTTTTTCATTCTGTATCTGGTATATAGTATGGTTTAGTGAAACAAAATGGAGGTAATTTCCTCATCTTGAACTTTTCCTTTTTTATTTTTCTATTTATTTTAAAGAATTAAAAAAAAAGAATTTAGTCATTCCTCTTGTAAGTTATGCATAACTAGACCCATAAAGATGAGTTCTTTCCTCCTAAAACAATGAAGCAGGTTTCCAAAAAGATGACATAAAAGTGGTCTGTCACTTTAATAATTGGAAATATTTTGTCTAATCATTAGTTTCTAGATGGACCTGAATGTCATAGTATTCAAAGCGAGACAAACACTGAGTGACTAAAAGAGGTGCTTGGAGTGAAAGGAGGTTAGAATTTGTTTAGCATATCTATCAAATGATGCCATGTACTAGTAATCCACTGTATCATTTCCAAGCAATGCATACTTTACAGAAGAATTCTGGGACTTTATTTTATTCTTTTTTGAGGAATTTGATAATATGGGTTTCCTTTCAGAAAACATTAAAATATTTGCCTGTATTAATAATTATTTTCATGTTGTTGGTTTCTCAAATAATAGTATATGATTCTGAAATATTAAACAGCATTGGAAATACATAATTCTAACTTTTCTGTGCAGATTTTATTCTGAGTTCTAAATCCCCCCACACAGACACACACGCAAAATCCTATCAAACCAAGGTTAAAAGAATGGTGACAACACTAATAATTCAAAGCTAAATTGATTTAGGCATGGGAAGTCTTTAAAAAAAGTCCTGTCCCAGTGACCAACTCAGCAAAGCATGGAGGAGCCCTTGAATTCTCAAAAGATTGGTCAATGGGGTTTGAATCTGCCCCCAATAACTTTTATTAGCTTGGAAACAAGTCTTTCAGTGTAATCTTAGCTTTACAATGTTTGTAATCCAGAGTAGACAGTGCTAATAATCATTCAATTCTTAGATTTCCTATAATCATTTATTTAATTGTTGCTACTTTCAATAAGAAATCTTGTCCAACTGTCTGACTACTGGCAGTACTGAACCATTTTCTTACTAACATCCTTATTACAAATTAAACTAGAAAACATAAAGAAATGATAAATAAATATAAAAACTGTGTTCAAGTTTTCCACCAAGAGGTGAGTAAAGGAAAAATGTAGTTAAAGTGGGCTTTGGACAGACCCTATTGGGTCTTCCCCCCTCCCTGCCTTAAAGAGAATCAAGATACTAAATACTATTTAGGAAACATCAGAGTGGAACACTATGTGAAACTCAGCTTTATATAGCGGAGTCATGCAAACCCTGTTTTACCAATTGCCTGATCTACTTCTGTGCTAAAATAACATCTAACATTTAGTAAAAGAGCAGTCTCAGAAAGTGAGGCTGTTGCTATTTGCACCTTCCTCATTCTCACAGACTTACTATTAGGACACAGGGCCATCTCTGTGGGGATCAGAGGCAAGGAGAACCCATCCACTGACATCCCACCTGACAGTATCTATGATTACTGCCTGATTTCACCAATTTTCATCCTCTGTCCTCATTTGTTGTTCTGGTTGTTCTCCATATACACTGTAGTTTGTCAGTTCCCTTTCTAATATTTGGCACTGACATCTATACATAAGGTACCACATGTGGTCTGACTAGGGAAAAGAATACAGCATAGATATGTCTTCTCTCTTTTGGATATTAGCAGGCAGATGGTAGAAAGAGCACTGGATTTGAAGTCAAGAAGACCCAAGATCAAAACCAACCACCCACAGTAGCTGTGCGACCCAGGGCAAATCACTTGTCTTTGTCTCCTTATCTGCAAAATGAGCACAATTATCACCTGTATCACAGACTTGTTGCATGGATCAAATTAAATGATGCTTGTAAAACTCTTTTCAAGCCAAGTGATATAGAAATGTTAGCTATTATTATGTTTCTAAAAAGGCAGGCTAAGATTCCATTTGCTTTTTTGTTTATCAAGTCACATGATCAACTCACTGAGCTGACACTAAAACATCCCATTCATTTTCACATGAAAGACACTATAGTGATATATCCCACATTCTGTAAGGATCAGCCAGTTGAATCCATTACCCACAATACACTGAATCTGGCCTTTACTCCGTTAGGTGGCTAAGATGGGAAGTTATGCATAACTAGGCCCATAAAGATAAATTCCAACCATAGGTGGCCCCTGATAGGGATCTGCAAGGGAGTGAGCAAAGTTTCTAAAGAAAATGTGTTTTCTATATTAGGTCTATCCATTCTGTCCACCCCGCCCCAGCCCAGCCCCCCCCCCCACACAATAATCTGCTACATCCTAGCCTGCCTCATGAACAATTCAATCCCCTCTTCTTGGGGAAGTCCCATCTAAATGCTTTCAAACTTTGTGGTTTCCCTGCCACTTAAGCTATACAGTGTGAGGTGATCACCTGCTAAAATTGTAACAAGAAATCTAGATAGCTGCGGCCTGGGTAAATACAATATCTCTACAAATAGATTTGGCTCCAGGGATGGAGCCAAAATGGCAGCATAGAAATAGGAAAATCCCATGAGCTCCCCCTATAATCACCTCAAATACCTATAAAATATGACTCTGAACAAATTTTAGAGCTACAGAACACACAAAGTGACAGAGAGAAACAAATCTCCCACTGGAGGCAGCCTGGCAGGCCTAGAGGAAGGGTCCATCACAGCACAATGGGAGAGAAGCACAGCCCTGTGTGAGCTGCAGTTTTAGCTGCAGGGTAGCCCCGACCAGCTGCAGCCAGAACAGACTTCAAGAGAGTGAATCACCAACACCTGTGGCAGTTTCAGACTTATCAACCCATAAACGGCAAACAGCAAGTAAAAGGTCAGTATAGAACTCTTTTGGAACTAGGGGGAAAGCAAGAGCACAGTCTGGGAATACGTCAACCTTACTCTCATTGAATTTGGCTTAAGGAGGGAACAACATACACACTAAACTGGTTATCTTACCCTACAGGAAAGTAGGGGGGAAGGGGTAAAAGGGGAGATGATAGAAGGCAGGGCAGACTGGGGGAGAAGGTAGTTAGAAGCACACACTTTTGAAAAGTGACAGGGTCGGGGCAGCTAGGTGTCACAGTGAATAGAGCACCGGCCCTGGAGTCAGGAGTACCTGAGTTCAAATCCAGCCTCAGACACTTAACACAAAAAACTAGCCGTGTGACCTTGGGAAAGTCACTTAGCCCCACTGCCCTCCAAAAAAAAAAAAAAGAAAAAAGAAAAGTGACAGGGTCAAAGTAGAAAATAGAACAAGTGGGGGGATAGGATTAAGGGAAATATATTTAATCTTTCAAAATATACCCACTATGGCAATGTTTTATGTAACTACACATGTACAACCTATATTGAATTGCTTAACTTCCCAGTAAGGGTGGGTGATGAGGGAAGAAGGGAAATAATCTGCAATTCAAAGTTTTAAAATAAAATTTAAAAAAATTATTATTATTATCAATAATATTATTATTATTTATTATACATGCAACTGGGAAATAAGATATACAGGCACTGGGATATGGAGATCCATCTTGCCCTACCAGAAAGTCAGAGGAGGAGTGGGGGAGGATATAGGAGAAAGCAGATTGGGGGAAGGGGTATTCAGTGTGATTGCTGTTTTGGGATTGTGGGTAGGGAAAAGACAGGAAGAAAATCTGTAACTCAAAGTCTTGTGGAAACTAATGTTGTAAACAAAAAATACCCCCATTCCCCCCCCCAAAAAAATACAAATAGATGCTCCAAAAAAAGGAGGAGGGTAGGCAGAGTATTCTACCTCTGTTAAGAAGGCTGAGGGTCATGGAAATTTCTACTGGGGAGACCAGTGGATGTAGCTCCTGAAACACACAATAGAATGCTAGCCTGTGAGAATACTAGTTAAACTGCCCAGTGAAAATGAGCATGGAGGCACTAAGAACTTTTCAGCCTTTTGCAAGCCTAAAGCAACTCCTAAAGTTTCTGCCCCACTTGTGTCATTCATGAATGGTTAAAAAGGGCAGTCTGTTGAAGGAAGGAGTCTCTCAGGAATCAAACTATGTGGCCCTTTTTAGAAGTTCCTACACAACTTATTGTTGAAAGGATCAAATAGAAACCCTGAAGAGTTGCCTCCACGACTTCTATAGTTAATACCAAACAATATTAGGTATCTAGGTTTGGTGTGTACTCTTCTGAGTACTTCATTATACCAGCTCCTCTTATAATAATCCTGACCATGAGGAAGGCAGTTGGCCCCTGGCAGCTCATGGTAGTCTGCACAGGAGTAGAACAGTGTCACTATGCCCCTACTTACATCTTTTTCCTGAATCACTAGAGCTGAAAAACAGGTAACCCAGCCATAGGGTGAGCAGTAGGGGATTACTGACCTGACTGAAGCTTTTCCCCCCCAGTTCCTATGACTGTAATTTGTCAGGAGCAGTTTGTTTTCACCTTGGAAGGAATCCAATATACTTTCAATATCCTTCCCTAGAAATACCTGAACTCTCCTTCATACTATCACATTCTAGTAGATAGATATTTGCTATATACAATTACATTGATGACAAAATGACTCCTAGCCTGGAAAAGGCCAGAGTAGCAGATACCAGACGCAGCACAGTAACCCGTATAAAAGACGAGGTCAGAAATAAACCCTATGAACATTCAGTTCAACTGAGTGGACACTAAATAGTCCATTCCACTCAGTCAAGGTTTGGAGAATATAGTAAACAGGGAAAACCCAGAGGATTCAAGGCACAGTCTGGAACAAGCTACTGACCTCTGATTTCCCATAGTCTAAAAAGGAACCCGGAGACTGACTGGATTTGGTGATTGAAAAACCATTCTCCTCACCTGGGTAATCTGATAGCTCCTCTTTAATAAATTAGCCATAAGTCTACTTCTTTCAAATGGAATCCAGAATATGCTATGGCCCTAGATGCTACAGAACACATGATGCAGGGTCATACTATCACTTTATTCAGAGCTATCTACTATGAATTGGGCAATGTAAGATGATCCATTTAACAAGACAAGTAGAGTACAAAAGACTTCTATTACCTAGTGAAAATGGTTCCTTCAAAATCACACTTTTCTTGATATTTTGGTGTAAGTGCATTTCACAAAAGGTTGCCTCTGCCAGAGACTGAGGTCCTAGAACCCTGTACTCTTTGCTAGGCCAATCAGCCCCCATCTATAGTTACCAGGCTCCTGAAAAATATCATTTTGTCTAATTTACCAATGGTTCCATCTGCTAGGAAAGATGTTTATACAACAAGATTTCAAAGACTAGTAATCTGATGATCTGGGAAATGGGGAGTCTTGGCAGATTCCTTCAGTGGTCTGAGCTTAAGGCCACATAGTTAGCAAATGAAAGAGGCTTGGAGGGATATACTAATTCATTGATGGTAATCATGAGGTTGGTCAAGCAATTTGTGGTATTCAGAGAGCAGGACTAGACAAACAAAGCCACTCCCTTTTGGGGTCAGGACTGCAATAACATGCAGGAGCAGCTTCCCAAAAGAATGCTACTGTGAACAGCTTTTAAGGTTCTGATTACACAGTATAGCAAATGCTCCAGAACAAATTAAAGGAAAATCTTCACCACAAATCAAGATACAGTATTCACAGCATTACATTTAATCACAGAAAATCACAATATAGTGTTCACGACAGCTTATCATTAAAATGGCCACATAGTTTTCACCAAAGTGGTCACAGTATTTAGAACAAAGAACAAAAGAACAATTATTTGGTCTCCCTAAGGAGGTTTGCCTCCTTACTTAGTCAATCATCTCAGAATACAGGTGAGTCTACTCATGAGGCAACTAGATTAACTTAATCAGTCACTTATTTAGCAAATCAGTTACTAAGTATTGCTAATCACTAACTACAATCATTAGAAAATACACAAACCCTCCACCCCTACCCCTAGGTCACTAGTAAACCATGTTATCATCACAGCATTCAATATAAAAGGTGAGATCTTTTTTTCATCTTGACTTGGGATGGTTTCTCAGATTCCCTGGATTCCCTTCCATGGTCCCAGCTCCTACCTGAATCCACCAAACAGTTACCTGGATTCAGAGGCACACAGCTCCCAGGTCCTTGTCCAGTCCTCTAGGAAGTTCCTGCTACACACTGAAGTTCACAGGGTCTAGTACATCTCAAAACCTTCACAATTTCTGTTCCTGGGAATTCAAGGATCAACCAAGCCACAAAGTCTTAGCATCCTGGTCATCCTTTCTCAGTCTTCCAGAAGTTTGGCTGGCCCTAGGATGCAGAAGAAATCTCAGCCTTCCAGATGGCAGCAGCCCCTTCTGCCTTCCAGGCAGCCTTCTCAGCAGCAACTTCAGCCTTCACCAGATTCTGATCTCAAGAAAATCCTCTCTCAGCTCTCAGTCAGCTTCCAGATGCTCAAGGAGAGAAATTGTCTCTCTCTCTCTCTCTCTCCAGCAGAACAGTTTCTTCCACCAGGATCTTGTTGGGAGAAAATTCTGGATGTGCCTCTCTGGGGCTTTTCTTATATATATACAGCATTGGCTTCCTGTTTCAGCCAACCCCTTCCTGTTATGTTAGCAACAGGAGACAGAGTTCACACCTTCTGTTTCTTTCACAAAGGTTTGATTAGTTACTAAGGGCTGAGTACCTGCTTACTTGACATAACAAAAAGGGGTCTTCAAATTTAAAGTAATTATCATTATTAAGACATATGGAGGAATTTTACCAATCTTTCCCACCACATATGATTGTCTGTGGGGCATGTCAGTACCCATAAGAAATGACATGCTCTCTACTGAACTAAACAATGAGGATGAAACTATCACAAGGAAAACAGAGAATGAGTAGTGTGTCTACTGTCAATCTGAACATGAAGGTGAAGATGACATGTGGTGCTGGATAAGTGAAAAAAATCATCTCCATAACTAAGAACAAGTCAGCTTATTCCCATTGAACTTAATTCTTTGGGCCAAGTTGAACACCCAACTAAGCCAATTACTTGTCTCTCAACTGGCAAAATTACCCTTCTACCCTACCTTAGCATAAGAAGTTTGACCCTGTCCTCACACCTATTAGATTGGCTAACATGACCAAAAAAAAAAATTCTATATTTTGGAGATGAGGGATGGGGGAACTGGAACACTAATGCATTGTTGGTGGAAATGTGAACTGATCCAACTATTCTGGAGAACAATTTGGAACTAGGTCCAAAGGGTTATAAAAGTACATAAATAAATAAATGAATGAATGAATGAACGAACGAATGAATAAATAAATAAAGATCCTTTGATCCCCCAATACCACTGCTATGTCTGTATCCCAAAGAGATATAAAACATGGGGAAAACCCCACATATATAAAAATATTTATAGCCATTCTTTTTGTTGTGGCAAAGAATTAGAAATCGAGGGGATGCCCAACAATTGGGGAACGACTGAACGAGTTGTGGTACATGAATGTTACAGAATACTATTGTTCTATTAGAAATGATGAGAAGGCAGAGTTCAGATAATCCTGGGAAGACTTACATGAACTGATGCTGAATAAAGTGAGCAGAACAAAGAGAACATAGTACCCTGTAACAGTAACACTATGCAATGACCAATTTTGATAGATTTAGCTGTCCTCAGCAATATCTAAGGCAATTTCAAAAGACTCATGATGGAAAATGTTATCTGCATCCAGAGAAAGAACTATGAAATCTGAATGCAAATTGAAGCATATTATTTTGTCTTTCTTTTATTTTTCTTTCTCAAGGTTTTCCCCCTTTGTTCTATTTCTTCCTTCAAAACTTGACTAATGTGGAAATATGTCCTAATATGATTGTACGTGTATAGCCTATATCATATTACACACCATCTTGAAAAATTATCTTTTCATGTAATTAGAAAAAATAAAATATTATCAAGTGAAAGAAAAAAAGTTTGACTCTGATGATCAATACCTGTAATCATCATGTCCCCAACTGCCCAGGTCAGATATCTGACCTCCCAGATACCAACTGCTGTTAATCAGCTGTTTCAGTCATGTCTGACTCTTTGTGACCCCATTTTGAGTTTTCTTAGCAAAGACACTAGAGTAATTTGCCATTTCCTTCTCTACCTCATTTTACATATGAGGAACTGAGGTAAACAGGGTTAAGTGATTTGCTCAGGGTCACACAGGTAGTAAGTTTATTTTTTATTTGAACTCACAAAGATGAATCTTCCTGTGTCCAGTCCTAATACTCTGTTTCCTGTACCACCTAGCTGCCCCAAAGGTCATATCTGTGACAAATCAATGCCATCCTAGGAAGTGGAAGAACTCTCCAGTCTAGTGGTACCTTGGGTTCAGTCTTCAGGAAAATTAACCTGATAGAAATGAATTATTTCTGGACATAGCCTTAGCTCATGCTCTCTGGCCCTTCCTAATTCTTTTCCAAGTACAGAGATGCCTGAGCTTCCATCTATATCTTTCCTTTTAATACCCTCTCCTATCAGCTCAGGTCCCTTTCAATTAGCAATCTTTCTTTCATCTGAGATGATTTCAACAGCTCCTTCCCAGAAAAGGCTTAGGAGACCAAGGGTGGTATTGTTGCTTGAGTATTTGTATTTCATATACAGCTTTTAAAATTATACTTTCTTTTGCTAAAACAATATTAAAAATAATAAAATTGTTGCTATCTAGTCATGCTTAGTATTTGTTTAAAAAAATGGATTCTTCTATTTGACTTCCATCTTCCCTGAATGAAGGTGAGTAAGAGGGTCCTTATTTAACTTCTATAGAAGAAAGGGGTAAATTAAATTTAGAGACCTCTAAAGGAGTAGAGATTTGATATCATCCTCTAAACAAGTGGGTCAGGGAATACTGACTGGGTGGCAATACGGCAATAGCCTTCAAATCAAATTTGATTCTGGAAAAAAGTTGCTTTCAAAAGGCTTGTGATCGTTTTGCCACTTTATTCCATGCTATCTTGACTACTATGGTGACTGCTGGAATTGTCATCATCTATATTGTGGCCTGAGGTTCCTGGTGCTGCTCATGTTTATCCTCCACATTGCATAAGGAGACCTGTTATTTGGAGGGTTTTCTTGTTCTCTATGCTTTTCTCTTTTCTTTTTATGCCTTTGTGATCATTCCTTCAGATGAGATACAAAAAAAATTTGTTGCTATTTTTCTTTGTTACACTTTTGGTCCTTTTTTGTTTCGTTTTTTCCCTTTCTTTCTTATTTTCTCCTTTTTTCCCCCTAAATACACTTATGCCAAGATGTTACAATTCAAGCTATGTAAAGTACTCTTGATGAATATCTTTTCCCATGCTATGGCTAATTAAATCTCTTTCGCTTAACTGTTGAATAACCTAAGACTATTCCATTTCATTCCAACATTGAACTTAACCTAATAGGATGCATGCCCCTATAGAGGAGCAGAGGAAGATGGTACAACTTGCCACAAAGGAGGAAAAGAAGTGAAATTAAAGGTTCATGTTGAAGGCCCTGCTTTGGCAAGGAGAAGGACTTGCTGTGAAAACAAGGGATGAAAGAGAAGATAGTGGTGGGAGATACCTGAATGATAGGACATGTAGAAGAGGGGAGAAGAGAGAGCTCTTTACAAAGAGTCTATTTTTTAGTGAAAAACTGAGCGGGGCGGCTAGGTGGCGCAGTGAATAGAGCACCGGCCCTGGAGTCAGGAGTACCTGAGTTCAAATCTGGCCTCAGACACTTAACACAAAAAACTAGCCGTGTGACCTTGGGCAAGTTACTTAACCCCAACTGCCCTCCAAAAAGAAAAAAAAAAAAGAAAACTGAGGCCACGTTCTCATCTAAGAAGGTGAGGGAGAGGTGCCATGAGAGGCCTGAAAAGGACTAAAAATGTTTAGAAGAGTTGCTGTGGTAAGTGGAAGAACAAACTGATTAATAAAATGTCAGAGACTTGCCTTGCTGCAGGGAGGACCAATTAAGATTATATTGTATAAATCTGAGTGGATTCAGTCAGCATGGATCCATTTTCATCAAACTGTCATTCTCCAAATACAGTTAAATTGTTACTCATAAATGAACTTTAAAACCTCAAAAGAGTCAAAATTCCAGATGATCCAAAGACAACTAGAAAGATGTATGATGGCTGTAGGAAGCTACAGCAAATATGCTAGGATGGAATGCAATTTTTTAATGGAGTTTTAAAAAGACATAGATAAGAAAGTAGACCAAACATTTAAAAAGTATTGGGGATAACAGAAATCAACTGCTATACTAGTAACCTAAGAAACATTAAAAACGGAAAAGAAACCCTTAGGGAATGATTCCAGAACTCTGAGCAGAATAACTAGATGATAAGGTACATAAAACACGTACAGAGAGACATAGGTGGGAATCTCACAGTTTAAGGAAGAATTGGTAGGATAAAATCTAAATGAATGTAGAAAGTATCTCATCACAGACTGAATAAAAAGGAAAATGCTGCTAGAAAGACTTTTAAATTTATTTTAAATATTGTTTTAGCAAAAGAAAGTATAATTTTTAAAGCTGTATATGAAATACAAATACTCGGATTTTCATCATAACTAAGGAATTAAAAATTAAAATCCACATGCAAAAACTATAATACACAAAAAAGTCTTGTCTGAGTTTAATTACACTGGTCATGTATAATGCTGAAATTTTAATTCAGGATAAATGAAACTGAGAGGCAATGTAGAGCAGGGAATAGAAAGCCAGCCATGAATTAAGGAAAACCTGAAATCAGTTCCCATTTCTTGTATATATTGCCTATGAAGTAACTTTACATCTTGGTGTTCCAAGAAACTTTGTATGATTATAAATAGCCCAATAGTTGCCAATCTGTATTGATAGAATGAGTTTCCTGATGATAAATTCACTACACTTATGAAGCCACTGACTAAATAAACAAATATATGAAGCCATCACATATTACCAGAAATGTACAGATTAGGTATTTGTTGATCAGCTACCATGTGTCCATCATACATCCATCTCAAGTTTCCACTCAAAGATTAGAATTAGATAATTAAAATCCAAATACATTTAAATTTCATAGAAATAAACAGATTACTTCCTAGAGTAGGTACATGTGAGTGATATTTGGAGTAAAAAAACCATGTAGCCAAGAAATAAAAAGAAATACACTAGTTTCTCTGGAAGATTAAAACAATAAAGGTGTTAAATGTCTGTAGCCTGATTAAATATATTCTAGCCATGAAGCAACAGTTCATGATTTTCAAATGAATGGCACACAAATGAAGGGAACATTAATGCAATATGATATTAATATACAAATACTCACATTATTCACCTGCCACTGACATTCTGAATTAAATCAGTAATGGGGTGTATAACTGATTAAATATCTACACAACAGAAAGCAACAGCTTATGATTTAAAGAGGAACCGCTAGAGTGATCACATCATTACACTGCCAAATGCCATCTATCACTTTTACTGAACTTAACGAAGATGGATTACATCCCGCAGATGAGATGCAGCCCATAAATATTGTCATGCTGATCTTCATCTGACTTTCCTGGAGAACAGACAAGCAACAAATCAATAATTGAAGAAGCAATATTAGAAATTCAGTGTTATTCAGCACCCAGAAGAAATCTTGTAATGGGACATTCTAGATACAATGTAATAGCAACAACTGGCTGAGATCTGCTACTTCCTGTCATCCTTTCTAGGTTAACTTCTCTTCTATTTTGGTTCATTTGCATTTGCAAATTTCACTTGAAATATCCATTAAGTTCAAAACATTAGTAGGTTTTCTGTTTTCACTACAAGTGGTTTAGCTCCTCAAACTTCCTTTTCTCTAATTCCCTTTGTCAAACCACATGTATTCCTTGAGTTACTAAGAGTCAAGAAAGCCATAGGAATTAATTTAGTAATTTACAACTATATTTCATACAATATTGTTTCTGAAGTTATTCTCTTCAAATACTGAAATAAAGTGGATATCATAAAAAGAACATAAACAATATAGTTCTCTAAGAACTTCCGGGGCTGTGTTAATAGTATTTCCCCCCATTAAACACCTGCTTGCATTTCTATTTACCATCTCATTTAGCTTTGACAATTTACCTTTTCAGAAACAGCCTGTCAATTGCTTCACTAGTCCAATCATGGGAGACCAAATTGCTTTCTGTCAGTCTGCTTGGATAATGTTATAATAATAGATAACAGGTGGTCAGTATTTGACATCTGAGGTGAAAATAACGCCTCAAAAGCTATAAAACATCTGAGGAAATGCTTTAAGAGTTCACACTTACTACTAATTGCCCCATCATCACTTTAATTAATTCTTTACCCTTCCACTGTGTTCCTCAGATAGCCATAAGGCAGGAAATCATTTGTAACAAAAAAGTAAGAATCTAAAGAGACAATAATGAGGTGTAATAAAAGAAAGAATGAATGGCAGAATGGTTAACATTTTGTCCTGAACTAGAGTAGGATATGATTGCTTTAATCGGTTCTGTCTTTGATATGCTACAAAAAAGAGATCCATTTTAAAAAGGATTACTGTAACTCCGAAAAAATATATTAACTACTGCCCACATTTAAACCGGCCTCTCTCCAATTATTAAAGATGTCTTTGAAACTATTTCTAAATGCATCACTTCTGTCTTGAGGGTCATTAAAGCAAACTACTTTTCACAACATGGACTTGGAGATGTTCAAGTCAGAAAAGGTTAGCATCAATAACGTAATAACCTTTTTAAAAATACTGCTAAGAGAAAGGGTTAATTCTGTTGATTTAAAACATGATCTGAAAGTTACCTAACACATTCCTGAAAGAAATAAGCTTATGTGGAAACAGATTCAGTAACACTAAAGTCCATGCAGTTTAAGTTAAATTTGGCTGTGTTCATACTTTTGACACTACTGGGTGGCCTCCATTTTCTCTAATAACTGCATATTCAAACATGTCAAGTGGTTGAACAGTTTGGGTAAATATCCTCATTCTGCACATTTTCAACCTCTGATAATTAAAGGTCTTCTACCAAGTATGTAATCTGAATTCCAGAATTTTAGCATTTATTTGAACAATTTGTTTAAAACTAACTATAAATTGATTTATAAATATCCAGATGATAGAAAAGCATTTGGTTGTATAATGTTGGATATGAAAACAACTGTGAAAATAAAATATATTTGCATAATGGAAAACAAGACCTACAAAATTAAATACATATATTTCATGAATTATGTCTCTTGAAAAATTGTTCAATATAAAATGAGAGTGATTTCCTATCTTGTAGGCACTTTAATGAAAGAAATAACCCTACACAGACCAGTTCCAGGGGGGCAAAACACCAGTCATTAAACAAATATTTATTAAGCAAATCTATCAAACCACAAGTCACATTATTCAACAGGGATCATAATAATCATTTAAATAGTCTTTTAAAAAAAGTGTATGTAATTCAGGCCCAACAACGTAGTTTATTAGCATAGAGACTGATATTCTATTAAATTTGTTCAAATTTGTTTTCTTTTGTTATACTCCTTTATGTTCATGATGCTCAAAAGTGTTTGAATAGTTTTTAAAGTGAGAAAAAGGCAAAATCACATTAAAAAGTAACTACCATGTTAGTCATGAATTTTCCAAAAATAAACCTATTTTATTTATCAGATGTTTGTAATAATACAAAGGACTTCTCTACTTCATTAATAGAGAAGGCTAAAAAGAGAATTTTTGAAGCATCAGATAGCAGAGTCACCACATCTTACAATTATAGATTTTAAGATCATTAAGTTGGCAATGTTGTTATACATTATCTACTCCAACATTCCACCTAAGGAAAAAAAAAACCTTTCTACATTTTTGGCATTATTCTTCATCTAGTCACTTCGGAGCATTCCATCACCTACCAAGAAAGTTCATATAAATCTGAGGCAGGTCTGATAGTTCAAAAGCTTTTTCTGAGGTTGAGCCAAAATTTATCTCACTTTAAATTCCCCTTGTTGGTACTAGTGCTTCCCTCTTGTTAAGAATCTCTTTTCCTTCTCACCACCCTCATCACATCATATTTATCAAGGTACTTTTCAGCTTTTTGGAAGACAAATGTACTTGGTTCCAAAAAGAATATATGTTGAGAAAGAGCAGAGCAAATGTTCACACACCATATGTAGGCTATAGATTTTTGCTTCCAGATATGATATTCACAATTGAAAATTGGTTTATTTCTTAGAAGGAGAATTTGAAATGAAGACACAACTCTGCATCTGGAGAAAATTAACATTCCGGAAGATATCATAGGACTAAGAGTGGAGTCCATAGATTCTTCTAATCATTGTAGAAAAGGGTTTGCTATTTAGAGTACAAACAATAAATATTTCTATGGGGATTTCAGGGTACAACTTTATTTATTAGGCAAGCAGGCTTTACAGAGGATAAAGAGCTGGACCTGAGTTCAAATCCAGCCTCAGATACTTGCTTTGTGCCCCTTGACAAGTCACTTAACTGTTGTCTACCTCAGTTTCCTCATCTATAAGGATAATATTCCTCACTGAAAGAGAATGATATTAGCACCTACCTCACAGGGTTATTATAAGTAAATAAGGTAATATTCATACAGTCCTGTGGAAACCTTCAAGTACTACATAAATGCTATTATTCTTGTTATTATGTTAAATGATTATGCTTCTACCCCTAGAGGACATGAAGAATTAAACATATGTAACCTAGTAAAAGGTACTTTGGATGCACTTTCTAATACATGACCAGAAATAATAGAAAGGGAAAGACACATTAATGACTTCCTCTCTTACTCAGGTACTCTCTTTTTTGGTGGGCAGTTTCCTAGCACTTTATGTGACTGGTCCACAGTTACAATTTGGTGACCTCCGATCACTAGGGCCATATGCTTATTACATCAGGGACATATTATACTGAAATTGAGAGACATGACCTGAAGTTATCAAGCTTGATAACTCTTCTCATTTTGACAAGAAAAAAAACTTAAGAATTTTGTTGTAACCTTAAGCTGACTTCCTTTGAAGCTATTAGATAAATATTCTTCATCTAGCATGAAGAGGTGATAATAAAAGTTAAACTAGGCAATTTCAATTACTCTAAATTAAAAAGCTTTTGCACCAACAAAATTAATCCAGCTAGGATAGATATCCAAGGTACGTAGATAACTAACAGAAAATAAATAAGAACAAAAGTAACTCCCCAGTAGATAAATGGTCAAAAGATATGGATACTACTTAACAGAGAAACTTAGTAACTATATGAAGGGACACTCTAAACCATTAATAATAAGGCAACTTATTAAAAGTCAGAGCAATCCTGAGGATTCACCTAACACCCAGCAAACTGACAAAGATGACCAAAAAAAGGCCTATAAAACGTTGAAGGAACTGTGTAAAAGATGTGCACCCCATATAGTATGACAAATAAAAGGTTTATTCCTTGGGATGCAACAGAATCAGCCAGGGGGAGGGGGAGAAGACACGTCAGAAAAGAAATGTGTTCAAAGTTGGCATAATATATCCTAAAAATTGCCTTGATTGAGAACAAGTAATTGGTGTCAGATATTGGAGGGGAAATTCCTAATCAAACTCAGATGTGGTAGAAAATTGAGAGGAAAGAGTTAGCATTCTATTATTGATACTAGGCTTTGGTGAAATGAGGGTAAAGGTAATTTATATTTGTTTGTTTTAAATTGGGAACAAAAACACCTTTAATCAGAAAAACCAATAGTAGGTCCATAACCCAAGGAGTCAATGACTTTTTTCTTCCAAACGAAGGTTATCATTTTGTCATGCTATCAGTAATTTGTACATTCAATCCATTAGTGGTTTTATCTGTGTTCAAAAGTTCAAAGTAGATTTAATTTTTTTTGCATCGCTGACTATAAGATTTGAGGGTTTGGTTTTGTTTTTTGCAATTTACCATATTTTTTTTGGAGACCTATCATAATTTGTTACTGTTTATTGAAGGACAATTGCTTAACTCTCTTTAGAATTTTTCTATTCTTTAAAGTTATCTTGTATTTGTCTTCCAATTTTTTTTTAAATTTCTGTATTTTTGAGGTCTCGCAATTTTATTTTATGGAGCTTCCATTATTTTGGTAAAATTCTCTGTTATGCATTAAAACTTTTTAACTTCAATTTTTGCCTTCATTATTTCTCCTTCAAGAGATCTTATTTATGACCTAGCTTCTATCCTATTAATAAAAAACAAAAAACCCCCACAACTTCTCTTTCTTTCTTGAACCATTCTGAAGTTTCATACTTTTGGTTCCCTGATATCTCAGGATTCCACAGATTTTTTTTTTCCCCATAGAGAGAGGTTCAGGCTGATTTTCCTTCATGGTAGAATGCCTGTTTATGTGTTATAGCCTGCAATTTTTTTTAAACTCATTTTTCTCTCTGTATTTATGAGTTTCATTATTGTCTTTTCTGCTTGGGAACTAATATTACACCAAGTCTCTTTCTTTTGGATATTTTTCTTTTTAGGCCTTTTTCTTCTGTAGATTGTTCCTGTATTCTGTCCTTACTCTTTGGCTCCTTCCACTTAGACTACTGAGAAGTGTTCCCAGCCTCTTTGAGCTGCAGTGTGTTAGAAGAAGAGGGAATAAGCAATTAACATAATTAATTACAATATATAATATGTTATATAATAATTACAATATAATTAATATAATAATAATAAGATCCTACTATATGCCAAGCACTGTGCTAAGCACTTAACAAGTATTATGTCATTTGATGCTCACAAAGACCATCCCAAGTAGGTGCTATTATCCCCATTTTAAGGTTGAGGAAACTGAGGCAAATAGAGGGTAAGTGACTTGCCCAGGGTCATACAGCTTGTAAATGTCTGAGGCTGGATGTGGTCTCCTTAAGGAACCCACACCCTGCCTAGTTCCTTATGCAGAGTTGACTCTGGAGGAGAAGACTGAAGCAAACCAGGTTTCTATTCCTCTTCTCCTTGGGCAAAGTTCTACTGTAGCCAGGTCTGCATTGGTACATCCTCTGTTACCTCATTCCCAGTCTGTGGCTGAGCAGAGTAAATGTTTTCTTTCTCTAATAGAACAGGGGAGGTCCAACCTGAATTACTGCTGTCATGACACCAGGCAATAGCCAACTCAGATGGATCCTAAAGCAAAAGACTGTGGGATTGTTAGTCTTAGCCAGGATTGGTGCCTACAGTGGTCTGGGAGTAGGGGAACAACAGGAAGGCTTGACACCTTTAAGTATTGAAGTTCTCTTACGTGACATCTCGTAACTTTTTTTAAAAACGTATAATGATTCTACTTATTTTGTGAATTAAGAAACTAGTCTTTGCTTTAATTAAAAATTAAAAATAATTTTTTTAACTTTAGTTTTTTTGTCACTTATTTCCTTCCTCGAGATTGCTAGTTTGTAGTTATAGAGAAATTAACTATTCTTACCTTTTACCAATTACAAAATACTCATTAATGGTTTTTAAAGAGAGAAAACTAATCTGCTTCCTCTCATCTGGCCAGTTCAAAAGTGTATGTCACCTAACACCAAAGATTTTGGTTTTTAAAACCTGACAAAAAATTCTCACAGAAATGTGGCAGAGTGGGGTATGTGGTCTAGGGGATAATAAGCAATTATTTTTATCATTAATATATTGCCCACTAACATTGTAGTTTACTGTAGAAAGCAACTGGCAGAGCAGCTGATAAAACATTAGACCTAGAGTCAAGACAACTTGAGTTCAAATCTAGCCTCATTTACTTAATAGTTGCATGGGCAAGTTACTTAACTACTCTCTGTCTCAGTTTCCTCATTTGTTAAAATGAGAATAATAATAGTATATACCCCAAAATGTTTTTGCTATAAGGATAAAGTAAAATAACATTTGTAAAAACACTTTGCAAACCTTTATGCACTATATAAATGCTAGAATTATTATTATGATACAGAAACTAATTGGATTATAGCAAGGTATCTGAGCAAATTTTTTCTATCTGAGCTTAACTGAATATAAAGATGAGAAAAATAAAATATGGTATTATGAAATTACCATAGTAGTATTCCTAAGCTACCCAGTTTTGATATTTTTTGATAGATTTTATTACATTCTGAACTGTTTATATTCTTCGGTTGCTGATGTTCAGTTGTATCTGACTTTTCATGACCGTAGTTGAGATTTTTTTGGCAAAAATACTGGAATGGTTAACCCTTTCTTTCTCTAGCTCACTTGCCACAGGAGAAAGATTAGGTAAGTGACTTGCCCAGGGCCACACAACTAGCAAATGTCTGAAGCTAGATTTGAACTCTAAAGTTCCTGACTCCAGATCCAGCACTCTTTACACCGCGCCACCTAGCTGCCCTCTTCCACTGTCATCTGTAAATCCAACTTGTAGCCTTGCTCTTTTTTTCTCTACATGCTGACTCTCCAACTGTTTTATCTTCTGCTGCTACTTATTTCAAAGGCAGATGAGCTCAAAAAGACAGCAGGTGGGAGCAAAAACAACAGAACTGAATACTTGGGCTTTAGTATCTACACAGTGGCACTTTATAGCTTAACATTTCAAAAACAGAATTTTCTTTAACACATGTGATCATTTATATTATCTCTCTTTACATCATGTCACCTAGTGCCAGATAAAGGCACGAAAGTTTTGTATGATGAATATTCATAGATAGAGAAAAAGACAGATAACTTCTAGTCCTTCAAAAAGGAGCATAAAGAAAAAACCGTTTGTTTTCTGTAGAAAAAGAGGGATGCATTCTTCAGACTGTGACAGTTGCATTCATGGCCTCGTTTGCCATTGGTCAGTGCTGAAATCATTTGAAACTACCGATCTCACTTGCCAGCCTTGGAAAGCTAGGAAGCTTCAGCTTCTGTCTTCAAAGTAGCATAGTGATAGAATTAAAGAATCTCATATTAGAAGGAACCAGATGACATTCCACCAATAGTTAACTAAAAATTCTCATAGCTCAAAGCCACCATACCTGACATGCCCTCATCCAATTTTCTGTTATTATATTTTTAGCACTTATTTCCCCTAATTCTCCACTATATCCCATCATATAAAAATGGCCTGTCCCTCACAGCAAAGAGTAAGAGTTAAGTAAAATTCAGTAATACATGTCTCACCAATATTGTATGCAGCATTCTCCCCATCTCACAAAGGGAATGTAAAGTCCTTAAGGCTAGGGATTAGTTTCCCCTTTGGGTCCCCTACCCTCTCTGCTTGGTATTCTGCATAATAGGCACCCAGTCAATGTTAGCTTGACTGGACTGGATGGGACTGGCAGTGCCCTAACATTCTGTTAAGAGAGTGTTATATGTTCTGCAGCAGCAATTAATCTGACTTCAGAGGCCTTTTGCTGTTATTTTTTTAAGATCAGAGGTTCTTGATCTGGCATCCAGGAACTTGCTTTTATAATTTGATAACTACATTTCAGTATTCTTGGTTTCCTCTTTAATTCTATTTTACTTTATGCGTTATTCTAAGAAGTGTAACATAAGCTTCACCCACCCATAAAAGGGGTCCATGACCCAAAAAGTTGAAAAACCTCTGCTTTAGATTATTACGTTCATGTGTAAACTCTTCTGATTACTTCCAATGGCAGATATATTCACTCCATGAGCCTCTGAATTTCTCATATTCATTCTTTCTTCTTCAACAATTTGTTTGGCCATTTCCTAATATATATAGTACCTACTCTACTTTCAAGTTTTAGCTACTACAAAAAGTGATGATACAAATAATTTTATTTATTTTGAAGGTGGCACAGTGGATAGAGTGTTCTTCTTATACCAGGAAGACTAAAGTTTGAATCCTGACACCGACACTTTTAAGCTGTGTGATCCTGGGCAAGTCACTTAACCTCTTGGCCTCAGTTTCCTCATCTGCAAAATAGGTTTCACAGAGTTGTGAGGCTCAAATAAATGACACATGTAAAGTGCTTTGCAATTCTTAAAGTGCTAGATTGATGTTATCATTACTAAAAATTATTATCATATAAATAGTGACTTTCTGTATTTTACCTTTTTGAGGTATTCATTCAGTAGCAGGATCACTAACTCAAAGATAATGAACAATTTTATGACTTTTCTGTTATCTGTGTACTGCTCTTCCCATTCCATCCAATTCTAACTATTTCTATCTTTTGGTATCTTGTGCAATTTGATAATAGGGTGCTAAGTGACTGAAAAGAAAATCAGAAACACAGTCACTGGGACCTAAGTTCAAATTCTGCCTCCGTTAATGACTAGTTCTGTGACTCCTAGCAAGTCACCTGACCTCTATTTGCCTCAGTCTTCCCATCTACAAAATGAGATAACCTATTTCTCGGGGCTGAGGATAAAATGAGAGACTATTTTTAAAGTACTTTGAAAAACAAAGCACTATATAAAGGCTATTGTTGTTAGATGAAGTGAAATATCATTTGCAAGTCTTTTAATACTAGTGACTTGGAAAGAATTCTTATATGGTTATTGATAACTTTCATTTCTTCATATAACTGTTCACATATTTTAACCACATATACTGGGTAATGACTCAGTTATAGACTTGCTTCACTTCCCTATGTAACCTGGATACTAGATTTCAATCATATCTGAGCATATTTTTTTTTCCAAACTATGTAGTTTATCTTCTCTTTCTAGCTATATTTTATTTTCTTCATTCAAAAGCCTTTTAATTTTGTGTAATCAAAATTACAGTCAATTCTGCTACAACACAACATATGTGTTCCCAAAAAGCATCCAGCAATAAAAAACACAGAGCTTATGGGAAAAAGGAGGTTGGCAGTACAATGAACAAAATCATAAAATCTTCTTTGGTGCCATATTTTTTTAAAAGGATAGAAACCTAATTTAAAAAAAAACACAGTAGCACAGTTTTATACATGTTGAGTGAATTTTAAAAAATACATAAATATGGCCCAGACTTGGGCTGCTGCTCTTTTTTGCTCCCAGGGACGTATGAGCAAGTTGGGCAGGTTGTAACTCTGGACCTTATTGAGGAAGGGGAGCAGGTGAAGTGAGGGGGGATCAGAGTAGCGCAGATCAGCCCTTCTATCCTCACAGCTCCTACTACACCAGGAGATATGCAATAACTATGGCAGTTTACCTTTATGGAGACCTGAAATTTGCCTGTGGAACGGGTTGTTTGAAGGGGAGCGGTTACTGAATTACTGAAATGGTGACGTTTTCTGCATTCTTATTGAAGAAATCACAAAATGGAAACTCAGATTCTGGGTTATGCTCAAAATATCCCTTAATAGTTCAATCATGCTAATTCAATCATGTTAGTACTTAATAGTTAACATGTTAATAACATGTTAGAATTTAATAGTTCAATTATGTTCA
>CM053596.1:210374252-210400604 GCA_028646575.1 Pseudocheirus occidentalis
TATATGTACTATATAAATCTAGTAGCTCTTATATATTATGTTAATATATACATGTATTAAATATACACTATACAAATCTAGTAGCATTTATATGTTAGGTTAATATGTAATATATACACATACGATATAACCTTCTCTTTCACAGATCACAATATGGAAATTTTTTGTGCTTCCATATGATAACAAGATCTCTTTTCAAATGTATGAAGCCAATAGAAATTTTAAAAACAGTTAAAAATAACATTTTATTCATCATCAAAGATGTTTTTAGAAACTATTCCAATATGTTGCATTGGATGTTTTAAAAGAAAAATATTCTATACAGACACATGTTCTATCTAAGCAAGCACACTCTATTATAAAAATTACTATGTCAAAAATATTTCTGAAGTAATTAAGTAATAGTATTTTAATTTCAAATAGTTTTATTTTGTCATACTACTATACCATGTCAGAGAACAAATGAAAAACTTTATTTTTGTTTCTTTCCTTATCTAGAGGCTATATTGAAAAGTACAGCCATTTATCTTTCCCTCTTGTTGTTGTTCAGTCATGTCCAACTCTTCTTGACCCCATTTGGGGTTTTCTTAGCAGTGCTTTGTGTTTTCCTTCTCTAGCTCATTTTACAGATGAGGAAAGTGAAGCAAATAGGGTTAAGGGACTTGCCCAGGGTCACAGAGCTAGTATTTGAGGTCAGATTTGAACTAATGAAGGTAAGTCTCCCAGAGTCCAGGCCTAGCACTCCATCCACTGTGTCACCTACCTGCCTACCATTCCTTACTCTTCTTTAATTCTTTCCTTAGCCTCCTGAAATCTCTTTTCACTCACCATCATTCTTAAAGATCACCTGTGCTTCTTTATCATATATGTTTTTTCCTCGTGACTCAGAATTTTTTCTTTTGCTGTGACATTTGAATCAGTTGACCATCCCCTCCAACCTAAAACACTTTCCACAATTGTTTTCATGATGCTAGACTACTCTAATTCTTCTCTTTTTTCTTTAATCAATTCATTTTTTCCCTTGGGCTTTTATTTTTGCTCCTACTGACCAAACTGGGTGTCAGCCAATGCTCTAGATCCTTGGAATTTTACTTTTCTCTCCCTGGTGCAAAGGATGTGAGTCAATCCACTCTACTGACTTAAACTATTTTTAATGTCAATCTTTAATTACTAACTATGCTAAAAATGTTGCTAATTCCTTTAAGTATTCTTACAAATCATCATCTCTGGGTCTTACCTCTTATTATTAGTGTTTCCTTGTTTTCCTGCCATCTTCTATTTAAAAACCATATTTAAAATGTCACTCATTTTAGATCAATGAAACAATTTCCAGTTGCAATATAATTTCTATCACAGGCATTTGTCTAGTAACTCAGAGTAGAAATCTTGGGCTCATTTTAGTTCATATCTCACTGCCTAAATCACAAGAGACCACATGTATATAGAACTTACACTTAAGTACTTTCCTTTTATTCTCTTTGTGAAAAAAGCAGTACAAGTATTAGTTTTCTGTGTGTATATATATTAAGAAGCATAAAAATTATATGGAGAAGAAAATCTCAGACTAACAGAATCTCAGGAACCTGACACAGATCCTATATCAAAGAATCTTAGAGCTTGTCTAATACCCTCATATAGATGAGGAAACAGACCTAGAAGTTGCCTGAGATCATGCAGTTGTTGGCAGAGCACAGATAACAATCCACAATCCAGAGTCATTCTTACAAAGCCATAAAGATTCTTATTTATTTGTTTGTTTTAGCAACATTGCTCTATGAATATTATTAGGACAAGTCAACTAGGTGGCACAGTGGATGGCACGTGATACCTAGAGTCAGGAAAGAATGAGTTAAAATCAGGCTTCAAACATTTACTAGCTGTGGGACCCTGGGCAAATCACTTAATTCTATTTGCCTCAGTTTCCTCATCTGTAAAATGAGCTGGAGAAGGAAACGGCCAACCCCTCTAATATCTTTGCCAAGAAAACCCCAAATGGGGTCACAAATGGTTTGATATCACTGAAACAATCACAACATTATTTACGACAGGCTGGAGGAGAAAATGAGTAGAATAGGAGTTCTTAATTGGGGGTCAGTGTTAAAATTGCTAAGCAGTTGTTTTATTTGTAACTCTTTGTGTTTTCCTTTTATTCTGAGAAGGAATGCATTAGGCTTTAACAGTCTGCCAAAGATGTCTATAACATCCACACATAAAGGTAAGCACCCCTGGACTATAGGCAGGAAGACCAGTATTAAGCTTAAACTTATTTGGAAGTAACATCAGCAATCATTAAGCAATCTTTTCATTTTGAGAATGAGAAAACTGGGTTCCAGAGAATTTTAGTCGTGTGTATAATCATACAGAAAGCTCATTTCTCTACTTAAGTCTGCCTGTAAGCCAGGACAGTCTACTAAAAGGTCTGAAACATATGCTTATTACTCATTCCCACTTTCATAATCCTGCTCATACTGTTCAATCTGTCGGAAACGCTCTGTCATGGGCCCTCTTCTCCATCTATACTCATTCACTTGGTGATCTCATCAGTCCCATAGTTTCAGCAATCTTCTATTTGCAGATGACTCTCAGATCTGCTCGTCCAGTTCTAACCTCTCTACAGACTTCCAGACTTCCAGTCACTAACTGCTTAATAGGCACTGTATCAACCTTTTCAACTTAAAATCAATCTTTTCCAAACTGAACTCATTATATCTCCCACCCTTCAAATCCTCCCATTTTCCTAGCTGCCCTGTTACTACCTGGGGTATGCCCACCCTCCCAGTCACTCAGGACTAAAGTACAGGACTGATCCCTGCTTCGTCCTCTATTTCATCAACTCCAATGGCTCCCTATTATCTCCACGTTCAAATATTAAATCCTCTGTTTGCCCATAACCTTGCTCCTTCCACATCTCTGGTTTCTTTATACTTTCCTCCACTGCACATACTACAAACCTTTTGACATTGGGATCCTTGCTGCTTCCTGCATGGTATACTCTATCTATTGCCTCTGTGCATTTTCACGGTCGATCCCCATACCTACAATTGTTTTTCTTCTCACTTTCCTCTACTAGTTTCCCTTACTTCCTTCAAGATGCAGCAAAAGTCCCACCTTCTGAAAAAGGCTTTTCCAGTCTTCCCTTCCTTGCCTCCCACATTAGATCCAGAACTCCAAGTACAAGGATTATTATTATTATTTCTTTGTATTCCCAGGGCTTAGCACCATTTCTGCCAAAGAGAAGGCATCTGATAAATTTTAGCTGACAGACAGGTGTCTCATCTACATGTTAAAAACCTTTCCCTTTTCTCAAGGCACAATTCAAATCTAATCTCCCTGCTCCAAGAAACATCCCATAATTATATTTAGCCATATCACTCTCAACTTTTATCAGAACTTCCATAGTACTTATAGTCAGCATCACATATGTAAGCAGATCTATATCATCTCATATTCTCTAATTAAGAGAAGTTGATTGGGTGATAGTACTTGAAGGTGAATTCCAAAAGTACTCAATGATGAAGTTCAAAGAGTATTCATTAAAAGAGAAAAGCATAGAGTTTTTTTTATTTTTTGTGGACAGAATTGGGTGTGTGTGCAGGATTCCTACCTTGTTCATGTTCTGGTATATCTATTATCTGTATATCTATTAATCATCAATGACTTGCTCAAAAGCAAAAATAGCATGCTCATCTCTTTATTTGGGGGACGGATGACTTAGATAACAGAACCAATAGTTTAAAAAAAGACTAGAACACTGGGCTGTAGTTAATAAGTTTAAAACTAGTATGGCACTTGAGTTCAAAAGATCATTTAGATAAGTTTAGGACAGAAAAGACACTGCTAAATCTCTGTGAATAAAAAGGTTGGGATTTTGTTGGGTTTCAAACTCAATGCAAGTTAGTAGTATGATATGGCAATCAAATGGGCTAAATAATAGGCTGAATTAATAGAAGTATAGTTCACATTTAGAACAAGAGAGATGAGTGTCAGGACATTCTCTGTACAGAACTTTGTTTAGTTTGGGAGTATATTTGACAAAGGATATTAATCACTTGGATAAATCCATATGAGGATGACCAGAAGAGTGAGGGAATTCAAAATCATTCCATGAAAAGACAGGCTAAAGGATCTGGACAAGGTTAGTCTAGAGAAGATGAAATTTAGGGGAGACAGATCTCTGTCTTCAAATATTTAAATGTTGTCATGTAGAAGAGGAGTCAGATTTAGTCTGCCTGACCTCAAAGTGTAGAGCTAAAACCAATAAATGGATTATATGTTTATTAATATGAAGCACATCATAAAAATTAGGCTTTTCCAAAAGTCAAATGGATTGCCTGGGGAGAAAGTGCTCTCCCGGACCCTGGAAATGTTTAAGTAAAAGCTAGAAGGTCACTGATCAGAGAGACTGTAGAGGAGATTAATAGAGATGAGATTAAGGTAGATGACCTCCAGAGTTATTCAGAATTCTGAGATTCTGTTAGTCTGAGATTTTCTTCTCCATATAATTTTTATGCTTATTCACTTTATTTTTTTCTTAAATCTACATTTGTTTTTAAAAAGTAATTATATATATATATGTGTGTGTGTGCATATTCATATGCATGTACATACACATACACATGTATTATGTATATATGTATGTGTGTAATTTGTAGCCCAGTTCTTTTTGAATTATCTTCTTATACAATGCTTAGATTAACTGGTTAAAAACAAAGATAACTATTTTGTTCAGGATCTAAATCAAAACTCTGAAATGAAAAATCTGAAATTCTGTGCTCATATGTAAAGTTCACCCAAGACTATGTATAAAGAAGCTCAGTCACAATAATACATTCTTTGTAAGTTATGAATAAGTGTAAACAAGATATGTAAAAGAATCTCAGCTTGTAACCATAACAACAGGCAGTTCCATTCTGTGAATGCTAGAATGCCTTTCATAGTTCAATAGGAGTGTATTTTGCCAAAATGAATGAAAATAGATGAAGAAAAAAAGGTTATTTTTGCATTTTAATGTTTTCTTTATTGGGAAAATAGATTTAGACATGTATCATCCATCTATAATTATTTGTTTTCTCAATTTACAGTTAATTTCTTCTTGCTCCCTTACATGATATTCTTTTGCTGAAAATGGGAATAGGGGAGGTAACTACCTATATAAGCCTAGAAGATGGATGTAAAAAAAAAAGTTTGTGTGGTTATCATTTTGTTGTTGGTAACTTTACATGTTAACATATTAGAGTTTGAGACCAATGATTTTCCCACAAAGGGAGAAAATATTTTCATGAATGGATGACCCTCTTCTTATCTGCTTACAGAAGAGGTAATTCTATTCATTAATCAAAAAAGCAGATATATGAAAGAAGAAGGTTGTGCATCATTTTGGGCATCATTTAAAGGGAATAAAAGCTATGTTGGTATCTGAGAAAAATGGTGATTGCTGGGGAAATGTTACCTATATGAAATTTAGCAGCACTTTGAACTTTATATACTGTAGTCTATCCAAATTCAGCAGGGCCAGGGGTAGGGAGATTTGGTTTCTAATCCCGGTTCTAACACCAGTTAGCTATGTGACCTTGGTAGGGGCATTCAATCTCTGTGAGCTTCAGATTTCTCTCAGACAAAATTGAGTGAGAGGAGGGGAATTGAATTAGTCCTCCAAGATCACATGTAGTTCTAATTTATTATAATTTTACTTATTTGGTTCATTCAGTGGAGGGAAAAAAGAATCATGCAAACCAGGTGTTAGACTAAATTTAAGGGTAGAGTAATAATGATATGGAGACATAGCCCAAACTCTCATAACATTGGCCAAATGGCTCTCCTCTCAATAACAAGAGCGTTGTTGTAGTAGTTGTAAAAGCAACAGGCAACAAAACCAAAAAAACAATCTGCTAGATTATTTTTCAACTCCCTGCCAGTACAGGTGTCCTTGTTATAAATAAGAGATATATTACTTAAAACCTACATGTAAGTGAACTTTCTGGTCAACTGAATAGTATTCTAATATATTGAAAATTCTACAATTTAAAAGAATTCTGTGGTGAATCTTTTTTAAAGTGAGTAAAGGACTCTGTTTTTTTTCTTATTTTGTCAGTTTAGAATTTTGTATTTAGAATACTCTTGAAGTATACACAACTGACATCGGATCAGACATATGATATATTTTGCATGCTATCATATCAGAGTTTGAGACCACTGGATTTCCAAAAACCTTCATCTTCTTCTATTATTGATTCTTTTTATGACAATAATAAATAAAAACATATTGGACTTATATGTCCTTTACCTGGATGTAGAAAGTATGTCTATATGAATTTAAATTAATATTTAAAATAACAGAATGCTATATTTTAAATTCAAAGTAATATTCCTATTTAAAATTATTCTTTGTAGGTTTGTTTATAAATTTGTAAACACTGATTAAATGAAAACATCATAGAAGCAATGCTTTAAAAAGTTGGCTGTTAAAAATTCCTGAAAACTCTCTTAAGATAATTTGTAGTTTCAATACAAGTTTTTGTTTTAAAATAAAGAGGGGGGAAGGATAGAGTTTCTTACATTGTGTGGCCTTTGTTGTCTAAATGACTCATAAAACCCAAGCTCTATCATTAAAATCATTTTTATAAATTCTCTAAATGGAATATTGTCATAGCTCAAATAGATCCATAATCTCACTAATTTTTCAATGATGTACAAAAAACAAGACAAGTAGCAATGTGTTCATACTTTCAGATTCTCAGGGTAATTCCTGCCCATGGGACAAGATTTGTGTTGTCCATATGGTAACTTGCTTTTAACTGGTATTTCTTTTTCATTTTTACTTGATTTCTATAACTATGATAATAAGACCCTAAGAGATAAAACTGAATCATTAAAGCATCAGTGAGTCATCGAAGTCACATTATTTTTCTATTACATATATTGTACTCTACTGTAATTATTTTAAAAATCCAAGTCAGACACAAATTACATTTTTTAAAATCAAATATTGGAGTCAGCAGAACTCCCTTTTCTTAAATAATTACAAACAATCAGAATTTCACTGTAGTCATCTGTGGTGATCAACTTGGGTGACCCTTAAGAAAATATACACTAAAATAGAATATGAATTTTCAAGTATATACACTGGATACAGCTGGTCCATAGTAAAAGCATATAGTATAATTTAATTTTTCAAATTTAAAGGTATACTTACTGAGCAACTAACATATATGGAACATCATATGAGATATTAGATGAAATTCCAAATTTAAATAGAACATAACCTCATGGAATTTATATAAAGTATTCTAGTTGAGCTTTAAAGAGTGGTTGGGAATTCAACAGCTGAAGAAAAAGAGAGAGTACTCCATCTATATGGAATACCATGGGCAAAGGAGGGAAAGGAAGGGTACTGTTTTGAGGGACAGAGAATATTCCAGTTTTGCCAAAGAACAGAATACTTGTAATAGAGCAAGATGATAAGCTCAGAAAGGCAGTACTGTACTTTACTCTGGAGAATACTGAATACCAGGCAGAAGACTTTGAATGCCACTTGATAGGCAATGACAATTTTTGTGCAGGAGAGTGATACAACTATATCTGTGCATAATAAAGACTCTTATGGCAGAATGGATTGGAGATATGTGAGTGACCTTTGGCAGATGGTTTAGTGGATACCGATCTAGACCTAGAGCAAGGAAAACCTGAATTCAAATTCAGCCACACATACTTACTAGCTATATGACTCTGGGAAAAATCACTTAACCCCTATATCTCTGCTTCCTTTTCTGAAAAATGGGGATGATAATACCATTTATATTCCACTGTTGTTTTGAGGACCAAATGACATATTGTTTGTAAAGCACTTGTTAACCATAAATCACTCCATAAATCAGCGGTTCTCAACCTGTAGGTTAAGTTCAATTTGTAACAATGAAAATACATCCTGCATATCAGATATTTGCATTATGAGTCATAACAGCAGCAAAATTACAGTTATGAAGTAGAAACGAATTTTATGGTTGGGGGTCCCCACAATGTGAAGAACTGTATTAAAGGGTCGCCGCAGTAGGAAGGTTGAGAACCACTGCCTTAAATGCTAGTTGTTTATTTTTATCATTGTTGTTATTTTAATTTTCACTTTACTTCTCTTGGCCTCAGTTTCCATACAAACATAGGAAACAGGGTGAATGATCCCACAAAGACAGTGAAGTTAGGAGAATGAGGGTAGTTAAGAATAAGAATGAGACACTTGCTTTTGAGTATGTTGAATTTGAAATACCCATCAGGACATGCAGGTGAATCTTCATTAGGATTATGAAATTGGAGATGCAAGGCTGAAGCTCTGAAAAAGTAGCATGTGCTAGAAACTGAGATTTGGAGATTCAGGGCATATAACAGAGCGGTGGTAACTGAACACATGGGCTTAAGTGAGAATGTGAATGGAACAAGTGTAGAGAGAGAAGGAACGATAGCTAAGAATAGATCCTTCAGAGAACATTCAAGGATTCCAGAGGAGATAATAAATTAGAAAGGAGTTAGAAAGGTCAAAAGAAAAAGAGAAAAGCATAGAATCTCTGAAATCAAAGGAGAAAGACATATCTGTTAGAGAGTGATCAACAGCATCTAAAACAGAATAGAAATTAGAGAGATTGAGAACTAACAAAAAGTCACTGGAAAAAAATAGTCTTAATCTTTGGTTGGGGTAGAAGTCAAAGTTTCCTTTGAGGTGAAAAGCAGCTAGGTGGTGCAGTGGATAGAGTGCTCGTTGTGGAGTCAGAAAGACCCGTAATTAAATCCAGTCTTAGACACTTACTAGTTGTGTCATCCTGGGGAAGTCACTTACTCTCTGCTTGCCTCAATTTACTCATCTGTAAAATGGAGATAAAGCACCTGTCTCCTAGAGTTGTTATAAAGACCAAATGAAATAGCACAGTATCTGGCACATAGTTAAACACTACATAAATGTTAGTTATTACTAAAATTGCAAGTAAAGTGGTACCATTTAATTCAATTATTAAGCCCTTATTAAGTGCTTACTATGTTCTGAGAATACAAAGAGAATACAAAGGAATGGAAACCATAAGAACTAGGATGAGTGGGGGAGGGGCAGGTTTTAGGAGAGAAGATTCCAGCAGGAAATCCAAAGGGAGATATTAGCATGTAGTACAAGATACACACCAGAACCTTGGGGTGGAGGAAAGGAGGGGATGAGTCATGAATATACAGATTTAGGTATCACCCGCTCCAATTCAATCTACATTTAATAAATATACTCAACAAATACCAACTATGTTCAAGGTACATGCCAAGATCCTGTGCGTATAAATTTTTAGTACCTGTTCTAAACGTAACTAAGTTGTTTTACTTATCTTTTAAATTTTGATCTAGATCTTTGATTTTATTGGTATCAAAGATTGCTGGTCTGGAACTCTTCTCTAGAAATGCAGATTGACAGCTTGTCTGCAGCTTTCAGTCTTAAAGCTGCACAGGTCACTGAGATATAAAGTGACTTAGCCATGGTTTGTCTGTGTTGGAGAGAAACTGGGTCTTCCTTAATTCCCACTGTCTATTTTGTCACGTTGACTATCAGAGTTATCTTTGTAGATATAATTGCAGCAAACTCAGTGGACTAGATTTCAGAGGGAGGGAGGGCAAAAGGGAGAATCAAAAGAGACATTAGGGAATGCCCACATTTAGGAGAATTGTTAGTGAAAAGGTAAAATTGTACCAGTAAGGGGACAAAAGGGAGAGAATCATGTCACGGAAATAGTGAGGGGAGAAAATATGAAGAAGAGAGGTGGTTGAGCAACATTGTCAAATGCAGAAAAGTCATTAAATGTGGCTATAATGAATTTGCTGGTGATTCTGAATAGCTTCAATAACAAGGCAGGGCTAGAAAACAGGTTAAGGAGCTCAGAGTAATTAGGGGGAACCAAGGAAGGAGAGGAAAAAATTATGAATTGTATTTCCTAGGAGCTAAGTACTGAAGTATATAGAAATATGGACAGTTAGTTTGAGGGGTTGGCAGGGAATGATTCATGGAACAAGTTAACAAGAAAAGTGAACAGAAAGGATTAAAAGTTTATTGATTAATGGGGGATAGTTAGAGTCTTAACTTGGTAGTGGTGATCAAGATGTGTGTGAACTCTTCCTCTTGGTCCCATGAGTTGAATCATTAAAAGAAAGGCCAACAGTGGAGGTGATTAGTAAGGCAAAGGGAAAGATAAATGAATTGATAAAAAAAATATTTTATCACAATCAAGTTAGAATCATAATATTATTGAAATACAGAATACCATATCATAGCTGGAAGGGATAAAAGTGCTTCAGACATTTACATTAGGCTTCAAAACAGTGATCTCTCCTGAGGAAAACAAACAAAAAAAAGTCACATGTTCTTCATTAAAAATTCTTGCAGAGCTCAACCTTCTCTAAGAGAAATACCACTGACACCATCATTTGCATATATGAAACAACACATATTACAAATCAGAAATGGAAAAAGCCAACTGATTTCCTTCCAAAGAATGACATCATTTTATGCTATTTCTTTCATTGAATTCAACAAATATTTATTAAGATAATGAACAGTTGCTAGGGATACAACACAAATATAAAACTGTCTAACCTCTAGGAGTTCACTTTTTAATGTCTCTTTTTGAATAAGGACCCTATGGGGGTCATGACCCACAGTTCAAGAAGTACTGAAGGAATCCCAAATGGAAAACGTTTAAGAATCCCTGTACGCTGATTTAACTATATTTTCAAGAAACAGAAATGATTGTGACATTTTTTGTGTCACGTTCTGGGGTAGTTGGATGGCAGCACAATTGAAAAACTATCATTTTATTTTCCCATTTAGAAGTTGAATTTAATTGTTTCATAAAAATGGTTCAATTTTTATCAGCTACTAAGGTGGTAATATACCACTTTCACTTAGGAAACCAAATATTATCAAAGAAAAAGAAAACTGAAGGAGTCTTTCATAATAGTCCCAGTAAATGACTACTTTGGTGTTTTAATTGACAATTTTAATAGATGGGTTTATGTTGATGATAACTTGAGGCTGCTTTCTGTTTATGAGGTAATAATAACTAAAACCTGGGAGAAATAATGTACAAAGCTGAGTGCTGAGGTGTTTGTTAGCCTAGGATATCATTACTGCTTCATAAATAGGAATCTTTACAAGTCTATTATTATCAGCCAAATATGCTTCCTTCATTTAGAAATTAAAGCTACTTGTTGAAAAGTATTATATGGAAAAAGAAGCTACTTAACAATGGTTCAAGACAACTAGCTAGTGGCTTGGACACTCAGTAGTAAATTGCAGTGAAGAGGTCAAAATCATTGCTCACTCCTGAATGAATACAGCTAATACAATAGCTTGCCATTCTAAATGAGAAAGGAACATATTATAGAAATAGAGACTATTGTGTTATTCAGAATAACTGATCCGGTTGATCAAGAGCTGACATCATTCAAAAGTCATTGAAATGTCAAAGAAAACATTTCAATAGTAAAAGAATGATGGAACATTGTATAGGAGAAAAGCACTCTGCAGCCTTAAACTGCTGTATAAATGGAAGGTATTGTTAATTTTATCATTATTATTATCTGTAATACAATTCTCTTCCTAGAAGTCAAGGTAGTAATTTTAATAACTGAATTATATACATTGTAAAATAAAGGTATAAAATTATAGATAGTGCAAATAAGATATCCTATGATATGGTCACTTTCCCACACAGAAATATGAAGAACAACAAGAAACAGACTCAATGTATTAGGAAGAAGAATTCTCTTCAACATAATACAAGATGATTAGAGGAATGCTGGAATGAACAATAATATTTGAAACTGATTTAGACCACAGCATATTCAAACTGGTGTGGTTACTATATTATTTGCTTCATTTTATGTTCTCTATTAAAAAATTCTTCAATTCTGTTATGTCAACAAACCTACTAAACATACTGAATCAGTTACTAATAAATTATTTTTGTAGTAAATACATAATGACTCTAAGTTGTAATGAGAAAATTGGAAAGCATACCTCCTCTACCTAATAATATGACAAAGTTTAAAGCTAATGAATAATATAATCTGTAACATTCTTGTTGTGTGTGTGTGTGTTCATGCACACACGTGCATGCTGGAGTGGGGGCGGGTTGTGTAGGTGACATTGTGAGGCAATTTATTAGAGACAGCATGAACTCAGACTCTGGAAACTTAGTTCTTTGCCTAGTTTTCACACTTATTAGCTGTACTACATTGAGTAAGTAGTGATATTTAAGGATCTGTTTCATCATTTATAAAAAAAGAACAGTTGTACTATTGACAACTTCTTCAAAGAGAGGAAACTGGAGAACAATGAGTAAAACGTAAATTCAAGGTGAGCCAGAGGAATTAGGATTATGGGAATGCAAAAATTAGGATTTTGGTAAACCAAGCTGCCAAAGTCAGGAAGAGGAATCATCAGAGAGGACAATGGTTTTGTGTACATTGAATTTGAGTTGCTGAGAGGTTCAACAAGCACTGGAAATCTGACAATAAAGCTCAAGAGAGTCTGGAGCTGAGGCTCTCAATTTATAGTCTACAAGAAGATGTAAGTCAAACTATGGGAATAAGTGAGAGCAGGTAAAGAGAAAATAGAAGGCTGTGGAAAGAAACTTCATGAATGTCAACATTTAATAGAAAGGAGAAGAAAAGAAAGGTCAGTAAATTAAAGTTGTTCAATGTCAAAATGATGTACATAGATTTAAATATCACATGTCATTAGGATATGTATTCACAAATTGAATATTCAACCATAAAAGACATATTTATTCACCAAACCAAAGAAACAAAGGCTTAAATAAATTTCAGCATGATATTTATGTGCCTTACAATACAATAAAAAATATAACACATAATTAAAACATAATTTCACTTTAAAGATATTTAAGGATACCTTTGGTATAAAGTGATAAGTAAGTTAAAAAGAAAATAAATTGGATAATCCCCTGATATCTGCCCAATTCCACAACTATTTAACATTTTGGAATGTTGATTTGTAGAGGACAAAGCAGGAAGGTTAGATAACATGCTGAATTAGAGGGTCATAATGCAAAAAGATCCTGATAGAAAACAACATTGTGCCAAATCTAATGAAATGAAATTTAATAAAGATAAACATCTTGATTTGGGGCCCCCAAAATAAATTCCTCAAGTACAGAATGGGGGAAATGTGACAATGGAGTTTTATTGGACTACCAGCTTAATGTGCATCAACAGTGAAATATAGTAGAGTAAGAGTATGTATGTGTGTGCTTGTGTGTTTGTGTTTGTGTGTGTGTGTGTGTGTGTGTGTGAGAAGGGGAGGAGGAAACAATGGTTATCTTAGGATAAATCAAGAGGTAGAGTATCTACAACACAGAGAGTGATACTTCCACTGTACTTTGTACCCATCTGATTGTGCATCAGATGACCACATCTGGAGGGTTGTGTTCAGTTCTAGCCTGAAGAAGAAAAGACTTAGAGAGTGGAAAACCATAGATATCACCAAATATGTGAAGGGAAATTATTTGGAAGAATGATTAGATTTCTTTCCCTTGGCCTCCTAGAACAGAACTAGGGACAATGATGGGAAGCTGCCAAGAAGTAGATTTACATATAAAATAAAGAAAACAACTTGGTGTTATTCATCTCCTAAAAGAACTAATGAACTGAGTGCAAACTGAAAAACAATTTTTTCATTTTCTTTATTTTTCTTGCTTTTTTATAACATGGTTAATATGGATTTTTTCTGTATTATTTCACATGTATAACTGACTTATCATTTACCTTCTCAGTATATGGGATAGAGGCTAGAGGAAGAGAATTTGGAATTGAAGTTGTAAAAAAAGAATGTTAAAAATAAATAATAAAAATGAAAAAAGAAAGAAGAAAATTTATTAGTATTTATTGCTATTTAAAAATATGGAATGGAATGCTTTAGAGGTAATGGGTTCTCCCACATCAGATTACGGTGACAGGAGGCTGGAACAAGGAGCAACTTGTTCAATATACGGTAGGGGAATTTCTTATTCAGATTCAGGTGGATGTTCAAGTATCCTGCACCTCTAAGACTCTTCAGCCTTCTCATCTCTAAGAAGCAATATGATTGACAAGCACTAGTGATACAGCTCAATAGGGACTGGACAGCATGAACTGGTAACAGGCCTAAGCAAAATGGCTATTTACACGTTACATCCCTAAATGGAAGGTATAGTTATTAAAGAGAGGGATAGTTTTGTTTTGGTTTGGTTTTTGCTTGTTTGCCTTTTTTTTATTCCCCAGGATTTAGGACAATGCTTAGCACATCCTACTTAATGAGTACATGTTGAATGACTGAATGGGTACCGAAGCTCTGGCAGGTAAATTTTTGCTTTATCTCTTTTGCTTCTCCGTTTTTTTCTATTTAGACCATCACCTTTTATTTATTCCTGATTGGTAACCCAGACTCCGTCCCTGGGTTCTTCAGATCCAAAAAATGAGCTTTTGCCTCATCTTCCAGGGGTCTTGAGCTCCCTTCCAGGCCTGCTCCACATCATGCTTTGGGCATACTTTCTACCCCCTACTCCTTTCTCATTCCCTTTTCTGTATTGTATTTTTCTTTAGAATGTAAGTTCATCAAAGGCAGTGACTGTCTAGCGTGTTTGGATTTGTATCTCTAGTTCATAGAATGATGCCTGACACATAAAATAAGCCCTCAATAAATGATCTCTCCATCTGTCCATTGTGAATTTTATAATAATGCTTACTACCTTAGGCTTGGGGTATTAGAACGTAGCACGGGGCCTTAAAGTGAATTTTACTAGTCAGTTCTCCCCAAGCAAGTACAAAAGTATCAGGGCAAATGAAACCTGGCATCTCAGAATACATTTAAATGCCTACTGAGAGAGCAACTACTTTTCAAATGTAAAAACAAATTGAAACAAACACAAAAAACCCAGTTAGTTACTTTTATCATATCATATTTAACTTTTACCATATTACAGGTGGTCACCTTTCCATTTTAAAAATCAGTACCTATCAAAAAATGCATATTTATACAAACATAATCATAGTACTGATACGAACTTTCCATGTCCTGACAGATAATGTCAATCTAACTGACTTTCCCCCCACTTAACTGAGTTGTTATTGTTGTGAGTTGTACTGTTATTATGTTGATACATAAATATAATTGAAACTAAAGTTTTATGTTACTGCTACATACCCAGCCTGAGGATCTAAAGAAAGATCCCTGGGAAACTTCAGTCTTTTGCTCACAAGTATAGTAGGGTACAATCCATTGAGTTTGGATACTTCAATGATTCTTTTTTCTGTGTCAGACCAATAAAGGTTCTTCCCAATCCAATCAACAGCAAGTGCATTAGGAACTGCTGTGTTATGCACTACCTAACCAGAAAAAAAAAGATTAAACTTGTTAAAAATATAAATGCTAGAGTAAGAAGTGAACAATTATTTCTTAATTTTTTTACAAAGATACAGAATTTGTATTCCAAACTTAGAAACTGAATTTAGACAAGATTTAAATCATACAATTTACTTCCGCATTTTTATTTTCTTAAAAGAGACAAATTATCCCAATATATAACTCTGTCCATAGAGATGATACTGATTTAAATTTTAAAAAAGTTAGGTAGGACTGCACAGTTGTTGATCATGTTTTAATGATACTTTTCTATTTTGACTTTTGTTTTCTGAAAAGAAAGTAAGGGAGAAAAGAAGGAAAGGAGAGAGAGAGGGAGAAAGGGAGAGAAAGAGGGAGGAATGGAGGAAGAAAGGAAGGAAGGAAGGAAAGAAGGAAGGAAGGAAGGAAGGGAGGAAAGGAGGGAGGAACCAAAGAAATCTGTACAAAAATTAAAAGCAACCATTGATAATTCATGGCTCCCTAGAGAAGATTTATTATTTCTTACAATAGTTTTCTTTACTCTGCCAACACTCCTTTCACTATTTGAATGAAAAAAAAATTGGAAAGGAAATTTTAAAAAGTAACAACTCTATATCATGCATCTTGAATATAAACTAACAGAAGCAAATATATATCCTCTTACCTAACTTTTGCTTCAGTTCTGGCTAATCATAAGAATAAATTCCCTGGAAAATGAAGTGTATTTATACAAATGTGGCATATATGAAATGACCAAAAATCTCATTTGGTAGAATCTTAAGTAGCAATAACTTTTGGGGGATTCTTGTTGGGACCATATAAATGGTAAACTAAAATGACTGAATTGGGGAGTAATGTTCATTTCTACTTATTATATGAATATATTACAGAGAAGGGAATACCAGTTTTCTCAGGGACATTAATTTGAGTCTATAGGTACTATCACTTGGATATAATTTAAAAAATAATTTAGATTAAGCAAAACCAATGCCAGCAGCAGAAAAGTTTGAAGACATCAGTTATGTCATTGAAGTATATACAATAGACTAGAGGACAGAAACAGTCAGTACTGTATGATATACTTTTAAGATCAAAACTGGCATCAAGTCACTACTACTTTCATAAAATGGCATGCTGGGGCATGGCCAACTATTGCATAGTTGACCAAGGAAGCAGACAGCCCTAGGGAAGAAAGATGCATTATGTGCAATTCTATGGCCTCATACCAGGCTATAATAAAGTTGAGTGCAACAGTGGAAATGTGAAAGATATTACTATAAAATCATGACCACTTTGGCTAAAACACCCAAGAGTCTTAAAATATATAAAACCAACCTGAATTATTTGATACAAACTTGAACAAAGACATGACTTTCAGTGGTAAATTTAAATTTAAGTCATCCATTAGAAAGTGAAATATTTAATTGACTTTATTTGGCCTGACAATGTGGAAGCAGATCGGTGGTGTAGTAAAAAAAGCACCAGCTTTGGAGTCAGGGAAAAAATGAGTTTAAATTCAGCCTAAGACACTTATTAATTATGTGACCCTGAAAAAGTCACTTAACCCTATTTGCCTCAATTACCTCATTTGTAAAATGAGCTGGAGAAGGAATGGAAAACCACTCCAATATCTTTGCCAAGAAAACCTGCAATAAGGTCATGAAGAATTGGACCCAACTGAACAACATCAGTATGGAAGAGTGGTGGTTGACTGATATTTTTAGTGGTAGAGTCGAATCAATTGTTTGTTTTTGGCATTGGGAAAGTATAGCCTAGGCTATGATGAGTTTCTGAAACATTCAAAACCTTTGCCCTAAAGAAAAACTCATCCAATGTCTTATGCTTTTAAAATAGGCTATACCAACAGTTTATTATTGCCATGTTCTCTACACTTAGAAACTGATTTAAAACTAACTACAGTACACATCTTAATGGAGTTAATATCAGAGATTGTTTTGCTGTAAAACTCAGGATGATAATTATGGAAAGGGAGAAAATAATCCTAATTTGACAAACCTTTTCCATATCTGAAGTTGGAACATGAAATTTCATCATAGTGGTATTAATTAGTACTTCCATGATCTAACATATATACATTCAGTTATCTCCATCTGTTGTGAATTAATTCTCAGACTGCTAGGGTTTCAATCTAGAATCTTTCATTTAATTCTATAATTACCAGTTCTCAGATTTAACTTATTCTGTACTATATAAATCAAGACAATTGAATCTTGCATTGCAATTAACTAAAACCAGAAGCATTCATCATATTTTCTAAGGTTGTGATAAAAAGCTCAAATTATATTTACCTGATTTGATTTTGTCTTATCACAAGTAATGTGCCCTAATGAAACATGATCATGAAAAAATCTCCTATTACCCTTTAAGTGTTTATCAACTTATAATGTACAGATGTGAAATTTAAGCCAATCTAATTCCCTATACAAGTTGGATGATTACCATCAACTAACATTACCTATTCCATTCAACCATACTAATAACATTATTCTAGTAATTCCATCTCTGTTAGTTTCTAGTTACCTTAATGTCACTTCCATTTAGAAACATCCTATTTATTCGGCTGCCATTGGGTCGGCTGGAATCAATCCAATAAATGAACTCTTCTCTGTAGTCAAAGTCTATAGCAATCACATTGTTTAATCCCTAAAATTAAAAGGGATGAATTTAAAATGTTATTTTATTTTGACATTATATTTTAGACAAATATTTTCCACAGCATGTTATGAACTCACAAGTGTAATCGTATATTCATAAGCAAATGTCATATAATGATAGTCAAAGTAAATAGCATTTACAGGCAATAAAAGAACTCATTGTGTTTACATCTTTCTATACTACATATTTAAGATGGCTTCATGATTTATTTAGAAAAACACAGAACTGTGGTATGAGATAATGTTTTTTTTAAAGTAATTTTATCTTTAAGAAGGTAAATGTGAATACTAGTGATCTAAATTCAGTCTAATTTGAGCTTAGAACACATTTCCGAAACTACTTGGTTAGTTAACCAAAGAGGATGGGGGGCTAGTGCATTTCTGAATCAGAGAAGTAGGGAAAAAAACATCTCAGAAGATTTAAGGCTAGCTTTGCACAGACATCATTTGAAAGACAGGGGAGAAGGCTTAGAAATTTTAGTTTCCCCATATGCTCTTGTCCCAACAACAACATAGATGAGCTTCCTTCCCTTTCATGCTTCAAATAGCCCCTTAAGCAATACACTATCATATTAGAATTTAAAAGATATAACCTTAGGTATGGATTTGGTCAAAAGGGAACTGAGTAATCATCATCTGATTATTCTACATGGTTGAAATGTGAAGAAATGTCTCCCTTCAGACTAATGGTTATGCATTTTTTAGCAGGTAACACAACAGAAATGCAGTTGATGAGTTTCTGGCGGCTACAGATCTTTGGTTTGGCAGTTCTGCAGTCTGACTGATTTGATTTGGGGATTGTGTATACAGATCCTGGGCATCTTCTTAGCTACATAGTTGTTCAAATGGTTGCTTGGGGGTTATTTTAACTCTAACCTGTTGTTTGGGTTTATAGATTTACTAGCTCAGTAAAGGATCTTAGGTCAGAGTTTTAAACACATGAACTGACTTCTCATTGTTCAAGAATGGTTTATGAATATGTAAAAACCTTATGAATTAATAATTAACTGGGGTGAATACCAGTGGGCAAAGTCCTCAGTGAAATATACTGTCACTTTATATCAGTGGATTCAGGCTAATTCTAATTAAAACTAAGCTGGGTGTGCAACTAGGTAGCATAGTGAATAGAGTGCTGACCCTGGAGTCAGAAAGACCTGAGTTCAAATCCAGCCTTAAACACTTATTACTCACACGACTAGCTGTCACAACCCTGTTTGCCTGAGTGTCCTCATCTGTAAAATGAGCTAGAGAAGGGAATGGCAAAGCACTCCAGTATCTTAGCTAAGAAAACCCCAAATAGGAAGGGAAAACTACACAACTCATCTACAAAACATCAAGTGGATGGGATACCAGTTCCATTTCAAATAGGTGCAGGGAATCTCCTGAAGACAAAAAGAGGCAGCCAGTTGCTTCTCTCTCAGATTATTAGTAGGCCTTAAGGATCCCAGGAATTTAGATGCATTTTAGAACTTGTCTCAAGTTTTAACTATAGCAACAACTTAAATTTTATAGGGCTTTATAGTTCTTAGACCTGGGCTAAATCCAAACACCAAATCAACTATAAAAATCACTCAGTGTGCCAAAGTTTTCAGAGTAACATAATGGAAAGATCACTGGAGTTGGAGTCAGAAACTTAGGCCTATCACTTACTTCCTTGACCTTGTAAAAAAATCACTTTCTTTGACACTGTTTCCTCCTCTGCAAAAAAAGAAAAAGGAATTGCAATATGTATATATATACATATATATATGTATATATACATATACATATATATATAAAATTACATGATTAAACCATAATGTTCATATTAATAATATAGAGAGACAGCAATGTGTAACAGATAAAGAGTTGTTCTATAGTTAGTAAGTCCTAGGTTCAACTCTCTTCTCTGACACATGGGTGATCCCCAGTGAATGACAGGCCTTCTCAGTTCTTCAAGCAAATGTCTAAGCCTGTAATGTGCAGAGCAGGTACAAATTTTTTATTGGTAGAGAGAATGTCCACATTCTGAAATTGTCTATACAACTGAAATTATAGGTTTATTCTCTACCCTATATTCTTATGCTATTTCACAGGATCATTAGAAATATCCACATGTATTTGTTTGATTGTTGTTCAGTTGTTTCAGTCATGTCTGACTCTTCATGACCCCATTTTGGCTTTTTCTTGGCAAAGATACTCAAGTGTTTTGCCATTTCCTTTTCCAGCTCATTTTACAGATGAGGAAACTGAGTCAGATAGGATTAAATGACTTAACAAGGGTCTTATAACCTGTAAGTGCCTGAGGCTGGATTTGAACTCAGTTCTTCCTAAATCCAGACCCAGTGCCCTACCCATTGTGCCACATAGCTGTGGCAAAGATGCTACAGAAAAAGGGAAGTTTCTGATTAAAAACTTATCCTATCCTACTAAGTTTTATGCTGAATGATAGAAAGGATACAACTTTTCACCTCTTATATCCTAAGCACAGTGGTCAGAGTAGGTATTTAATTAAATGGAATGGGAAGATCTGCATGACTGAGGATTATCCAAGACTAGAACCAATATAGGCTAGGTCTTGTTAGACACTAAACATTCTAAGAGCTAAGGCTCTTAGGGTACTTAGGGGCTATTGAAGCATTTCTGATATCAGTAGGTTAGAACATGATGTTAATAAGGTCAAGTCCACTATAAAATGCTTATGTTGACTAGTTAGTTTTATATGAGAAACATTCTGTTCTCTAGTATCGGACTGAAATAGAAAACCAGAAAGTTGAGTCCACACATACACATCCCATTTGGTCACAACAAGGAACCAGACAAGAGTACAATGATGGCTCAATTGTAAATCCTTCCTTGCTACTGGAAAACCAATTAAATCTCAAGTATCCTTACTAACAATATCATTTGTATAACCCTGAACAAGTTAATTCACCTCTCAGTGTCCTTAGAAACTCTTTTAAGCTTCCTAAAGATACTGCACATTATTACCAATGACAGATGCTAACCAATACTCACTGTGCTTCATGAGTCTTAATAAAACTTGAGAGAAAAAAAATGTAGCACCTGAATATCTTGGCTATGCACACAATAAACTTAAGAAAAGCTTTAGGTCAACCAATTTAACCATACCTATCTGGGCATTAAGTATATAGGTTTAATGTAAATTCTAAATTATAATCAGTGTATTTCAGATAGATTTAATTAATCAATTGATCATAATAAGCAACCTACAAACATCTTCCCTATTTCAGTGTTATCTCTCTCTGTCTCTCTCTGTCTCTGAAGAATTTAACAATGAGAGTTGTGAGGCATTAAAAGGAGACTATATTAGAAAAATGCATATTCATACATAGAACTTCAGCAAATAATCACCTATGGATGTCAAAATTATTCTTTCTTTGCATTAATGAATTTAGATAATAAAAATCTGATTTGAATGTGACCGATTAACTGAAACTATAAACACATGTACAAGGAATTTACATTGTGAGTGTGTGTGTGTGTGTGTGTGTGTGTGTGTGTCTTTACAAGCAGTTAGATGACACAGTGGACAGAACACTGGACCTGGAGTCAGGAAACCTGAATTCAAATCCTCCCTCAATCACTTACTAGGTATGTGACCCTGAGCAAATCACTTAACCTCTATCTATCTTAGTTCCTCAGTCTGTAAAATAATAGCAGCACCTACCCATAAGAATTGTTGTGACAATAAAATGAATTAATATTTTTAAAGCACTTTGCAAACCTTAAAGCACTAAATAAGTGCTAGCTATTATAATTATTACATATAAATGACTTCATAATGTAAATGAGTGTATATATGCACACACACACATATTCCCATCTCACCAAACTTGTCAATTTCTTCTTAAGTCTTACTCTAAATAGTATCCACAGAAAAGAAGAGTGCATTGTTCTCTTTGTGGAATAGTAGGGAAGATACATTAAAATAGCTAGGGGGCATGGCCAAAGTAATGTCTGAAAGCTGCTGTTATCCCAATGGTTTTAGAACTGAAAATTGGTTTCATCAAAATCCTATTTGCTTCTCTCATTTCTTTAGCTGAAGATTTGCACCCTTTGGTTCAAGATGATTAATTTGGGAAATTGTGTTGTGTTTCTCCACACAATTTCACTAGAATAAAAGGTACAGTTTAAATTGAATTGGTTAGCATTTCTGAAGCTACTTGATTAATTCTCATTCAAAAAAACCCCATGCTATTAAAAACACATTTTCTAAATTTGGTGAATATATTTAAGGTCTAGCATGCATAGATAAAAACTATTCTTTAAGAATAACCTCTTCAGGGTTTGGAGGTGACCTTTGATTCTAAAAGGTTATTACAGTGAATCAAAAGCCTTGCAGTTGTTGCCAAACTGCAAACTGCAAACAGAAGCATAGAAGCAGACTCTGTGTCTAGCCACTAAGGACCAGTCTGCCTAAATCCAGGGAGACTCACTACTAAGATTTCTCCTTTAGAGATGATCTCAATGCCAAGGGTATCTGAGTTTAAGGAAGGTAAGCAGCACAGTATATAAAGTCCTGAGCCTGGACTCAGGAAGATCAGAGTTTAAATCCAACCCCAGAAACTTACTTACAGAAATATGTTCACAATGTAAATTTCTGTACATGTGTTTGTGGCTTTAATTAATTAAAGTTTATGTGCCAAATTCACATCAGATTCCCTTTATCTAAATTCATTAATATAAAGAATGAAGGAGTAGAGTTTTGGCATCCATAGGTGATTTTTGCTTAAATGCTATATGTGATGCTGAGTGAGAAACACAACTTTGGTCTGGCTCAGTTTCCTTAAATGTAATATGGGGATAATAATAGCTCCCAGCTCTCAGGCTTGTTGTGAGGATGAAAAGAGAAAATAATTGTAAAGCAGTTATCCTAGCATCTGGCACACAGGTAAATGCCTATTCCTTGCCCCCTCTCCAGGCTCCCCCCAACTCTGACACATCCTGCACAAAGGTGAGCCTACAATGCTGAAATGTCCTCACTTAGGTCATAGGTATTTCTAGGTATGTTCATTGCTATTTATGTAAAAAACAAAAACAAAACCAACATGGTTAATGAAACACGATTTCATTTCTTTCAGTACACATGAAAAGAAATCAGAACAGGAAACCATCTTTATTTTCTGTCATGTATAATAGTCATTTTAAAGCTGTCATCTCCATGTTAGACTTAGTTCAGTAAGAGCAGGGACCACATTTTATTTTTCTTTGTATTTCCACACAGACATGTGAACCCTCATTTACTGTGAAAGTTTCTACATTAAGGTTAAAAAATGCTCATATTTTCCAAGTTGTGACAATGCTTCTTGCTTCCAAATGGCACATGAGGAAACAAAATTAAAGCAATAAGCATTAAAAATCAGTCATGATCATGCCACTGTACCTGTTTCAACAGCGTGTAGTTGGATCCATCAGTGCTAATTTTTCTTATTTCATGATGGTCTGCAAGAATTAAGAAGGGTTCTTCATCTAAATCCATGGAAAAAAGAATATATTAGACTAACTTTGTTAATATTGTTAACTTCTCCCACTCAGCTTTATTTTACCTGTGTGCATACAATGATGTAAATTTTAAAATTTTAAAGTATTTTTAAAAAATGTTATCCTCTTAAATTATTAGTCACAAACAAAAGATCCCACAGTCTGGATATATCCTAAACTGTAGAGAAATGTAAGCTGCCCAATGAACTTAAAGCATACAAACAGGTAGTTTTAAGAAGGACCTGACCAATACCTAGTAATAGTCAATCTGTCATAATTCTTTTTCATCACTCATCTTGATAATTAATGGATTTAAAACTAATTATTAAAAACATCATAGTTTTCTTTGGCTAACAATTTGACCTGACTGGATCTATAAACAGCATCTAATGCATACCTCACCCTTGTGGCAGACCCACACCTCAAGATAAGCGATAGTCATTTTTATTTTTCTAGATATTTAGAACATAATAATCCACATTTGGCTCAGTTACCCATTCCACATAAATGTCTTATGTTCAAGAAATGTATCCTTTATCCCTTTAAAGTTCCTCCTTTAACTAATGTTTCCATTTGATCCATATTTGAGAATAATAGTATGATAGTATTCCTGTAAGTTTTCCATTTTCTTAAGGGTGACTACCAAATGTCTTCTAGCTTTGTCTTCTTAAGGCTTCATTATCACAGTTCTTTTCACTTTTCTCCAGGAGTCTTATTTTCTAATTCTTTGATCATTGCTGTTTCCTTTCCACCCTATCCTAGTTTCATAAATTCCTTATTTAACTGTAAAGTACAGAATTAAATAAGATAAAGATTTGACAAGTCCCTAAATACACTGTCAGGCTTTCTTTAGTCCTCTCATCATCTAGCTTGACTTCCTAGACAAAATCTATTAGCATGATAAATAGGCCTTATTATTTGGGATACCATTTATCTGGACAAGTAGTCTAAAAGCTAGTTACTTTCTCTCATAGAACTAATTTGGGCAAAATGAATACATTTATTTACTTCGCTAAATTTCTTTAGTTTTAGAGCAGGTACTGCTCATATTGATGAGAGTGGTATGGTAAAGAGAAGATCTGGTCTCAGTACCAGAAAGTCCTGAGTTCAAGTCTAATACATCCTTACTGTATGACCCTGGGAAATTACTTAACCTTTAAATAAACAAAGAAACTTTCTAAGACTATAAATTGAAGAAAAGTTTCTGGTCTCCAACAGTAGAGCGTTTCCTTATATCAATGAAATTTCTATGCTCCCCCCAAATGTATAAAATTGGGTTTTGTTTCATGCTTTATAAAACATGTTCCATAGTTTATTAGGCCCTCTTTTACTTGTTTTTTTAAGTCTGAACTTTGCAACCAAAAAATCAATAGTATTGAGATAATTTCCCAATTGGCTTTTTCAAAAACAAAATGTAATTTCCTTCAAAAACTGAGCTTTTGAGCAACAGAAACTGATGCTTCATACATAGTAGTGTGTGATGCAAAGGACAAACTTGTTCCAGTTATTCATGTTGGGGAATATTTATGGCATGGACAGATTATTTATACTCTCCATTTTAGTCATAACTTTCCCCTTTATGTAAGCTTACATGAAAGAACAAATTCAAATGGTTCAATTCCTTCCCATTTCTTACTCTACAATATAGATAAATCTACAATATAGATAAAAGTGCTAGCAGGAAGGGGAGAGTAGCTACAAACAGAATGGAAAGAGAGCAGATCAGTGGACCTGGAGAATCCACTAACTGGTTGTGGGGACAGCCCCAAAATAACCAAGAATGGAAACAATTCAAATTGGAATGGATTTTACCTTAATTGATGGACACAGCTTTATTAACTAGTCAAAAAGCAACTTCTCATCTCTATTCCTTCCACCATTCCAAAAAGAGGTACAAGAAAATTTACCTTTGAAACAAAGGTATGGCCAATCTGTTTCATGATTTAACTTGCCAACGATTTAATATGAGTGACCAAAGCCCATTTTTGAATTATCACACACAAAAGTAAGCCAAGACATGCTGTCACAACTTTGTTTTTTAATGGGGCAGAAAGTGAATTGGGCATTACAGCTCAGAGCCATGTCCTACTAAGCTGTTTAACATTCCAGGCCAAACTTATTCCCAGGAACATGTGACACAGCAGCGATGCCAGAGATACTTCTTTCTGCTGCTCTTGAGTACTCCCAGAGCCCACTGAGCACTTAATAATTCAAAATATCATAATACGCTGTAATTATGCACAAAGTCATATGTGTAAGGAATACAAAATCACAGCAAAGCAGATTCCTATATCCCAGTAAGCCAGGATTGATTTTGCTTCTTTGGAAGCAGGCCAAAAGAAAATAGGCAATAAGAGAGGCTCCAAAACTTTAGGTGTTTATTTATAATTGGTGTTGCATCCCTGGATAAATTCAATGGCCTACCTGAGAGTGATTTGCAGCCATTTGGGTTATCTGGTTGTATTTCATACCCTTCTGTACAGAGGCATTTGTAGGTTCCATATGTATTAATGCATTGCTGACTACAAGGGAAACCTGAAGAGCATTCATCCATGTCCACACATGTTTTCCCATCATCCTTCAGTTGAAATCCAGGCCAGCATTTACACTTGGGGGAAAAAAAATCAATCCATTGTCAATAACAGCATCTTCGAATATTCACATTCACAATATAATGAGTCAAATGAGATAATTTACTTTATAAACTATGAAGTGACATAAACATACATATATCACACATGTACAGATCTTCTAGCTATCACTCATTGTCATCATCATCACTGTAGAATAGCTTAT
>CM053596.1:210401104-210461247 GCA_028646575.1 Pseudocheirus occidentalis
AAAAAAAAAAGACTAACCTTTTCAAAAGTAAATGGCTTTTCTTTTTTGGAAGTTACCTAGTGATGATCTAAATGAAAACTTGTCCTGCTTCTACTAAAGCAGAGTGCATAATGGGATTTTGTGTCCCTTATTCTTGTGCTAGTGTTAGGATGAATTTCCTTTAGTAATTACTTTATAGTCCTTACTACTTGTGGGTGATAAGAATGTAATCCTTAATTTATTTTATGAAGATATTAGTCTTGGGAAACATTTACTGTGAAGGATACTTTACATTTATATTTAGTGTTAATCTTCTTTAAGTTACTGAGTTTAAGGATGAAAAATGGATCACAGACTAGAAATAGAAAAGATCTTCCTTCTGAGAGTAATGAAAAGATGCTGATTAGCATAAAAACTGTAGCATGATAAATATATTTTACCCTTGCTTTCTCTTTACTCAAATGTCTTTTTATATATCTATTAAAAATGAAACAGATAGCAAATCATGGGGCTGTATATGATTCCAGTAGTTCATGTTTATTTTAATAAGACTCATCTAGTGAATAAAAAAATTTTTAGAGATGTTTTAAAATCACTATTTGAGGGACTTTAAAAATAGCACAGTGTCATGAAACTCTTAAGTGCTTTATTTAATCAATTGTACTTGCTATCCATGAAATGGAATGTCCAGTGTGTGTGTGTGTGTGTGTGGAGGTTACCAAGGCATTATATCACTAGTCAATCGCAGCTTATGACAACAATTTTCTCCCTTCTCCCAGAGCCATGGGAGGCAAAAATACAGCAGACATGAATACAGGCTTAACCAATACAGGCAAAACAGCAGAACGGTCACATTGTCACTTGGATTCATAGCCCTGTTGTTCAAAGATAACAAACAGGTTTCCAAATCAGTTCTGCTGACCTTTAATAAAGATGAATAATCAAATGCACAACAATTTGCTGAGGGATAGAAGATATGGTGAAGAACCAACTGAGCTAATAAAATTATGATTACCCTTATCCCAAGTCAAATGTGCTTTGTACAACAATGCCTATGACCTTTTCCCATCTTTTTTTTCCATTCCTCAAGAAACTAATACAGTCACAGAGATGCCTTTCACCACATTCACATTTTTCTTCATGTTAGCAGAAGAATATATTCATTGTCACATTAAAGTTAATGGCAGTGTCTGCCCTTGGATCAGCTTAATGTCATGCAAAACAACTCCAGCAAAAGCGAACAAGTCCTCTGTTGGTTTGAAGAAAGCAAGTGCACTTTCAAAGGATACTTTGGAGGCCATATTTTCTCCTAATTCTATTCCATCCAATGAACAACTATAAGACATTGGCTGTATGCAAGACACTGTCCTAGGAGGTAGGGATAAGAAGACCAAAATGAAACAATTTTTACAAACTTCAAGGAACTTTCTACTAAGACTAAACAATTTATACACAGTTAAGCACATACAAAAATACAGAATAACTGGGGAAGAGGTATGAGGCTAAGTATGGGGAAAGTCATAACAGCTGAATTTGGGGAGCTAATGATTCCAGGTGGCAGAAATGAGGAGGGATACCATTTCAGGTATGGAAAGGAAAAGAAGGAAGAGTTGGGGAGGTGTATGTGAATGTAATGCTACATAGACTGGTCAAGACCTGGAGGATTGAGATAGAATGCAATACATTGGAAACACTGGAGAAATGTTATATGTGACAAAATTTTCTTTTATCTGAATCTTTTATCAAAACTGAAAAAAAAAGTGTAACCACTTCAGTTACATGGAAAGTGTTGTAAACAATAATCCATGAAAACTTTCTTGAATGACGAAACTACAAAGAGCCATCAGTTCCATCTCTTTAATTTGGGCAGAATATTGCAAAATGTGCATTTCATTCAATTTCCTTTGGGACAAAGGGAGAGGACAGAGTTTTTATTCTAAGCTTATGGGAAATCACCTGAATGTTCTCCTGACTGGTTGATATAATTAAAGGAGTTTGACATAGAAGAGACACTTTTGCTCTGTCAAAAAATTTCAACTGCAAGTGCTTTCTCTTGAGAAAACATGCACTTTTCTGTTTCCCATACTTTCTGTAGGTGAGAGATGAACAGAATGTTGCTGAGAAAGGGATTATTTATGGTCATAGGCCCTTGCAGGGATACATTAGCTTCGCTTTCTTGGTCTCTGCTGAGTAGCCCAACAGTGATATTACCAGGGACAACAGTGTTTTTATCTCTAGGTGAAATGGGACAAAGACCACCGGTCCGATTTATGTAAACTGATATGAAGCCATAGTATTGTTCTGAATTGTTATTACTTGTGAATTGGGACAAATGAGAATCAAGTGACCTATGAATAAAAAACCCCCTTGTAGAATCTTGGGCACTCCACGGTTTCTTATTTTTACCTGACACCTCATTCAGAAAGAAAAACCATCAAATTTCAGAGCATTCAATTGGGAAATTAATGCTTTTCCTGGTCACTGTTGTGATTTTTTTCTTTATCCAGTATGGAATATGAGAAAATAATGTACATTCATGTGGAAGTGGGTGGTTTTATGAATTATTTGGGGAAAAAAACATTATTGATAGTTTTTCTCCCCCCAGTCTATTTTACCAAAGGCATGTGTCAAAAAGTTCTATAGTTTTACTTCAGTCTCTGTTGTCAGCATTTTTATTATGCTTTCTGTCAATTGAACATAGATGCTTGTGAGTCAAGTCAAATCATAATCCATAATGACTGGACATAGTTGCCATGTTGACTTGAATTGTCTTAATAAAAGCATTTTTCCCTGAGAAGTCACGTTTAGATAGAATATGTTAGGGGAGTGGAAATAGAGCGTTTTCTAATGTTTAAGCAGTTTTTACGGGGAAGAATCTGGTCATTCGGTCAGGAATCTATCGCAGGATAGAATTCATCTTTTACACCTCCTGTGGGAGTTTCTGGGAGTTGTCTGGCAAACGTAAATTCTGTTTTTGATTCCCCAGCTTTTACTGGTAACTAATCAGCCTGTAGGTCATCTCTGTTCATGCCATTTCTTGTTTGTTTGGTTTTTTTCCTAATAACTACCAATGGGAGTTCTAGTTGTTTAGTAAATCTTGGGACCATTTCCTTTACAAATTATTTCTCTGCTTGCAAAACTTTTTAAATATTCACAATTCAAGAATGGGCTTTTAACAGCTACTTTAATCTTCCTATTTTCATTGCATATGCACATATATACACACATAATACATGTATGTGATATGCAGCATGACTGATTGTTCTCTTGTTAGTTTCGATGCAAAACCGATAAATGTATCCCATTCTGGTGGAAATGTGACACCGTGGATGACTGTGGAGATGGATCTGATGAACCCGATGACTGTCGTGAGTATATTTAGAAATGATGACATTTAAAATTTAGAACTCTTCAATCATATATGCCTACAAAAAATTGAAGCTAGGACTCAAATGCTTCCTTTTACTGCGTTTTAAATTTTTTTAAATGTTTCTCACACCACTCTTATCACTTTAAAAACATACTGAAGTGACAGAAGTTTTAAAGATGTTATAGATGACTGTTATACTTAGAATGATTCCATCAGACCTTTATTCAAAAAATACATAATTTCTGGGGTGATCTTATTTGTGAACTAGCTACAGTACTATCTTACTTTTTATAAAGGGATATTGAGTTTAGTTTTGATGCGACATGATACTAAGTTAGAAAACAAAACAAAAATTTAAACTCTGACAGATTGCAAACTGAAATTTTACTTTTAAAGAGATGTACTTTCCCAACTCTTCTGTCAATATTAAATTTTGAAAAGAACTTTCGAATATCTGTTTCTCCATTAACTAATCTTGAACATTTCTGCTTTGTAAGCTCTCATGCTTTGAACAGCTGCAAATGTCAGAGTTGCTACCAGTCTGTGTCCAGAGACTTATGTGTGAGTGGCATTGCAAGGTTCTATTTCTTAAAACATCACTGTTAACTTTGGTCATATTGCACAATCAGCAGGCGACTTTCCTCTGATAGTCTCTTAGAGGTTACAGAGTTGGCCACTCTAATACTACTCTGTCAGGTTGAAGATGGGCTGCAGTCAATCATGATAACACCTTCAATATTCCCAAGGATGGTGGCCATGATTTTGACTTTGACAACTAAGTGAATGCTAGATCTAGGTGTGGTGAGGAAAGACACCATTCTCATCCCACTAAACACACGCAAGTTGGAGCAACAAAACTCCAGAATTCTAGTCATCCAAAACAAAACAAAAATAAGCAAACTTTTTTGGCAAACAGCCTCTTCACATAGAAAATTACTTGAATTGACTAGTGTAGTCTTAAAGTAACTCTCAAAATTTATTTTAGTTAACCCTCCAGAGTCCATCAGTTCCAGTGGGAGTTTTTTTCCAAATTTTAAATTAGGGCATACATATTGACAAAGAGATGTTATTAAGGTGATTCACCAGGCCCCTACATCACAGATAATGATCTCCTCTGTTAGTATTTTATATCTCCAGAAATAGTATTCCTTATGAACTTCACTGTCTAAGCACTCACAACAGAAAAATCTCTAGGGCAGTGGGTGCCTTGCTATACTGGAAGTGTTTTCTTCTAATAATTGTAATTCTTATTATATAGCCTGAGAGCCTTATTATAGACTGAGAAAGTTTTAATGGTAAAAGGATGTTTTCAGAGATTGTGCCTTCAGGTCAGGATTAAAAAATAAAAGGTAAACATGGGAAATGCTTATGAGGAGAGAAAGTGAAAGTTGGAAAGTTGAAATAACTGGCATGGTGTAAAATTCACCCTTAAACTTAACAAAATCAAAACATTTTCTTTCAAGAAATGTTTGACAAGTAGCAGTTGTGGGCAAAACATCATTGTGGGCAGTGGAAGAAATACAAAGTTTAGATAAGAAACAATTTCTGCTTCCACGGAGCTTAAAATTTGGGAAGATCCAACATGCTGACAAACAGCCACAATATAAGAGGAGATGTGAAAAGCCACAGAAACAGCCTAAGCATAGGCCTATGCAATATCCACACATTCATTGTGGACTAATACAGAATCATAATTAACAATACTTGTAAGAGACATAATGACCAGTTTGCCATTATACCACTTTGATTTGTTTTTATGAACTTACTATATAATCTTATACCTCCATGAATTTTTATAATCTTATACCTCCATGAATTCCCATAGGCTGTAAGTCAGGCTGGAAATATATTTCCTTATTTCTGCCTGTTGAAATCCTCTGCTTTCCTCAAGGATCCACTCAGAAACCATTTATTGATGAGATGAGTCATTCTGATATAGTTAGTGTTTGAGAATGTATCTTTTCAAGAAAGATAAAAACAAAACAAAACAACTCAAACTCCTCTAGCAAATCACAGGGAATACAAAGATAGGACAGTATATGGTTCTGTTTTTCCAAATGTGTTTAGAATGTTCTTTGTGAATGATAGTCTGTACTATTCACTAGCACCAATATAATTTTGTTAAAATCAGAATAAGTTTATGTGTCTTTTCATGTTCTTTTGTTTTCCTTGTTGTGATTTGGTGAAGGATAATCTGGAGGCAGTTTGAGTTATTTCTAGATTATCAGCACATTTGAATCAGATCACTGTCTAATTGTAAAACATTAACATTTAACTTCAGGAAAGATTTAGAATGATAATATAATAAATATTTTGAATGTCAGAAAAGTAATATTAATAAGCTATGAGCCAAGCTTGCAATTCCATAAGGCTTTTAATTTTTTTAAAATTCATTCTCCCTTCCCAGCTGAATTTAAATGTCAACCAGGCCGATTTCAATGTGGAACTGGACTTTGTGCTCTGCCAGCTTTTATCTGTGATGGAGAAAATGATTGTGGGGACAACTCTGATGAACTCAACTGTGGTGTGTAATTGCATGCCTAAGTTAAGAATGTGAATCTAATTCTTAGCTGATTACATTCTCATCTATTTATATTCAAACCCAGACTTCAGTTTTGATTTCTCTCTTCCCTCTCTATCTTTCAGACACACATGTCTGCCTGTCAGGTCAATTCAAGTGCACCAAGAATCAAAAATGCATCCCAATAAACCTCAGGTGTAATGGACAAGATGACTGTGGTGATGAAGAAGATGAAAGGGATTGCCGTAAGTCATCCTCACAGTGCTCTGCATCACCACTGACCTTTGCTGGAAGCTGGGCTATAAATTTGCATCTTCTGATGATTTGATGTAGCCTTGTGTCTATAAGGATATCAAGTCAGGCCATGACTCAACAGAAACAGCTCGGGTGGCCTATTTAAAATGCTTGTGTGCAGTGAATGCGAGCAGAAATGCAAAAATCTGTTGCCTTAACAAAGAGACAGTTGAGAATCACAAAAAAATTTCAGGAAATTAATTTCTTAATATTAAGTATAATTTTCCTTTTTCCCCATCGTCATTATTATTATTATTGAAAAGATGGAAGTATTTGTCTTGTATTGTATTAATTGACGGTTATCTCAACATCAGCAGTGGCCACAACTCAAACTTCAACGTCATTTTTCTTTCACAGTAGCTTTTTTCCCATTTGATATTCCTAAATTGCAAGTGACATCTGCATGAAAATATAGCATACTTATTACAAAGAACCATTCTAATTATTGTTCCAGGTCAGATTTCATTACAGTTGAATGTAAGGGCCTGGTCACAATCTTTTATCTCAATTTGTTTAATCAGTTAGGATAACTAGGCCCCTGTTTAGGGGCTAGAAATCATCTTCTTTTATAGAGTCTCGTGTTTGTTTAATTGCATGTCTTGTCATAGGACTTGTTCTATAATACTTAGGTAAAAAAATTAAATAACTTTCTAAAGCAAACTCGATTTAATTGTGGGCAAAAAGCCCTTCACACAAACTAAAATATATTTCACATATATTAGATTGTTCCCCTACAATAAATTCATATGTCGGTATCAGGAAAAGTTCTCATTCTTAGAGGAAGTAGAAAGGATATCAATTATATTTTAATTTGGCTTTTTGAAAATTTTACTTTAGCTAGAAAAATTTCAATTGGCATAAACTAATAGAGGAAAGAACCACTTCTTTTTTGGACAAATATTAATAATTAATTATTGAAATATTAAAGGAAACTTTTCATAATATTTTGTATCCTAACTATGCCACTAAACATAGGCTAAGAAAACTAATTGTAAACTTTCCTTCATACAGTGTCCTTATCTAAAATGGAGAATCCAATCTTATGAATACAGTATTTTAAAAGATTGTGTCCTTGGAACTGCTCAGTACACTCATCCTTCTAATAGCTATCTTTTCAAATTCGGTTTTCTGGTGGGGGAGGGAAGTTAGATAGTGGGACATAGAAAGTTGAAAATTGAGTTATTCATTTTTAATGAGAGAGGCAAAGAAGTCCCCATTTGTTCAATAATTGCACTTTCACTGTACTAGATAAAAGATGATAGTTTATTTATATTATTTACTCAGATTTTCCAAATGAATTCATTATTTCAGTCATGTGGGCCAAGTATTCTTTTTAAGTAGATGTTATACTTATGAAATAAGTAAAATATAATTTATCAAATGGGGAATTTTTTCTTAATATTGGATCTGAGTTGCAAAGTATAATTTTAAAATGTCTTGGGAAATAATATTATAGAATGTTTTCAATAGAGTTTCATATCATAGGGACTTTCCACTTAATTCATTCCGAGAAACAATAACAAAAATAAAACCACTTCCTCTTTATATCGCTTTGCCTTTATCTCCATTCCCAACCTAAAAACAAAACTAAATAAATAGAAAATATTTTCCCAGAAAAAGGTGTCAAAATGTCAGAGATTTTTTGAAGTTTCCAACTGTCTACAAAATTGTGGTCCACAGTTTCTGTCTCACTGAAGTTTTATTTTATTACTTTAGAACTTTTATCAGTAAATAATGTTCAGTCATCCAGCAATTTGATTAAAATGGCACATACAGAATAAAGTCAGCAGCAGTTCTTTATGGTTAGCCATTCTCGAAGCCAATCCATTAAACTTGGATTTGTGATGCAGTTTACAGTCAGAATCTTCATTTCATCTCTTCTTCTCCAATCCTTAAGACACAATTTTGAGATTCTGGTAGCAGTTTGTATTCTTCTTATTTTCCTAAAGCTTCTGGATGCTAAAAACCATCTTGATTCATTAACTTCACGTAATAGAATTGCTCATCTCCTTTTTTGGTGAACAAAGTGAACAAACAAATCATGAAATGTCACAAGTGTTTTAACTTTAGCTTTATTGGTTTCCATCCCTCAAATTCAATAACTTTGAATATTTTTTTCTATTGTATTAAAAAATCAGGAAAACATTCATGAAAAAATATAATCTAACTTCAGGGCTGGTTTACTAAAAAAAAAACAAATTCCTTATTAATTAATGTTCTTAAACAAATTTTAATACTTCATTTACTTTTAAAAGATTGTCCCTTAAGTAGAACAAACTATAATATATCTTTTCCTTTAAAGCGGAAAACAGCTGTTCACCAGACTATTTCCAGTGTAAAACTACCAAACACTGCATTTCTAAGCTATGGGTTTGTGATGAGGATCCAGACTGTGCTGATGCATCAGATGAAGCCAACTGTGGTAAGTAAGATTGTGCTTCTAAAAGCTTGTCTATTCCAAATATGGTATTTGCCTTTGATGCTTAGTATAACTGCTGAGCACCTGATTCTGATGAGTCTACAGCCTCGACTTTTTGGTGTTAGTATCACGTAGAAAAATAAAAAACACTTTTTGAAAATCAGAGACTTACATTTAACCCAAGAAGTTTTATCGCACAATGGCATGATCATAAAGAAGACAGGAATAGGAATATGGATAACCATATAAAAGAATTATCATTTTGGGAATGATAACTCAAAGGGTGAACCACTGGCATCTTCCTGTGTGAAAGAAATCATATTATATCAAAAAGTAAAGAATTATTGATTTCTCAATTTCCCAGTACTACTTTTTCTAAAGGTTAGTCATTTATAATCCATCTCTTTTGTTGTAATGTAACTAGCTTATTCTCTATTGTTGAAAATGAAAGTGATCATGTTCAAACGTTACATATGTTTGAAAATGTTAACAAAGTAAGAAGATTAAAAGAAAATTCTCCAATATTCAATAATTATGCATTCCACCCTTATTTATATTCTGTGTAAAATGCTGTGTTAGTAATGGTCAGACATACAAACATAAATAAGATGGAGTTGCTCAACTAAAATAATTTACAATCTAGCAGTTGATTCTGTCTTTGGGTAGAAAGGTTGTTTATACATATCAGTTCAACAATGGGTCTTCTAGAATTCATCTCATTAATCAGTCTGTTATTGGCATAATAGAATTTAAATTATGCTAGATATAGGTTTTCTACTTTTACCCATTGAAACAAATTGATCTTTTTCTTTTTAGAAATCCAGTTCAGCAGCCCAAGGTATAGTTTTCAGAAAAACAAGTTATTTGAACCTTAACTATATCTGTGTCTCTTTCTCTTCCTGCCTCTCCCTCCCTCCCTCTCAACTCTCCCTCCTTCCCTCTCTCTCTCCCCCCCCCAGAGAGCCATTTAAACACTTTCTCCTCCTCTTCATGTGACACAGAACACATAGTCATATCTATACGAAGCTTACAGAGGCTAGCATATCTCATTAAGACCATTCAGTAAAGCTGCCACATCCAATCTTCATGATCATCATAGTTGACTTCAGAATGTATCCATTGTAAACCAATGCAGAATCAGAATTAAGAATATTTTGTAAGAAGGTTACTGACCAGCTTGGTGTTACACCACTTTGACTTTTTTATGGACTTAAGCAAAAGGAAATAGTTTTAAATAATTATTTGAATAATTTATCTTCTAAAATATTTTGTTTTATTTTTGTCTGAATGATTTGGTTTGACTGTCTACAGTGACAAAACAAACTATTTCCCAAATTTCAATTTTTTCTGATTCTGCGGCATATATTTAAGTATTAAGATCAGGTTCTAAAACCTATATGATTTTGTCATTGACAAATGTTCCTGTGAGCTACAGACCCAAAGAAGCTATGATACACAGTAAGTTGTTTCCTAAGACTAATTACCTAATAATTCTTAGACTCAGTATAGGATTTCCTCATACCAATGAAGATTTATTTTAATTATTAGCTATATAGGATAATACTGGTTTGCAAGGACATGCTGTATTCTTTTTTATTCCAAATTATCATGAAATAAGTTGTAATCCTCTATTTTTTATTTTTATTTCTTTTGTGAAAATGGAAACAAAATGCATTTTATTAGTGAATTCCTTTTATGATGTTAGCGTTTCAAAGGCAAATTCACTCCCCTTAATAGATAACCATGTTAATCCATTATTTTGCCATGTGTGGAATGGTCATATTTGTGGAAATATCGTTTTATTTTGAATCTATTCCAATGACAAGCCTTGCTATGAATGATGAGTTCAACAAGAAATTAGTTTTTACCATTATACCATCTCTTCTCTGGGTTAAACAATTTCCTTTCCCTTAGAGTAAGATTTTTAACCAACTTTTACGTCCCGTTGTTTGCCCTCTGTCAACTTTCTCTAAATTACCACTGTTCCTGTTTAGTTGTGGAAGATAAATTTCACTTCTGAGTTTAAAAGATTTATCTCATATAGGCTGCTCCTGGTTTTCACTCCAGCAAAATATTAGGTTTTGCGATTATAGCACAAAATAGTACAAAATTATTTAGCTCATCCACCTTCTCTTTCTCATTTGTTGATTCCTCATTCCCTTCCAGACATCTTAATGAGAACATTTCCTAAGTTTCTCTCCTAGACCATTACTTCTTCCCACTCTACTTACTTTGCCTTGGCAATTCCATTCACTCTGACAACTTTCATTACGATTATCTATGCAAGTGATGCCCAAAGAGATATGTGTGTGTGGGTTCCCTTCTGACACTTCTCTTTCAAATTACCATAAGGTCACCTCTGTTTGTTTGCCTTATAACACGTCATGCTCCGTATGTGCAAAACCAAGATGAAGCTCTTTCACCCTGAACCTGTTGATTCTTCTGACCTTCTTTCTATTAGTGGCCCTCCCATTCTACCAGTCTTCTATGTCATCTTTCATCTTACTATATCCAATCAGTAACCATTGGCAGCTAGAGCATAGTGGATGGAATGCTCTACTAATAGTCAGGAGGATATCAACTTGAATTCTGCTTTGGGCATCTACAAGCAAGTAATAGTCTGGGTCTTAGGTTCCTCATCTGTAAAGTTAATAGGGATGCACTGGATGTCCTACAAGATGTCTTCTAGCTCTAAATCTATACTCTTCAATCCTGTTTATTTGTCCATCACAGTGACATTTTTCCCTACCATATTTTCTTTCCTATTCATACTTCTACTATAGGTATTTATTTCCGTCTTCATGGACTATTTTAGCAACTTTTGAATAGATCTTCCTACTTCCATTACCACTCCAACCCATCCTTCCTATGTTTAATATTATAGTAATAATCTACATAATGAACAGATAGGGTCATGCTGTTCCTCTGCTCCAAAATCTTGTAACTCTATATTAGTCTCCTGCCCCAACCCCCACTAATGCTCTGACTCCTTTTGTTGGCTTTCCAGGCCTTCCATAATTTGACTCTCTGTTTCCTTTCTAGCCTAATCAGATATTGTTCCCATCCATGCACTGTATTGTCCAAACAAACAATAATCCTGTTATGCCTTCAATGAGCCCCATAGTCTCATGCCTGTGTTCATGGATTTTCTTATTCCCTCTACCTGGAAGAATTTTCTCCCTTCTCTTGGCCTGTTATATTCTTACAGCCCACTGAGAATGTTGCCGCCTCTGGTAGATATTCTCTTCTCCCTCGTCAGTAAGAACCACCCCTTGGATTTTATAACATTTGTTTTCACTAGTCCGATAAACTTTCCTCATAATAGTTAGTATATATTATTCTTCAACTAGGCTAGAAACTCATGAAAAATAAAGGATAGATTCTTATCTGAACTTTGCACCTCCCCCACAAATTCAGCAAGTATTTGTTAAGCATCTACTTTGAGTAGAGTACCGGCTTAGCTACCAACAAGATAAAAAGTTTATAGATAATACATAGTTATTTTCCAGTATACTAAATTAAAAAGCATTTTATTATATTGAACCTTTTCTTATTTGCTCATTTGCTTTAATTAAATGAGAGTGAGGAGCATGAGTAGAATCTTCAAGATGTTCAATAAGCAGCCAACGGTTTGCTCATATTGAAACTGCTCATCCTATTAGTCATAAGTTCTGTAAATGAAACTCTTTCATTGAACAAACATTTTATTTGAATGCATCAATAGCTTTTTCTTTAATTTTATTTGTTTCATGAGCTAATATTCCTAGAGTGAAAGTAATTGTCTTAATCCCTGTGAAACAAATGCTATTTCTGAGGCTATTGGGTTTTACAGATAGTTCCCTTGAGACATTGCCTCCAAGGTGAATATATTCCTGAGGCCCATTAGACTGGTACAGATATTTTATAAATTTGGCTTTGAAAAATTATTCAGTTATGATGCCTTTTTAAAAGTTTTAACCCTAGATATTCATTGCTCTTGTTGGTAGTTTAAGCATTGCCTAACGTGGGTAAGCTTTAAAATAGGAATTTCTGGGATTTGTACTATCATGTAAATAGGGGTTCAGCCAAGGTGTTGTTCCTCTTGTTCATCTTCATGTTCTCCCTCTGATTTATCTCTACCTTGTTATCAAGGTGAGTGTTTTAACCATGTTATAGGACAGACATGTCTAAGATCCAATTTTATCCCATACAAATGAGATGCCAGCTGGCATACTAAACTAGGGCTAGTTCCTAGGGTCCTTGAGGCTTCTAAAATCCATATGGATCATCAGTGCCCATAAGTTCTCACATTATAAAATTCACTGGAGCCAAAACGCCTTTCTAGCAAATCTGAGAACCTAGCTCTTGCTTGGCCTAGGATAGAACACATATAATTAATTGCTACAAATAAGAAGAGATGAGACTTCCACAGTTATCATCCTATCAAATTTTTCTGCTTAATATTCAGAGGAAAAATTTTTTGAAAAATATGATTATTAGCAAGGCATTAAAACATAGAGAAATATTGTTATTGCAGAAGAGCCATAAGCTGGCTTTTGTGGCCAAATTTTTCCCTATAGGAAAAGTATAACTGCTTACTAGAAAACCCAAGTCACCTTTACACCCCACTGTGTAACAAGGATCATCTACACAAGTAAGACAGACAAATTATTGGCTTTGCAGCAAGAGCATATACCTAATGCGGTCAAGTCTGTATCCCTGTTGGGTGTCCCAAAGTCTTCCATTCTACATTATTCTCTAATATTCCTCCCAAAGTATCTGTATTTCAGTTGAATATAAAGAGGAAAGATTTCTAATAATTAGAGATATTGAAAAAATAGAAAAGACTTTCCTAGGTAGAAGTGAATTCCCTTTCAGTCTGTGTGTGTGTGTGTGTTCATGTATATAACTCTAATAGAGTTAGAAGTACTAACAAAATAGCCTGAATCAGTAGTTCTCAAAATTTTGGTCTCAGAACACTATTAAAAATTATTGAGGCCTCTCCCAAAAAAGCTTTTGTTTAAGTGGCTACCATATTAAAACAATTAAAAGATCAATATTATCATGAAAATGTATATTAGAAACACTCACTTTGAGAATAGCTGGTCTAAACCAAGTGCTTCATAATCCAATCACTACTACCATTGCTCTTAAAAAGAGTGTACCAATCTGCTTTCTTATGGTTTCACTCATCATTCCTATAGCATTCCAAACCAAAATGTCCCTCTCTGGCCCCCACTTCTGTATATATACACTGTTTCTTCCTATTAGAATGGAAGCTCCTCTAGGACAAGAATTATCTTTGTTTTTGTCTTCATATCCCGAATACTGAGCATAATACTTGGCACATACCAAATGTTTCATTCACCCATTTTACATATGAGCAAACTGGGAGCCAGGAAAGTGAAGTAACTTGTCAATAGTCTCAAAATTAGTACTTACTAGAACTAGGATGTGGCCTTTTGGATTTTCTTGATGAGTAGGCCTAAGACTAAGTGATTGTTAACCTCCTTTACAAGGCTAACATTCTACAGCACTCAACACATACCTGATATGTGGTGGCTGCTGAGCACCGCAAGTCTGAAATTTCAGAAGGCCTTGAAACAATCTTGAGGACATAGATCAGATACTGAAATAGGATTCAATCAAATTTAGCTATCATATATTTGGCATAGTATCACGGAGCCACCATGTATAATACTAAAATCTCATACCTATATAGCATTTTAAGGATTACAAATTGTCTATCAGCCTATAAAGTAGGTATGTCAAATATCATTTTCCTTTGAATATCAAGCAAGATTCTCCCCTGCTGATATATATTTATCATTTCATTCTGCTTTCCACCTCTTTCTCCAAGACTGATAAACAAATCACTATTACATTTTCTCCTTGGAAGAGAGTGATAACCTCTGCCCTCAGACTCCCTGTGATTCTGAGCTGTGAACTGCTACATATACTAAAGCTCTTTTCTCCAATGAGTCCCTGCTCATTCATACCCATCCACACCAGCCCCTTCTCTCTTGGTGTCCCTATCCTCCTCTTCTCTACTCTTTCAGTATGCTCACTGGAACCCCTGTTCTATTGTTAACAGAGCGGCCTTCACATTAAACTTGTACCCTTCCCCTCATCCTCACTTTCTGGAAATGACTTTGAATGTGTATATTTTGCATTTACTTTTTTGTGTTTATGTTCTTTGCACCTATAATAAACTCATTGAAGGAGGGGAATATTCTTGTATCCCAGAACCTAGCCATGGATGCCTGAAACATATAGTAAGCACTGAATAAATGCATGTTGAATGGAGTATTAGTTTGACAGATGTGGACAGGATTCAAGAGACGACTTGTCTGAGACACAGCTAATAAATTGGCAGACACAGAACTCAGACCCTAGGCCCCAACTCTAAATCCACACTTTAATTGTATGGCTTCCTCAAAGTATACATTTGGGAAACTGAAATTCAGCAATAGAAATAAAGTTATTCCTTCCACATCATGACTTTCTCCACAGCAGTTTTGATATATTGCAAGTCAACATAAGAAATTGAACGGGCATTTTTGGGAGAGTTTTGTGGAAGCTGCAGATGGTACGTGATAGCCATAGATGACAGAAAAAGTTTAGAAACTCAGAAACACATAAAACATATGCATAGTATTGTATTATTTCAACATATTTTATCTTTTAATACCATAATAATTCAAACTTGTTCTCTGATGCAAAGGGAGGGCCAAAAAAGTTTTACCCCCTGGGATCTGGAAGAGATAACTGTATATTTAAAATATCCTCTCGTTATGGCTGTTTTTCACCCTCATTGGAGGCAGTTGGGTTTAAATGACTTCCCCAGTGTCACTCAGCTAGTAAGTGTCTGAGGCTGGATTTGAACTCAGGCCCTCCTGACTCCAGGGCAGTGGCTGTATCCACTGTAGCACCTAATTGCCCCATTGTTATGCCTCTTTCAAAGTAAAATTTGCAGTCGTATGATATTTTCAGTGTAGAGTGTAAAATACAGGTAACATCCCATAAAGAATAATGATATCATATTTTGTAAGCTATTCATTGTCCTTTTGAAATTAACTTTTGATGCTTCTAGAGGATGTGCTGTTGATACTTTCCTGGCTATCCTTCCTAGAAAGAGCTTCCTAGGAACAGAGATTCATTGCCACCTAGAGTGCAAGAATTAACTGTTTTATTAGAGTGTCCTGTAGCTCAAAATAATTCACTGTTCTCAGTGTCAAGTCCTCTACCAGGCTGGCATTTCTTGTCCTAAGCAGATGGCTTAACAAGTCTAGTGTAATGGACAATTTCCTGTTCCCAGATTCCTATTGTGAGTTAGTTAGATATGATTTGATGTGTTGAGACAGATAATGACTTAGTGTTCCTTAGTGTGCAGAGTAGTAACTTAATTCTGGGTTCTACTTTCAATACACTTACTGATCAGTATATTTACTCTTTCCTATTTTTGACACTCAACCTGGTTTATCGGTTCTGGAAATATGTAGCATGGAGGAAATTAAGCATTGCATCTTTTAATTTTGAGGCCTTGTGGAATAGTCCTGGACGATTGAAGGTTTTTGTTCAGTCATGTCTTCATGACTCCATTTCAGGTTTTCTTGGCAAACGTACTGCAGTGATTTGCCATTTCCTTCTCCAGTTCATTTTATAGATGAGGAATTGAGGCAAGCAGGGTTAAGCAATTTGCCCAGGGTCACACAGCTAACAAGTGTCTGAGGCTAGATTTGAACTCAGGTGCTCCTGACTCCAGAGCCAGTACTTTATTCACTGTCCTGCCTAGTTGTCCTGCTTGAAGCTTACCTGGCTCTGGAAAGGTTTGGAGCAAAAGCATAGCTACAGTCTGTATGTATCATTTGAGTACCAGGCTAGTTTAGAGAGATTTATCATTGAGTTACCTACAGGGTGATACAGTTTTCAGGGATAGTAGCTCTTGGAGATTATTATACTAAGTTGTAGAGGGACTTTGATTGAAATCAAAACATATCATGGATTCTTGGTGATTTCATGGATTCTGGAAGTACTAGTGTCATCATGCCCTGATTTCATGTCATTTAGCTATACATACATTTCACTATAACTGATATTTTTTTGGCCTGAAGTCATTAAATGGCATAGGTTTTTATGTTCCCAGTTCCTAATTTATTTTTTGGAGGGGAGAAGGCAGGGAATTTGGGGTTAAGTGACTTGCCCAAGGTCACACAGTGTGTCAAGTATCTGAGATTGGATTTGAAATGAGATTCTCCTGACTCCAGGGCCTGTGCTCTATTCACTGCTCCACCTAGCTGCACCCCAAGTTCCTAAAATTTATTCTGAATTTCCTAATATATGTAGCATGAGCAATTAAACCATTGTGTAACTAGCTATATGACAAATATCCTAAGATTTGTCCCTCCCCAATATCACAACATTTGTAATAATTTCTCAAAAAAACTTCTTTTCTGTCAAACTTAGATAGCAAATCATGCAGATTAATATGTAAACTGCTAAGTGCTTAACAGCTTATTTAGAATTTAAGTGCCTAGATATCAAAACTGGGTTTTTAATTTGTTTGAGTGTTTGTTTTCTTTCATTTTAGTATCTCTGGTGCCTAGAAAGATGCCTGCTACATGGTTCTTAATACAATTTTGTTGATTTGAATTTAACTTAAATGCAAAGGAAGACTCTATTAACAATTCCACAGACTAAGAGTCCTTTAGAAAGTATTACTAATTGTTTATTACCTCCAAGTTTGGTGTCCAGGCTACTGCTAAGGAGAAAGTTGCAACAAAATCCTTAAGAAAAATTCTCCCTGCGCTCCTCCCCAAATGGGCCCACCACTCCTGAAATTCTAATAAAACTACAATCATCTTTGCTGCATTTGCTGTTGCTCTCCAGAACATCTTGTTTCCTTACTTTCTTCTTTTCTAACACATAATCTAGACTCTGTATCTCCATTAATGCCCAGTGAAAATTCTGTCTTTCCTTCTGTCATAATCTGTTTGGGCAATCTGGGTGAGCTATATCTCCCAGACCTTCACTACCAATCCATTTGGTCTGCCATGTTGATTCTCTTTCTGTCATCCCCTTATATGAGGTATCCCACTTCTTTCTCAGTTAGTATTTTAAGCCTTTAAACAGATCATCCCACTTCAAACTGTTGTGTGCTCTGTTAGTTACTGTGAAGTATTTTCCTGTGAAACCTGCTTTGTCAATAAGCCTAAGATAGCTGCCTGCAATTACCCTAATACTTTCAAGAATCTCTTAACCTTTTACCAAGCCTATTCTCCTAGTTGATAGCCTGACCCTTTTAAAACACCACTTGTCTATTTTTTTTTGGTACTTCCTTTCATCTCTGAACTAAAAGAAAATTTTCATTGCCCAATAAATCCTTAATTTCTTTCCTAATCCTCACAGAGTTAACTAGATAATGAAACTTCTGTTGTGGGCACTTTCTGTCTTGCCTTACTTATATGCTAACTCATTAGCATCAGTCCTCTGGCAGATTCTAATGAGCAGAACTTTAGTATGTGATATTTCTTGGTGAAGCTGACCAAATAATTTGTAAACTAGCTCCTTATTACCATGGGTTCATAGAGGCATCAATTTAGAGCCAGATGGAACATCTAATATCATCTATTTCAGTGGTGTCAAAATCAATTGGAAATGGCGGCCAGTAAACCATACATAAAGATCCCTGTATTAACTTTAAAAAGCAGCATATTAACATGATTTATCTTTATTATATTTTTACTTGTTTTGTTAAATATTTCTCAATTGCATTTTAATCTAATTTATGCCTTTCTAGGAGTCTTGTGGGTCATATATGACCAATGCATTTGATATTTTTGAACTAGTTCAACATATTCAAACTATAGATGAGAGAATGGAAACCTAGAGATATATAGAGTGAATTGTCTAGTATTACAGTTAGAACGTAGTGAAATTGGAATTCAAACACAAGCACGTTGCCTCCAAATTCAGTGTTCTTTCAACTTTGTGATAATTCCACACTAAATCACTTCACTTCCAGTCATGAGCCCCATGACAAATTCTGTTTCTCAAAGAATTTTTCAAGTATGTTTTGAGAGTAAGAACATTCCTAAAACACAAAACTGTATACATATTCTTCATAATGATAATCCAAATCTTGATGTTTTTCTTTGATTCAATATTGTTTTGAGAAAGAGGGAGAGAAAATGAGAATAAACTAGCTTTAATATAGGTTTGCAGATGATAAGTTTAGGGGTTCAGAGGTTTTTCCCTTTGTCCTTCCTTTACACTCATTTATGACAAACAAATTAACTTATCTTTACCTGGAGACAAAAATCTATTTTTAAAAGTTGGGGGCAAATAAGTAAGACTTAAATAAGAGAACAAAATGTTTCCTAGGGTAAACAATGTCATTTCTTTATATGGTGATTAGACTGAAGAGGGGAGGCAGTAGAAACAGCATAAATCAACTGAATACAGTGTGGCAGTTAGATTGTTGGGCCTGGAGTTAATTGCATCAGAGTTCAAATCCAGCCTCAGACATTTACTAGCCTTGTGACCCTGGGCAAGTCACTTAACCTCTGGCTGTTTCAGTTTTACCTTTAAAAGGAAGATAGTAACACCTAGATCCAAGGGTTGTTTTGAAGATCAAATGAGGTAAAATTGGCAAAATGCTTAGCTCCCTTGGCACATGGTTGATGGTTAATAAATACCCATTTCCTTCCTTTTTCCTGTTCAGGAACATTCCTAAAGTGGGTTGGCAAGCCAGACAGGTTCAGATTTCTTGTGATTATATTAAAATCAGCTAGCTATTAGCTTGATTCCTCCAACTTCTAAGGTTTCTCCTTTCCTCTCTAACTCCACCTCCCATGATCCACTAGGTCTTTCTAGGTAGGAAATCTATATTTCATATCAATCCACTTGACTAAATGGGCTACAAGAGCTTTGAAGGTTCAGCTTTCAAGTTACAGGGAAAATGTTATTGAAAAGGGTGATATCAGAATGGAATGAACATATTTAAAATAATACTTCACTGGTAGGAAAATAATAGATAATAGAAAATAGTAGATAAGAGCCCACAGCACATGAAATATCTGACCTTAATGTGAGGCAGGATACAAGTAAGCCCTCCATAAAAAACTAAAAACAAACAAAAAAAACAATCTAGTTCTGTGCTCATTCTCTTGTTTTCAGTGGCCTCAGCTAAGTTCAAAGAATATATCATGTAGACATTTGCCCCAGATCCGCTGTTTGCATAACAGTGTATACTTTCCATGTAATAGCTTCTTGAATATCTCAGCAACTTGGCAGACAGCATGAAAATATGTAACATGCCCTAATAGTACAGTTAGTGAACAACCAAGGAAGAATGTTTTTTTCTCTTGGTGTGATACATCATTGCTATGAAATATGCTAAAAACTGTGATGGCTATAGGCAAATACATGATATTTGATCCATTTCATACTACAATTAGTTTGCCTAATTTTGGATTTGTTTTAAATATAGGTAACTGAATTCTTATAATTAACAAGATAGAGTGTATAGTATTGCTAAAGGCAAAGTATACTAAAATCCAGACCTAGATCCTCCTAACTATGTTTGTATAATCATATCATGGCCATATTCCTCCAATACTTCAGGGATCCATAATTTTTCCCATGTGGGTCCCCATCCACCAGTGCAGGTCAAAGTCATTCCATGACTAGACTGTTTCTGTGGCTGGAAAATTCATTTTCCTGTAGCTTACCTGATGGAAGGCAACATGCTATATTGGACAGAGTGCTGGAATGAAGTCAGAAAGTCCTGGGTTCAGATGCCACTTCTAATACTTACTAGAGACAGCTAAGTAGCATAGTGGATAGTGTGCTGGGCCTAAAGTCAGGAAGACCCAAGTTCAGATATGACCTTGGATATTTACTAGGAAGTCACTTAACCCTGTTTGCCTCAATTTCCTTATCTGTAAAACAAGCCTCATTTTCCTTATTTGTAAAATAAAATTAGACTGGATGACTTTTAAGTTCCCTTCCAATCCTAAATCTCTAATCTTATTATCCTATAATTGAGTATCCATTTCCTACTTTTCCACTCCTCTCACCCCAAATATTGAGGTTGGTGCTCAAATAATAATTATTAGGATAATAATAATTGGCATTTATAAACTACTTTATATTCTTCAAAAACTTGCTACATATATAATCTCATACAATCTTCACAATAATCCTGTGAGGTAGTTACTATTATTATCTTCATTTAATGGAAGAAGAGAGTCTCAATGAGGTTGTTACTTATCTAGGTACATATAGCTGTCAATGTTTGAGGCAAGATTTGAACACGAGTCTTCCAGACTCAAAATCCATTGCTCTATCTATCCAATACACCACACTGTCTCTCAAATAACAGATATGTAGTCCATTCGTAGACCAGTGCTTATAGTGTACTAAATAAATGAATATTTATTCTCTTTTTCAAAAACTTTCTGAAAGTTGAAGGTTTGTATTTATGTTGGCTACACTATGGATTTTTTGACATTATTTTAAATCTTTAAAATGTGATAAAAGCTTAGTAAATAATTTGGGGTTTCTTGGGGAAATGTGCTAAAAAAAAAATTTTTTTTAAGTAAATTTGTTGTTCCGTAGTACATTTTTTACCAAATGTCTGACTTTTCACTAAAAAAAAAAAAACTTTAAAAATTATGATTTCTCTATTTTGTTCTTTGTTCTCTTCCATCTGTCTGTCTGTGCTTTGCCAAATCAAATGTCTCTCTTTTTTTTCTTTTCTGTTGATGATTTTGCTTATTTTTTTGTGCCTGCTTTGCAGTAACACATTTTGGCTCCAGTAGAGCCTTCAGGGGAAACAACTGCCTGTATAAATGGAATCAGTAAATTGTCTTCCAGCTTTTGTGTGAAGAAATGGATGACTTGAGTGTGAATCATTAAATGCTCTATTTAATCGAAGTGGAATTCACTCAATCTGAGCATAAACTGACTTTAAGATACATTGTGCATTTGCCACCCCCACACCAAAAGGAAAGTAATTATTTGATAATATTGTCTTCTGGCTCCTCTTAATAATGAGAAAAACTGAGACTCAGGTTTTGTGGTACAGAACCAAAAGGTGATAGCACATCTACTCAAGCAGGGTACTATGCAATTCAAATCTTTTCATCAAAAAACCACCCCAAAACATTGGATAAATAAGCTGAGGGGGCTGGGGCTCCCCAGTTTAGTTTGTATCATGTTTAGTTTGTATCATGTTTCAAGAGTTTGGGGAAGATATACAAATCATGACGGGCTTCAATTTTAAATGCCATTTTGATTGGGCCTGAAAGAAGTGGTGTGGTGGGTAAGTCATTTAAAAGTGATATTTCCAACTAGAACTTAGATTATTAAACTTGTTAAAGTTTCTGATGGCTGCTAACTTTGGTCATATGACCAAATACGTCCCCTGACGTATTCCAGATTATAAGTTTTTAAACTGTTTAAATCACTAAGGCAACATAGAAACTAATGAAGCCTTTCTTTAATTAACCAAGTATACATGAATGACAGTTGTTGTGTTTGTCCTTCTCTTTCAAAAAGGACAGGGAAAATGATGACATGACTTGCAGTTGCCTGATTTGAGCGTGGGAGGATTGTGCAAGGTCACCAGCCTCACTTTCTCCTCCAGAGCCATCTGGGTCCAGTGACCAGATATTCACCAGAATGACTGGAGATGACCCAGGATGTAATGAAGACCCTGGTTCTTTTAGGCTAAGGCCTTTTCATGTACTCATTTAGAGTGAGATAATGCCCGTTCTTTGAATAGGTCTCTTTAAGAAGTGAGTCAAGGGATGGCCCCTTTAATTAGCAAAAAAAGAAAAAAAAATCAGGCTAGGAGGGGAAGACCCTCAGGGTTGCTGTTCCAAAGAGAAACAGTTACCATTGACATTCACTGTAGGGCAAGAGGGCCCAAAATACTGGCATTAAGTAAAGTTTGAGCAGGGACCTATTGTGGTGTAGTCTATGAGTTTAGGAGTGAACTGGGTTTAAGTTTTTGAGAAGGAAAGGAAAGGAAAGGAAAGGAAAGGAAAGGAAAGGAAAGGAGAGGAGAGGAGAGGAGAGGAGAGGAGAGGAGAGGAGAGGAGAGGAGGAAAAAAGGGGAAAGGAGGGGCAGAGGGAGAGAGGGAGAAAGAAATGGAGAATTATATGAATGACACTATTATTTTATGGTAAGAGAACCAGTGATGTACTCCTATAACATAAAGCAACTGCTACTATTTGGAGAGAGTGGGAATGAGTTTTTAACTGAGGACATGATATCTATCATCTATTAAAATCACACTCTGATCCCTCAGTGTGGAAGAAGATACCTGCCAGTCTTTGAAGATCGTTCTATTGAATTAATTCCTTGTGACCAATCCTCAGCATACTTTAATGGCTTCAAGGACTGGCCTGGAGATGGACTCTCCAGTTCCTCCATTGAGAACAAGTCCAGTTAAAGTTAGAAAAAAGATCAGCTATGGGGTTCATGACTATTTTCATCCATAAGCAACTCTTAGACTCCCTCTCTACTAAGTCATTGATCAGTTTAAATCTGCATCAGTTGTGGTGGCAGGGTAGGGATGGGAAGAATCCTACCAATGAAACAATAGACCCTTTAAGTATTGAAGTAGTGATAGAATTGCTATCTATAGGAAGGTAGATTTTATATCCTCCAATTTGAAAGATTTAGGTCAAATTTCTTTCATTTCCATTTATGTTTAGTTATTTTCATATTACTAAACACTTTCCTGAACGTTGATAGAGGGCAAGAAAACAAATCATAGAATGTGTTAATGCTGTGAAAGGTTTCCGAGATTGTCTAGTTCAATTTTCACATTTTATAAATAGTATTTTTTAAACTCTAATAACAAGATTATACCAGTATCAGTTTGCTTATGGGTATGAAAGATGAAGCAGTATGAACAAAAAACCAAGGAAACCTTCCCTAACTAGAAAATCAGGATGATTCTACCATGCTCCCAATCCCTGGGGGAGTTAATCCATTCAGTTTAGCAATGCCCTTGGGGTGTTAATCATCCTGACTAGTGAGAAAGTGAGTATAAACTCACCTAGTCAGTTCCATGCTTCAGTTCTCATCCAGCCACACATTTAAACCATCTTTCCATCTGCTGACTGTGCCTTGTACCCATTCCCCAAGATTTTTATTTATTGTTCTAGCCATACTAATAAAAACAATATTACCATTGTTCATGTCAATTGACAGGCCTATAGATCAATTAATCATGACCTACCAGGATAAAACTCCTTTCTCTAGAACAAGGTCTTAAAACACGTTCTTTCCTTCTGTTGGAAAGTAAGATCCTTGAGGGAGCATGGACTGTCTCTTGTTTGTATTCATATCCCCAACCCTTAGGGCAGCTTGGAATATATGTACTATATGTGTGACTTGTGACAAGTTACTTAGCCTTTGTCTGCTTCAGGATCTTCACTCTATAAAATGGGGGTAATGGTAGGAAGGTTGTTAGTACAATAAAATGAGATGCTCTTTGTAAATCATTTGATAATATGCTCACTATTATTGATGATGATGTACTTAATGAATACTTTTCATTCATTCATAGTTCAATCATTTATTCTTGGTAGTTCAGGGTTATTGGGGGTAGTAGTGTTTTATTTTTCAAAATCAAAGGGAGCATAGCCTTTTAACACTGTACCAATTTAAGTTCAGAAGACCTCAGCCACCTTAGAATCTGATACTGAATAGATCAATTAAAGTGAACACAGGGATATGCAGAATTCCTTATTTTTGAGAGGAAATCTAGTCTAACTAGACTATGTCATAATTGTAGAAGAAAATTCTATGAAAATTGACTTTAGAAAGTTTTTTTATTTTTTTTCCTAGGTTCTCTTTTCCTTAGAGAAAACATATTTCTTCAAAGATGGATAATGCCTCCCCATACTCCCCTAGAGTATACTTAATTCTCTATACCATATCACTTTCTATTTTAATAGTTATGGGGAATGAAGACCATCAGAGAAATGAGACCCAAGAGACATATAGTTTTAGAGCTCAAAGGGATCATACAGATAGATTATCTTATTTTACTCCCTCATTTTACAGATGAGAAAGCTGAGAGATTATACAACTCATTTCAGTTTTCTCAACTAGTTAGTGACAGAGGTGGAGCTAAAGTACAGATCTTAACTCCCTATCCAATGTTCTTTCACTATACTTGTTGGATCAGTAGAGAAAAGAGTAAAAAGAAGAGGCTTCCATTTATTTCCTTAAATCCTAATTTTCTGGCTCCCCTGGGATGGAAATATATTTCATTGTCTTTATTTAAAATAGTGGTTCTCAACCTGTGAGTCATGACCCCTTTAGGGTTCAAACGACTCTTTCACAGTGGTCACAAGGGTCGCCTAAGACCATCAGAAAACACATATTTCCGATGGTCTTCAGAACCAAGACGCCACTCCTCTATCTGTCTCCAGGCAGGTCCACCCACATACAGATATGCCCACATAGTACATTAGGAAGGTTGAGAACCACTGGTTTAAAACAATATTAGATGTGGTTATTTTGGGTGTAAACAGTGAGGTAGCACAGTGGATAGAGCACTGGAGTCAGAAAGGCATTAGTTCAAATCTGGCCTCAGACCCTTACTAGCTGTGTGACTCTGGGTAAGTCACTTAACCCTGTTTGCCTCAGTTTCCTCATCTTCAAATGAGCTAGAGAAGGAAGTGGCAAACTGTTATACATTATTCTTGCCAAGAAAAACCCAAATGGGGTCACAAAGAATAGGACATGATTGAAACAACTGAACAACAAAATTTGGAACCTTATATAAACTACATTTTGGTAGAAATTTTTGGACTAAACTGAGGCAGCATAGGATAGTAGAAAATCAAGAAACCTGGGTTCAGTCCATGGCCCTGAGATTTATTATTTGTGTGATCTTGAATAAATTGCTTAAATTTTCAAAGCTTGTTTCCCTACCTATAAAACAAAAGGAGATGATCACTGCTGGCCTTTCCCATTGGTATACTGGGAAAAATTTAACAACTGGCTCCACAAATTGAAAAATGACATATACAATACATTTTTAAGTTTAATTGGCATTAATTACATTTTCTCTGTCATTTCTTAACTCTAGACAATTAACAAAACACTAAATCAAGACCCAATCTGTGGTGATTGCCAATTTCCAAGATATAAATGCTCACTCTGAAAAGTTAATAGCTCCAGCACACCCCTACTTCTGAATCCTGTGATTCTCAGGAGAGGGTGTCATTCTGTTTCAAATGTCCCAAAGAAGTGAAGGAGGTTAAGGAGCTAAAAGTATAGATATTTTATTAATCATTTTCCTTCATGTCTTACTGTCATTGTGTTTTATACCTGAAGACCATCATCTCTGTTCTCTCAAAATTTGTCCTTAATTATGTAGGATGGTGCTGCCAGATTCAACTAGAAAGGGCTACATATTGACTTGGAAAAAATTTTTAATAGCATTATCTATATTGTATTACATCAACTATTTTGTTAAACATTTCCCTGTTAAATTTTAATCGGATTCTGCCCCACTTTAGATTGACCCATCCCTGAGTTTGACTCCACTGGGGCAAGGTTAAAAATAGCAGACATACCAGTTAGGTATGGGAACAACGCTGACAGGCAGTAATGCAGGTATCTTTAGAAAAGAAGCCCCTTGAAGGCATGAAGATATTTTCATTTTTCATTTTGTATCCCTAACCTAGCATCATTCATTTCACATGGTAGATACTAAATATATGGAGAACAAAATTAATTGAATGCATGTATAACAGAAAGAAATGGGGAAACCTACAGATATTTGCTGATTGTTGGTTGTTGAGGTTGGGGAAGCACATTACTAATGAATAAAGCTACACTAATACTGATTAGTATGAATAATGAATTCCTTATAGGGGTAGCATTGTTTTCTCACTGCTTATTTCCATTGGCCTGGAACCAATTGCCATATTTTACATAATTGTAACTTTGAATAGGGCAAATTCAAATATTCCGCACTACCTCAGAGCAGTTGTAATTTCAGTTTATGTGCAATGTCTTCTTTGAAGAAAAATAATATATTTCTCACTTATTAGGATTTAGGACAGATATTTCCAGATCTGATAATAGTTATATTTAGAATTGAGTAATGACATCTTCAAACTGTGAAATACTTTGTACTGTTAGACCACTGGTTTTGTTGTTGGTGGTTTTTGTTTTTCTTGAATGGTGTATGATGATGGTGACAGAGAAACTGAGAGGGAGAGAGACAGAAAGAGAAAGGAGAGAGAGAAAGCAAGAGAGACAAACCATTGAGGAGAGAGAGAGAATATATATATATATATATATATATATTGTAATATAGAAAATTTCTCATATAGAAATGTGAGTACTATGAGAGAAGCTGAAGCTTAATAGATTATTATAGCATTAGTTGGAGGCAAATTATTCATATCCTGCAGTTCTTTGAAATTATCCATTTCAAAGTAAATGATCACTTTTGCTCACTCTTTTAATATCCTAATTAGCTGATAAAGTAATGATGTTAGTAACTTTCGATATTAAGCTTTTTGAAACAACATTCTGAATATGAGAGCTACTACAAAAGGGGGGCATAAATTATTTTAGGGGCTGCCTTTTAGGTGTCCAGAGGAATATTAAACCAGGATGAGACAAAACCAAGTTGAAATAAGGTCTGGCCCATAGTCTCTGCTTCTGCCTTATAGCAAGAACAATGCCAAACCTTTCTAGAATAAAAAACATATAGAATAAAAACTAAATTATCTGGTATTTGCAAGGAATAAGGTCTTCTAAAAACCAGCTTGTTTCCACAATTGCTAAAAACATTTCCCGAACTGGTCAATTCAAGTAGACTATATTAAATGTAGTTAAATGTTTCTGATAATTCAGTCCAATGAGCATTTATTATGTCCTAATTATATGTAAGGTGTTGTTCTACATACTTGAGATGCAAAATTTAAAAACAATCCCCTGTAAAGAATTTCTCTTCTGCTTGAGTGAAACAATAAGTAATGTACATGGGTAATTTATTTTAATAATATTAATTAATTTAATTTAATACTAGCATATACTTTGTATATATTTATATACAACCTAAATACAAAGTCATCTCAGAATCAGAGGGAAGAATACAAACTGCAGGATGAGAAAAGGCCTTGGAGTCAACCCACATAGAGTAGTGAAATGGGAATGTCACGTCAAGGGATCAGCAAGCTGCCCAATTTGGCTGAAATACAGAGTATTGAAAGGAAGTAACATGAAATCATTGTATAAAAGTAAATTTGGATCCAGATTTTCAAGGGCTTTAAATCCCAAACAGGTTAATATTTTCTCATTCATGCAATAGGTATTCATTGATCCCTCTTCAGCAGGGAGAGTGACAGAGTGACATGGGACATTTTACTTATCTGAAGGTTCTAATTCTGTGTATCAGTTTTCATTGTTTAGGGACAGAATCATTGAACATGAAGGGATGTTTCTATCATCTATCTAGCTAGCTATCAATAGCTCTATGTTCTCCACCCCAGAAAGTATACTGGAAGCTTTGGTAATCCTAATTCCCACCCCAGTCCTTGATATCAGATTATTCTTTGACTCTAAAAGGAGAATATAAAGAAAACATAATGAGATTTTTTTTAAGTGCAAACTAATGTTAGATCCCAGAAAATCAAAGGTTTTCTACATACATTTTTTAAAAAGGAAATTTTCATTAAACTAAGGTAGTTAACATTTACATTAGCGTATGTAGAAATTCCAAGCTTCCAAAGATAATTTAGATTGTGCATTTTGTTTGTGATTCAGATAAGAATGATTGCAGTGAGTTCATATGGAACTGTTCAGGAGCAGAGCTGGAAGAAACAAGCCTGTGGTTTCATTTCCCATGTTTACTGTCTATTTATCACAGTAATAGGGGAGCAGAGGGGAAGAAAGTCAGTGGGTATGGAGAATTCACTGACTGAGGATGGAAATAAAATTTTCTTTATTTTTTTTATTAAAACTGAACTTTATTTATATCTTTTATTTTACATCATCTTTATTTTTTCCAGTATCCTCCTTCTACCATCCCAGACAAAAATCCATTTTGACAAAGAAAATTTTTAAAGAAAAAGATCAAAGAGAAAAAAGCAAAAAAAAATCTCAACATCAAAAAGAATGACATTATACATAATGTTATGTACCCCAAAATAGCATTTCAGTGACATTGGCAGTTATGAGAAAAAAACAGGTGAAAGGAAACCAAGGACTATATGTCTTTTGTTATCATTTCACATATATTTCTTCATTGTGATGCCCCCACTCTTTTTAATAAGCTGTGTTTTATCCCTATTATCACCAGCATCAAATATAAATTTCTCCGTTTAGTTTGTCAAGCCCATCATAAAGTGGCCCCTTTCTACCTTTCCAGTCTTCTTACACTTTAATTCCTCCTTGATCCAGTTCCTGATATTCCTCTCATGATACACTCCATATCCCAGTTCCATGAATTTTCACTGGCTGTCCCCCATGCCTGGAACTCCCTCCCTCCTCTTCTCTGCATCCTGACTTCCCTTCATTCTTTTAAGTTTCACTTAAAGTCCACCATCTACAAGAAGCCTTTCCTGGTCGTTCATAATCCTAGTCGCTTTCAGCTGAGACTATCTCCAATTTTCCTAGATAAGTCTTTTTTTTAATATATATAGTTGTTTACATGTTGTCTTCCCCATTAAACTGTGAGCTCTTTGAAAGGAGGGATTGTTGTTTGTTTGGTTGTTGGTTGGTTTTGTTTTGTTTAATTTTGCCCTTCCTTCTGTCCCAACCACTTAGCATGGAGTAGACATTTAATAAAAGCCATTTTACACTACTTTATTATATAGGGAGATGTGTTATCCCTTGTAGGGATTCCTGGCTTATATCCTAAGCCTCAGTAATTTACAAGATACAAAAGATGTCAAGGCCAAAGTCACCTTCTGAACAATTTCTAAGAGTTAGTGGTTTGCATATTTTCAAGCCATTCCAAGAATTTCCCAATAGGTCTTCTTTTACCCAAGCGCTCCAGAAGTTCCTTAGTTAAGTTTATGGATCCTTGGACTAATCTAAATTAATTCAGCCTGATATTACTACAGGGGGAAAGAATCAGACATGGATAAGATTCATTCCTGTCCCCCTTCTCCAAATCTCCCAGATGGTTTCCCAAAGCTACTGTCCATCATAGATTGTAGTCAGCTGTGTTCAGTAACATGTCTGATATTTAGCTGGATTTCAATTGACCTCTGATAATTTCCCCTAGCAATATATAATGGTCTTAAATCTAAAATTCCTTAGGAATCATTCGATTATAACCTATAAGTAGACCTTTGTGAACTCTTACTGACAAATTCAGGAAACAATTATCTCTAGTATAAATATTAATTTACAGATAATGGAGGGATGTCCATACTCAGATTATCTGTGATGTCTTCAATGTAGGGTAGTTCTTCCAATAAGGCAACTTTCAAACCATGTGTGCCAGGCCATTCCATATGACTCTTATCTGCATGCTTCCATCAAAGGGGAGAGGAGGGAAAAAGTGAGAGGGTCCACATGATGCGTTAAGGACCTCTCTTGCTTTCTCTTCTTATCATAAGGATATAGACTAACAGTCATTTCTGTTCTCTCTCACTATGTGGCCAAGCTATCTTCTTTTTAATTCACATGTTTATCTAATTATATCTTTTACTCTACCTTCAAAAGTCTTTATTGTAAGGTATTACATCCTACTCATGCCTACCATATGTCTTTCCATTTCAGTCTGACTGATTGAAACTTATTTTTAATTTTTTGGAAACAGAAATATTCCATATCTCAGAACCATACAGCATTTCTGGGAAAATATTAGTATTGGAAAAAAATGGGCCTTTATTTAAGGGACAAGTTAGAAATTACTAAAATATCTTTGTGGTTTCTGAAGCCATTGTCCCTCTTTCTGTGCAATTCTTAACCTAACTCATTAATTTCCAACGTCTATCCAAAATACTGATGAGTGAGTCTGAGAAATTATTTAACCATATCACATTATGGCCCGGACAATAGACATTATCAAATGAGACTAATGATTTTTGAGGACTTCACATAGGAGACTCTGCAATGTTTTGGACCTTTCTGCTGTCCATACAATATAATCTACAACAAGGAAGCCTTCCTATAATACTTTCAGATTCTCCTCTGTACTATGAAAGACTGGCAAAAGACATCCTCAGAGGTCTCTTCTGATTCTCTTGTTTAGTGAAGTCTCAATGATGTTTCTATCAAAAGTGGAAAAGTTATTGAGTCTATGTCAAAAAAAGAAAGAAGAAGATGAAAAATTGCTCCTCTGAAACATAAGAAAAACAATTCTGGTATGACCTGTCACCTCTTCTTTACAAACTGTTTATCTAAATATACAAAGTAGCTTTCCAAAGACTTTTGAAAAATGTTGTAAGGAAAACATACTTTAAAAATCTTGTTTCTTAATATGGCATGGAAAAAAAATCTCTGAAAAAAGTAATTTGGCGCCATTGTGTCTTCCATAGTATTTCTGGCATCTGGATGCCCAGTTAGCAATATGCAGATACTGTCAAGATATCCGTTATCACACTTCTTGCTAACATCAGCAACTTCTTCACTTGTACACCTTAATTTTAACCTATTGGCTCCCACTTCTTTGTGATACTCTTGTTCCTCTTTCTAGAATTTTCATGAACTCTCCCTTAGAGAGGAGTTAGGAGATAGGAATGATTTAGTAGTGACTGCCAGTCACAAAACAAATCCTGAGTTGCTATTGCAAGCAGCAGCAGCAGCAGCAGCAACCAATTTTAGATAAGGTCTGAGATCAAGTGAAGAATCTTTCAAAAAGTGGATGGGAAAAATTAAAACAGACCAGCTGGTAATGATGCCTGAGAAGAACTGAGTGGAAATAGGAGAATTTTTCTTTTGCATGAGTAATTTGCTGGGGTTGGCTTTTGCAAACACACAAACTATGTTATACTGTGCAGACCTTTCCATTCATTCAATGGGTCAAGACTCATAGGATCTATACACATTTAAGCATTTCACCTTCTGTAAAGATGAACTTAATTCCATTGATTGCTTAACACTAAGTCAATGAATTTAATAGTTACTGAGAACCCATCAGTACTATGCCTTTGACTGTGAAAGTACAATGGGATCTCATTTGGGGTATATGTACTTAATGTTGGTGTTGTTTCATTATTTATGATGGTTTTAAGCACAATATCATATCCTTTCTTGTATCTTTTAACCTTATCTGTTTTCTTATTGGTTTCTCTGAGGTCAAAGTTGCTACTTTTGATTTTTTTTTTTTTACTGAGCTGAAGTATATTATATTCTACTATATCCCTCATTGTAACATTCTTTGAATGTTTATATTTCAGTACATTTCTTATAAACAACAAATTCTATTTAAAAGGCACGCTATTCTCCTTATCCATTTTATGGATTGCACTTAACAATGAGAATTCTTTTTTGTTTTCTTCTCCATCAAATCCATTTGTAATATTTTTCTTCTGAGTCTACACCCAGTTCTTTCATACTTCTAGAGTCTAGTATTTGAAAGTCAAATTTTCTGTTCAGCTCTCATCTTTTCATTAAGAATACTTGAAAGTCCTCTCGTTTATGAAATAATCTATTTTTCCTCCAAAGTATTATACTCAGTTTTGCTGGGTAAGTGACTGTTGATTTTAATCCCATCTCCTTTGACCTCCAGAATATCATATTCCAAACCCTTCAGTCCCATACTATAGAAGCTGCTAGGTCTTGTGTTATCCTGATAATATTTCTACAATACTCAAATTGTTTCTTTCTGACTGCTTGCAATATTTTCTCCTTGCCTTGGCAACTCTGGAATTTGTCTACAATTTTCCTAGGAGTTTTCTTTTTGGGATCTCTTTCAAAAGGCTATCAGTGGATTCTTACAATTTCTATTTTACCCTGTGGTTCTAGGGAAGTTTTCTTGATAATGTCTTGAAAGGTAATATCTAGGCTCTTTTTTTGATCATGGTTTTCAGAAAGTCTAATAATTTTTAAATTATCTCTCCTGTGTCTATTTTCCAGGTCAGTGGTTTTTCCAATGAGTTATTTCACATTGTCTTCTATTTTTTTCATTCTTTTGGTTCTGTTTTATAATTTCTTGATTTCTCATAAAGTCATTAGCTTCCATTTGCTCCATGGGTAGGTATACAGTCCTAGGCTTCAGGGGTTTTGTATCAGCTACTTAATCCAGCACCTTCTGTGGACCCAGAGCTCCAGAAGCAGCCACTGTTGCTGCCATCACTGCGGCCACCTCTGCCACCTCAGGACTGGGGCTGGACCCTGTGCTCCTCTTTCACCCAGGTGACACAGAGTTTCCCCACTGACCTTCCATGCTGTTCTTAGCGTTTGTGGGTTGAGAAGTCTGGAAATTGCCACAGCTGCCAGCAATTCAGTCCTCTGAGTCGTGCTCTGATCCAGCCTGCTCTAGGATCAGCCCACAGCAGGACTGCACCTAGCTCCTAGCCTGGCCAGATATACCCTTCCTGTGAGCCTTCCAGGCTGTCTTAGGCTGGAGATGTGTTTCACTCTGACACTTTGTGGGTTTTGCAACTCTAGTCATTTTTAACAGGTATTTGGAGGGTTTATGAGTGAGCTCAAGCAAGTACATGCTTTTACTCTTCCATCTTGACTCTGCCCCAATGAGTTTTTTTCTAAAGGAGAAAAAAAAAGTAGGGAATAGAGAAAGAATGTCCCTTTGCTGGGTGTTCCATGGTACAGATTAATCTCATTTGATGGTTTTCAGATTGCTGGTTCTCTTGAAAATTATTGTGCTTTATGAATGATTTAGACCACAGTTGTATCGTGAAACTGAAGGACACTTCCAATGATGACAGGCAAAAAAAATTTAAAAAGTCCTTTTAAAAGGATGTATAGCATAAAAACAAAAGAAATGAAATAAATCAATGAGCCTTTCAAGCTGATATTCCATCCCTGACAAATCTCTTCACTTTCTAGTTCATTTTCCACTTCCTTTAGTGATGTTCCTTTAGGAAGGTTTCATCTTACATCTGACCATGTCACACTCCCCACTCAATAAATAATATCCAATATCTTCATTTCACCTCTAGAATCAAGTATAAAATCCTGTATTTGGCATTCAAAGTTATTCATAAACCTGCCACCACCCTCCTCCTTACTTTTCTAGTCTTTTTACACCTTCCTGACCAATACCCTCCCTCCCCCAACGTTGTTCTACTGACACAAAACACTTGGTGTTCCTCACACAAAGCACTCCTTCCTACTCTGGACGTTTTCCCCAGCTGTTCCTCATGCCTTGAGTGCTTTCCCTCCTCATTTCTACTTTCTCCGTTCACACACTTCCTTCAAGTACCAGTTAAATTCCTACCTGCTCCAGGATGTCTTTCCCAATCCCTCTAAATTCCAGTGCCTATCCTCTGTTGCTTATCTCTAATTCATACACACACACACACACACACACACACACACATATATACACATACATACACATACATACATATATGTGTATATATAAAACTTGTTTGTACATGTATATATAAACATATATATATATATATATATATATAAAACGTGTTTGTACATAGTTATTTATATGCTGTCTACCCATTAGATTGTGAATTCCTTGAGAAGGAGGGACAATCTTTTGCCTCTCTGTGTATCCCCATTACTTAGCATAGTGTCTCATAGTAGTAGGTACTTAATAAATGTTTACTGATTGACCAACCAGTACCATGGGACATTTTGCATGATAATTGTTGATATCAAGAAGGCAGGAAAATAAGGAGATGTCGTGGTATAGTAGAAGGAGCCTAGACTTGGATTCAAGTGGACATGCTTCAAATCCTGTTTCTGATCATTAGTAGCAGTATGATCATCGGCAAGTTATTTAACCTCAGTACCTTCATCTGTAAAATGGAGTTAATGGCAGAGCCTGACACTGCCCAGGAATATAAGGATCAAATGAGATTTATATATGCAAACATGGGTGAATGGCTTTCCCAGGATCATACAACTAGTAGGTGTCTGTGGCTGACTTAGGTTTTCCTCGCTCCAGACCCAGACTCCAGTCAGTGCCACGTAGCTGCCATTGTAAAACTTTAAAGCCCTCTTAATGTTAACCAAAATTTTGATTATAAGAGACTTATGGAATATTAATGGTAGATACTACCTTAGAGATTTTTCCAGCACAAATTCCTCATTTTACAGATGAAGAAATTGTGACTGAGAAGTGACTTGTTCAATTTCACAGAAATAGAGATGGAATTTGAGCCTCGTGGCTTGTATTCTAATGCCTTATCACAGCATCCCTAATGTCCTTGACTTCCTTCTGTTACCTGTTATGAACTGATTAGCTATGAGCATTTCTAAATTCTTCTTGTATGTATTTGTACCAAGTTCCTATTTTTAAACTTCTGAAACAATCTTAAATTTTTCCAGTTTAGAAAAATTGTCTGACTTAGAAAACACTAATCCTAAAATTGTCCTTTTCAAAGTCTGAAACACTCCTCCTTCACTTTCATTTCGTATGATCCTGGCATTGTTGATTTAAGTTCCTATTGAACCAATCTTGAGAAAGACATAGATTTAAAACTAAAAAAATAAAAACAAACCCTTACAGGTCTTATCATCAAAACTGTTCATTTTACAGATGAGGAAACTGGGGCCCAGTGAGGTTAAGTGACTTGCCCAAAGTCACACAATCAGTAGCCACAGAACCTTTATCCAAATCCTCTGCCATAACAGTGAAAGCATACCACTCCTTTAAGGGTAGACAACATAAAAGTTCCACTCTGTTTATTGGATGGAACATTGGACCTGGGAGCAACAAGATGAGTTCAAATCCAACCTAAGACACATATGGATGTGTGAATCTGGTCAAGTCACTTACCCTCTCTCTATCTGCCTCAGCTTCCTTATGTGTGGGATAGAGACCACTACCAAAAAAATCAGTACAAAGACTTAGATACCTTGAAAGCAGAAATGAGTTTTTTGCTTGCTTGTGAGAAAAGGTATCACCCCTAGTCTCTCTAAGAGTGCTGGCCAGGAAAGTGCAAATTGATTCCTGAAAGGAAGGTCCTTTTTTACCCTAATAGAAGTCGTTCCCTGCCCCCCCAACATACACACCCCTTTCCCCTTATCCCATTAGCTGGTCTTCAGGGACATAATCTATTCACATGAATCTTCCCCAGCGACAAAGAACAAAGGCAGTTATACAAGATTGCCATAGAAAAGAAAAGGCAGGAAATTTTGCAAGAATTTGCAAGAGTGCACAGTTTAGGATGTGTTGCAAAGTGTGGTTTTCAGCTACCTACAGATGTTATTCTGTAAGGGAGTAAACTGTGTTTCAATATTACAAAAACTGTTAACCCTTTTGTGGTTTCACTTCTGAGAAATCATCCCTCAGACTTTTCTATAAAATGTAGATAAAATAAGGTGTGAAATGAGGTCAATAGCACCTACCTCTCAAGATTGTTAGGCTAAAATGAGATATAAATGTTAGGCATAACAATAATAATTATTGTTATCATTTTCATTTCCCTGGACCTTTTCTCATTAAATATTATATTTGCCAGGCACAAGGCATATAAAGGTATATAGATTTGAATATGTCAGCATTTGGGGCAAAGACCAAGTTTTTGTTTTCAGCTTGGTTGGGATCATCCTTCTTGATTTGGCCAGCATCATATTGGCTTATTTGATACCTTCATAATGGTCTGTTGTATTCAAGGAGTGAAGATACCCTTCCTTTGGGAACCTTATCTATTAAACAGCTCAATTAGGGAGATGAACGGATACTTCTGTAAAATGATGCCTTCATTATATTTAAATACAAAAGATTCCCCTAGGCCAAACCATGAATACCTTGCTGCTATGTAATTTTTAACAAAAATATAGTAGTGTTGCCAATAGGGATCTTGCTTAGAGAAGATACTCTATTATCTGTTATCATGAATTCCTCGAGTTTTGAATGCTACTTCATTTTTTTTCATTATCTTTTTAAACCATTTAACTAGCATAATAAGTTATTCTATTGATAGATAATAGATATTCCTGAAATAGGACCAGTTCTCTCACAGTAAAGCTGGGACACTGATAACTTTTGCCAGCTACATCTGAAAAGGATGTTAAGGTATTGTTTGATATTTGAGAGGAAAAAGTCTATAGATGACGTGCTACTTAAATCTAATCTGTAATTGTATTCCATCTGTTTCCCTATAAATATGACTGTGTGATTCTATGATACTACAGCAAGAATTAGAGAACTAAATGACCAGCATTCAAATTCTCTCCTTGATCCATCCGCTTGCTTACTGACTGTGTAACTCTGGGCTTCAGTTTCATTATTTATTAGATGAGGCAACCTCTACAATTCTTCTACCTCAGTCTCTTGTGTTTTCTGAGACTGTGACATAGTGGATGGAGATCTGGCCATGGAGTCACAAATATTTGCGTTCACATCTGGCCTCATGCATGTAGGCTACGTGACCAGGTGGTCATTTAACTTCTCTCCATCCTATGAAACTGTAAGCTATGGAGCACGTCTTGATCTGAATTGGTAAAGGAAATGTCCCCATCAAGAATTGTCCTGTGACAGTACAATCACAGATCTGTAGGTGGAGACAGAGATAGAGATAGATAGATGATAGAAAGGTAGATCCCATTAATTTGGGTAAATTAATACATTTAACAGCTTACATTAAAGTTACCCCTTGAAAGAAATATTTTTTTTAACAATGGGCTTTCCAAAAAATACTAGCAAGTAGGAGAAATTCATTAAGGCTGTATGTTAATAACCCTATTTGGGGAAGGAGGGAATATAGGAGGCAAAGGACAGTATTTCTTGACAGTTTTTGTTTGTTTTTAGAAGTTTAATAACCACTAGATCTGTAGTGGTCTTTTTTTTAAAGCAATTAACTTCTTGGCACTAGGGGCTGCGTTTTATTGACATTGAGTCAAACACAAGCTTTTGATGTGCTAGAAGATTTTATTTGGGAAAGACGAAGTAAAGTATAATTACCTTGGTTTCTGTTGACTGATAGATAACTAACATAAGAAGAGGTAGAGTTGGTATTTAAAGATCGACATCAAACCTGAATCTCAGAGCTTTTTTTCGTGCTGTTTGGTTTTCACAGCTGGAGTTTACTGCTTGTTGACAGGGCAAAATTATCCATCCACTCAGTTTCATTTTTTGGCTCAATGCTGTGACTCTTAGTAATTTTCAGCATCTTCTGACAGATGGAAAGTGCTCACTAACCATGTTGCTGAATTAACAGAGGAAGCATCTCTGAAACATGATAAAACATGATGCTGAAAATGTCAAGTCAACATGGGACCATGTGCAGTAGGTGTATTATTATATCTAACATTCATAGACTCAGAGCTGTAAAGGACCTGGACAAGTCTAGACCTGGTCTCTACCACTAAAATTGCCTTTAGAAACCACAGAAACTCAGAGTTGGAAGGCACCACAGAGGTCAATTAGTCCAATTAGTATCTGAATAAGAATCTTAGGCTCCCTAAGAAATGGTCATACACATTATATTATGAAGACCTCCAATGAGGTCAAGCCTACCCCTCAAGAATCAGTTTGTTTCAGTCTTGTAGAGTTAAGAGGGAGTCTTTTCCTCCATATGATGAGTCTAATTTTTACTCTGCAGCTTACAACCACTAGTTCCTAGTTCTGCCCTGGGAAGTCAAACACAAGGATAGGGTTGTTTTAGCCATTCAAATTCTTGGAGACAACTGATATCTCATGTTGAATAGTTTATCTTCTTCACACTAAATACTTCTAGTTGACAGAGTTGGAACTATCTTAAGGTCAACTAGTTTCTAACACGGGAGACTTTCTCCCCCCTTTCCTGCTGTCCTGATCAGTCTTCACTCATTGCCCAATGCCCAGAGTAAACTCTTTGAGGGCAAAGAGGAGAGGGAAGGGAATAAGCATTTTATAGAATACTTGACAAATGGGATTTCATTTGATCCTTATAACAGCTCGATGAGATAGGTGCTATGATAATCCTCATTTTAGAGCTGAGGAAAGTAAAGCAAACAGAGGCTAAGTGACTCGCCCAGGGTCACTCAGCAAGTAAGTGTCTCAGGACAGGTATAAATCCAGGTCTTCCTAATGCTGGGCCCAGTATTCTGTCCTCTTAAACACAATGCCTAATAGATAGATTACAGACACACAATAACTACTATAATCCAGATACTGTGCCAGGGCCTGGAGATCCAGGTACAAAGAACAAACCTAATCCTCCTTATAAGACATTTGTATTCCTGTGAGAGGGACAACAAATACATATAAAATATATTTGGCATAAATTCAAAGTTAATAAATACAAAGTATTCAAATGCAGGGTGTTTGTAATGCCAAGCAAAGGCAACTTCCAAGGTTTGGATTACCAGGTTACCAAACCCCATTTATTCAGTGACAGATTAAGGCAAAAACTCACAGAACAGAGAAAATCAAAATACAGTGTAACTCATTCATTTAGCAAGTAAGTTCTCAATTCAGTTGCAAAGCACAAAAAAGTCAAAAGTTTCCCACCCCTGGATAACAACTGAATTATGATACTGTCCATTAACTCCAAGCACTTTCTTAAAAGGAGCAGGAGAGCACAAAAGGCCATCCAATCTTAAGCTACAACAAGGTTAAGATACCATTACAGCATTCAGTGCCCAAGGAGAGGTCTTGTCTTCATCTTTACCAGAGGCAAATACTCAGCAATCCCAGTTCCTGGGGAGGCAAAGCCTAACAAAGCCACAACACACGTCGCCAGTGTCCTGCAGAACAGCCCCAGAACCCCTGAAAACAACAGTAGGCCCTCTTCCAGGATTTCTATAAACATACAAGAAGAAAATCCTCCTTCAGGGCTTCTGAACCAACAGCCGGTTCCAGGACCTCTCCAACAGCAGCACTGTCCTTCACCAGCAGGTGAATCTGGCAAAACAATATCAAAACAGACACAAAATACCGGCATCACAGCCATGCCTTCTCAGTTCTCAGCAGCTCTGGGTGGCAGTTCTCAAAAGTCCTGGGCAGCTCCAACTAGACCTCAACAGCCCTCTCTCAGCAACTCTGGCCTCCTCCACTTGGGCCTCTCTCTGCTTGGACTTCTCTCCCAATTCACGGCTCCTCCCAGTTCAGCCCTCTCTCTTCAGTCAACAAGTCCATCCTACAAGTGGGATTCACAAGCTCTGGGTTTTAACACTCAACCCCAAAACCACAGTACAGGGGCATCTTTAAATACCATTACTATTACCGTGTTTTGGGAAGTACTACTAATCATGGAATCAGGAAAGGCTATACGCATGTTGAAAATAGTTCTTGAGCAGCGTATTAAAGGAAGAGAACTATGAGTCAAGAGGAATGTGGGATGGATAATGCAGGGCACAGAGGCAGCAAATGTATTATATCAGAGAGTATAGTTTGACTACATGATAGTGGGAGTCCAATGGGTCTAGAAAGCTAGACTGAGATCAGATTGTATATCACTTTTAAAGGTTAAATACGGGAGTTTATGTGTTTTTCATATAGGAAAGTCATAAGAAGTCACTAAAAATGATTCCAGGAGTCACATAGTCAGACCTGCCTTTATAGAAAATTACTTTGGCAGCAGCATATAGAATAGAATGAAGTGGAAAGGGGTGAAGTAAGGAGACCAATGAAGAAGTTTCTGCAGTAATTTAAGTGAGAGTTGATAAGGGATTGAACTAAAGTGCTAGCTATAGAAGGTAGGAACAACAAGATTTGCCAATTAAAGGGATATATAGAGTAAGGGAGAGTTAAGAGTCCAGGACAAAGCAGAGGTTACAAAATTCTGAGAGACTAGCTTGAAGGATGGTGGCACCTGCTACATAAAGTTTAGACACGGGATGAATTTAGTGAACCTAAATGCCCCATCATATATTTTAAGCCAGTTTTCTTCTCCTTGTTCCTCTTTGGTGGATATGGAAAATCTCCATCACCTTTGTGTAAAGGTTTTTCTTTTAGAAGAAGAACCCTTTATTTTAAGGGTTCTTAATTAAAATTTTCCCTAGTATTCAGCAAGTTAAATAATCTCATTTTCTTGAATCTATATAAATAGCTCTTGTTTCCCTCTCATTAATCAGTTTCATTTTTTACTCTTGTTTATGCAATCCAGTTTGGTATTTGCCTTAAAATGAATAAAAACAACAACATGTTACAATGTTTACATTTCTAATTGGTGGTCAATTTGCTATTAAACCTAGAAGTATATTATCCTCCTCAGGTTTACTAGCTACTATTTTTTCCCATGGCATATATAATAGCACTGACTAATTAGTGGAGTGGTTAAGGAAAGAGAAGCACCTTAGCAGTTTCAGTAATTAGGACTCCATTTACCAGTCAGTGATATTTATTTTAAGTAAGATATTGGATCTTGATTTACTAATGGCAATAAATAAACAAAAGTGTTTTTATTTCATATGTATGTTAAAATACCTCACATTTCATATTAGAGACCTGTGATTAACTAGTACTTCTGAAGTGACACCTGCAGTCAATAGATAAAATAAAAATCAATTTTTCCTTCATTACAGAAGTCTAAACAAATCAGATTCATGAACATGATAATCATTATTCTCTCCTGCAGGCATTAGCCATTGTACATTTCTAGCCATAACATTTATTTTTGGAGAATGGCCTATGTTTTTGTCTGTTTCTAATGAAGCACAAAATACCACAAGGCCAAACAAATATTTTTCATAATTTTCCAGGCCCTTTGTATTTTACATACAATCAGTGTAATTGAATACAAGCTTCTATCCTTCAAACTGACACCACACTTATTTTTATCAAACCAATCAATGCTGTAATTTCTAATCTAATGGAGGGAAACTGGAATAATACATGCTAGCGCTGCTGCCAAAGATATGACTTCTGACGTTGGGGCATTTATTCCCTGTGTTTCCACTTGAAACTGACAAGTATAATAAAGATGCGTAGCTCTGACTCAATTATGGGAAGGGGGTTAAGAAGAGGGATGGGGAAATGAAATTGATTGTCATTTCTAAAATTGTACTCTAGGTATTATTTGATGGTGTTTAAGAAAGATAAAGTATTTTGGGGAGAGGGAAAAGGGAATTACTATTCATGTGAAGACCAAATATTTTTGGCTAAATAAAAACTACCTTACTACTACTTTATTATAGGATTTGGTATGATGAATAACTTTTACATTGACTATTCATTTTAGATGAGTAGGTGAATTGCTAGAAATCCATGCTTTGCAAGTTAAATGATAGTGTCTATTTGTATGATGAATACTCTTACTTGATGAATTATTTTATATTAATTTTCCTATAATAGTTTTCATTGAATTTTAGTTATTTATTTCATCATTATAATTATAATTATAATTTTTTTTGCTTTTTGGAAGGCAGTTGGGGTTAAGTGACTTGCCCAAGGTCACACAGCTAGTTTTTATGTTAAGTGTCTGAGGCCGGATTTGAACTCAGGTACTCCTGACTCCAGGGCCGGTGCTCTACTCACTGCGCCACCTAGCCTCCCCTAATTTATTATTATTATTATTATTATTATTATTATTATTGTTAGCTCTGTGATTTCTTCAGGGGAGGGTGTCCCTGTGAGAAGTTAATTAATTAGCTTAATTAATAAACTTAATTAACTAAAGAACAGTAACATGATTGGACCTGCAGTTTAAGAAAATCACTTTAGTGGCTTTTTTCCTCATATTTTAAAAAAGATTCTATTAAAGCTTTTGGAATTTTCTTCTGTATTTTATCTGGTTAGGATACATTTCTAGTAGTAGCATACTTGGGTCAAAGGGGAGGAATAATTTAGTCACTTTTTTTTAAAACATAGTTCCAAATTATTTTCCTTGGCCTGTTGGAAGAATTTACAGCCCTACTCGTAGTGATTTGGTGTTCTTATTTTCCTATAACTCTTTAGCATTAAATATTTCTACTTCTTATCATCCTCACCAATTTGCTGGTCATGGTATAATTTGTGTTATCCTTATTATTAGGAATTTGGAACATTCTCTCATATGTTTGTTGATTATACTGATTTCTCCTCCTGAAAATGTTTAATATCTTGAAGAAGGTTATGTTCCTGATCCAACAGGTGTAATCCCAAAACATTTTTATGAAAAGGTTTATGAATATATGAAAAAATTTATTGTAGTTCAATTAAATATGCTCAATTAAAAACGATTATTAACTCTTGTTTCTTTTCAATACAGTAGACTAGCCTACAACTCAAACATGTAGTTTACATTGATTTCTTTTTTTTATATTTTGTTTTTTGTTTTTGCTTTTTGGAGGGGTAGGCCAGGGCAGTTGGGGTTAAGTGACTTGCCCAAGGTTACACAACCAGTTAAGTGTTAATTGTTTGGGGCTGGATTTGAACTCAGGTCCTCCTGATTCCAGGGCCCATGCTCTATTCCCTGCACCACCTAGCCACCCCATACATTGATATTTTTTAAAAGTCATCTACTTTGAAAGTAATACTGGAGCAAAAAGAAAAATTAAAATAAAATAACAAGTCATTGGAAAGAACCATAAAAGCCTCTCCAAATTTAAAAGAAAATGACAAAACAAACAATAATCCTTTATTGATTCCTGTGAAGGACAGGGTTTATGATAAAATTGCAGTATGAAATGCAAATCCATTTATTTCTATTTATCTATATGATTAGACAGACATATGTTGGTTTTTTTATTTCAGATTTCTATCTGTTTAATATCAAAATATATGTAGTTATTAGTTGTTCCTATAGAATACAGGAGAATATCCAAAGCTTAATTATATTTAACTTTACATAACCTATGTAATTTAACCATTGCTACTCATTAACTGTGACATGTTACAGAATTATAGAATCTGAGGCTAGCAAAGAGTATGAAGCATCATAATAGCCCAGTTCACTCCTTCAGCTATCCAAGTAAAGACTGAGAAAGAGCACCAGACTGATTTGTGATCAGGAAAATTAAGGAGAAACCACAATGGGTAATTTTTTTTTCCAATTGAGGCCAGCATGGGATAACAGAGGCCTGCAAACATTGAGAAGAAAAGCCTGCACATAGTCTTCTAGTGTGAGGAAGACTGAGGGGCCTCAACATCTGATGAGGAGAGCTGACAGCTGTGAGGCTCTGACCCAAGAGTTGGTCACAGTTCCAACATGGACTGAGGCTGGGGTCTATAGCCAGAACTATGCCGGAGCCAGAGCTGATTGTCTGCTGCTCAGTGTGGGCATTTACACCTTAAAAATCAGCAAATGTTCTTGTTCTTTAAATTGTGAGTAGGGGTTTAGCAGATGGAGAGGGCATGGCATTTCAGGGATTGGGAATAAATGAACCGTCAGAGTTGGACAAGGCTATGAAATTTTAAAGGAATATAGTTGTTTTAGGTGAACATATAGAATACAAATGAGAGTACTGTGAGATAGTCTGAGAAAGGGTTTATTTTTATTTTATTTTATTTTTAATTTATAAAATAAAACAAGCATTTCCGTGACATATTATTTTAAAAAGATGATAATCCCAGAAAGGATAAGTTTCTAAGGATTTTGGAAAGTCTTGAAAGCAAGATGAAGAGTCAGGATTTGTTCAATGGCTACTAGAGGTGTCACTGTGGTTTTTGAACCATGAAATCATGATATCATATCTGCATGTAAAGAAAATCAATTTTGTGCTGGATGAGTTACAATTGAGAAAAACCAAAGGCAGAAGGAAGAGACTGGTTAGGATACACATGAAATAGCGTAGCAGGAACTAATGAAAACCTAAACTGGGGAAGTTGGAAATATGGTAAGTAGGGAACAGATTCAAGAAAGTCACTTCAGAAAACATGTTCTGAGTGTCTCCTCTTTTCAATACATTGTACTAGGTTCTGGGGATCTGAAAATAAAAAGGAAATAGTCTCTGCCCCCAAAGGGGCATTCTCTTGGGAGAGACAGGGATTGTGTATATTGGGCATGCACTCAGGCAAATATAATACTAAGGAAGATGTGATAAGAAAAAATGAACATCTGGACAAAGTACTCTAGAAATATTTATGGAGGAAGAGAATATAGTAGGAAGGCTACTCCTAAAAAGTGAGCTTTGGAGGAAAAAAACACTTGAATGATAAGTGAGGAGAAGGCAGTGGATTTTAGGATTAAGACGAGAGGCACATGGACATGGAGAGCTAAGAGACGATATATTGAATTTGGGTATCACCTAATATTTTGTTTTGTCTGCAACATAGAGTTTATGAAGGAAAATTATGAGAGAAAAGGCCAGAAAAGTAAGTTTGAGCCAGACTGTGAAAGGTCTTAATGTCGGGGTAAGAATTACATGTTTTAGTCTTAAAGAAAGCAAATATTAGTAATGTATTTTACCTCTTATATGAAGGATGAATTTAAGAAGATAAAGGCTGGTAATAGGAAGACCAATTAGGAAATGCCATTAAAATAAAGCATTTGTGGGAAGGGGAGAAGAAAGTAAAGTCATCAGCTAGCATTCATTAAGTGCAAGGTTTTATGACAAAAATGGCCAGTTCAGCTTGGGACATATTGAAATTAAGCTACCAGGGGGAGACCCAAAAGAAATACACAGAGGCAAGTAGAAATGTGGAATTGGACTTCAGGAAAGATTGAATTTAATATTGGGATTAACTGACATACAGATGATAATTGACGATGAGATCATGAATGGAGAAATAATAGAAGGGATGTGACCTTGAAGTGAGTCTAGAGTTATGGAAGGTGTCCATATTTTAGAGGGTGAGACTTGCATGGTGAACAAGCAAAAGAGACTGGAAGGCCAGCCAGACAGCATTTTGTTTTGTTTTGTTTTAAAGAAGCTAAGGACTACTTTATCTAGGATTTTAGCACTGAAAAGAAAGAGATATCTATGAGAAAAACTTGAGATGATAAGAAAGTAAAGGTTTTATAAGGAATGACATGAGCATACCTTGAATCAGATGAAATGAGATATTATGAAATTCAAATTAGTTAAATACAGAAAATAATAGGATATGGAAGAATCAAAAATTAAAGGTTATAAGTATGGAAACAGGATATTTTGAACAGATATAGAAAATTAGGGAGAAATTTTGGGGGCGAGCACTCATTAGTTTGACTTTAATTATCTCTGTCATTTCCCTCCAAGTTTCTTTGACTACACACCCCATCAGTAAAAAAGAGGGAGGCACTATACATATATACATATATATATACATATATACACACACACACATATGCATGTTTATATACATATACACACATGCAAATTCTTATCAACTACACATATGATTTTCTTAACAATTCTGTATATTATAAAACTTACAGAAATTATGTGTTTTAATAAGATGAAGAGAAATAGTATTTGATCCTAAGGTCAACAGATAACCACTGGAGCTTATTGAGTAGTGCAATGAATTGGCCAGACGTGAACTTCAGGAAAAATCACTTTGAAGAAACAATATTAAAGATATATTGGAGTAAAGAGAGACTTATGTAAGATAGACTAATTAGGAAATTTTTGCTGGAGTCCTAGCAAGAGGTGTTGAGGGTCTCAATAATAGTGATGACTGGGGAAATAGAGAGAAAATACTGGATTTGATAGTTGTAGGAGAGAACCAATAAGATTTGATATCTGATTGGGTATGTGGATTTGAGAGTGATGGAAAATGAGCAGCTGAAGATGATTCTGAGGTTGTGAAAATCTAGATGGAAAACAAGGTAATACCATTGGCCACAGTGGGGAACTTTGGAATAAGGATGATTTATTTATTTGTTTGTCTGGGGAGAAGGTAATGCAATAAAATCTGTGATCTATGTGATCTATGCCTTCTCAACCTGTATGAATCACTCTGTTGCACCCAAAATCATGTGGTCTATCTCACTACCCCTGGATACATAGCCCAGCATTGGAGAAGTACCTGCTAAAGCCATGAGGTGATCTAAGGGGCAGAGGATAAACAGAATTTTCCTAACCATACCTTATATTTGTTTGGATACCTGAGGGACCTATGGGTCAGTGCCTGGCTTATAAGGGAATTGTTAGAGAATTGAATAGCAGAAGAAGCATTGAAGGAAGGGTATCATTTCATTGGTTAAAAGATCAGCATTTGGCTACAGTAGAAAGGGTTAGATTTAGCCTTTCTTTTCACTCCCTGAATTATTTATCATGTACTTATAGTCATATTGGCAAGGCCAGGGAGGAGCCCAGAAATCAGTTTGGATACCAGCAGTTTAAACTGACTATTGTCATTGCTGTGAACAGGGATAAAATTGCATTTTAATAGAATGTGGCCATACTATAAACCATAAATTTACCTACAGGTATGGATAAGGAAAAATCAGAAGTGTGAATTATTTTAGAAAAATACTCCATATTTTATAGTCATTAAAAAAAGGGCAATGAAATTGTAGCTTCCATTGTTACTCTCATCCTTAGTATACTATGGCTTATTTGAGATAATCAACTGTATTGAATCATGAGCTAAAGACCCATTCAGTTTGTTCTTTGTTTGCAAACCAAATGAGGTATGCTTAAATCCAAAAAGGAAAGTGGTTAATTAAAACATAGAACAATAAAAATAATAAAAAATAGTTAGTAGTAAATGTTTTCATGGCATCCATACACAAATAGATACAAATATGTATATGTGTGTATATATATATATATGTATATATATATATATGTATACACACACACACACACACACACATATATATTCCAAAGGAGTTATAATCAAATTAGCCTTTAATCTCTCTGATTCCCTAGCATAGTGGGAAAAAGATATTGCAACTTCAGAACTCTTGTCCCCATTGAAATATGCTTTGTTGTGGTACCACATACTTCTTGGAGGTTCTTTCAGGAACCCCTAGGGGCAAGCTAAAGAATGGCTAAAATATTTTATGATATATCTGGAGTCATCAACTAGTCAGTCAACTATTACTCTTGTGTTTGAGATGTAATTGCTACACTGCACCAAATGGTCCTCTTCTGTCTCTTTCTGTCTCTCTGTCTTTCAGTCTTTTCCTAATTTCTGTCATGACTACTTAAGGTACCTGTTTTGATTATCTATTCTTCACTTTCCCTATTCTTATTGATCTTTGTAGTTCTAGCAGCTCTCATTTTCAAATCTCCATCTTATCAAGGTGCACTTACCAATCAGAATGTTTCTTTAGTGATGTCACCATATTACCACTAGGCCAAGCATTGTGTGAGACATCGTCTACTGGGTAGTATTCCATCTACCCTGAGCATTGCAGAAAATAAAATAATAAAGTCTTGCTCACCACTAGAAGTCAAACAGGGTGAGAAGATGCAATGTTTTGTCATATGAATCCAGCTTATTTATTTTTGTTGATTGAAGAGGGTTGAAGCAATGGTAAGATTTCCGCAAAGTGGAGAAGGTAGATGAAGAAATCGAGAGACATAGGTTCAAATCCCAACTAAGTTGGTTGTTGGCTATGTAATCATGGGTGAGTCATTTAACTTTTCAAAGTTTCAGCTTCAACAAATATAAATGGTTATAATTACAATAATAATAATAAGTATAATATCTATACTACCTGTTTTCCATATATGCTTATAGTGAAGAAAGTGTTTTGTAAACCTCAAAATGTAATACAGGGTGTCCCAAAAGTCTTACTGCAGATTTAAGTTTTAATAGCTTAATAAATTTTAAATTTCAAGCTGTAATAGTTTAAAACTGCAGTAAGACTTTCAGGACATGCTGTATAAATATGTTATTAGTGAAAAAGATGACTTCAGGAGAAAAAAATGAATTAGCTTGATTTCTGATGAAATAAAACATTGAGGTGAAAATGCAAAACCATCAACTTGGAGCTACATTATAAGAAACATTTACTAGACTTTATACTACATTGAATGTGGAATTGCCTCTTTATCGTCAGAGGCTGATGCTACAGACTTTTCCAACAAGGAACAACATAATTATGCTTCAGGTTCTCATGCTGTGCTGGAGATGATGTTTTGCTTAATGTGTTACAAGTAGTTCTACAAATGATAATGTAACTAGCATGGTCTCTTGTATGAGAATTTATGCCAACTGAGCACAGATTGTTTTAAGATTTGTCCCATTTCCCTTCAAAAATGATCTTTAATGATATATGCAATTTCATTCTTAAAGTGATGTTTTGAAAAAGAATTTAGATGCTGTTTTCTGCATCACTTCTCATCTTAGTTCTATGGCCAAGGAAGCACAAGTCATGAGTCTGGCAGGGGGTGGTACAGTGAGAGGAGACAGTGATAGGCCCCTGTATCACCAACAGGGTACTGTTGATTTAGTTATTTTGTTTTCAGCAGTGAGAGCCTTTTTCCAAGTTCACCATAAATATGGACTGAGCGAAGGCAATAAACCCTGAAGTGTCAGAAGAAACTAAGCAACTGAATAATGAAAGCATGTAATTGAGATGTCTTTGGGAAGTCCATATGTTATTGAACCAACATTTCTTCCAAAAAGAAAATCATGATGATGATGATAATGATCATGATGATGCTGATGGCTCATCTTCCATGTTGTTAGTGAGAGGTAACAGCAAATAGGAGAATGCTAAAAGGTGTAACATGCAACATAGGTTTCATGTGACCATTATGATAGCTGTGTGGCCTTGCAAGACAGTCCCTTATTTTTTACTATGATGGGCTTTTTCATAATTACTCAATTAAATGCTTCATAATGATACATGAATTACTAGCAAAACATTTTATCAGTTTCATCTGTAAGGTAAGACTAAGCCCATCTTAACAAAAGGCACCATATATTTAAAACCAAAAGATTAGAACACCAGTGACCCCTACAAAAACAGGCAAATTATGTGTTTATATAAAACAAAGCATTAATGGCTTACATCACTCCAGCAATGTACAAATACAACAAAACAATATATTTGCTGCAAAACGAAACAAATGTCCTACGAGTGCAAATAGGACCTCATCAACTCAATAATTACTGAACAACCTACCCAAAATGCCGTAACATCAACTTTTATTGATTATTGAAAATCCTTTGATTCAATCTCACACTCATGGCTTAGTCCTGAGTAAAATACCCAAAATAAATACATGCCTGGTGAAAATGTTAAATTAGTGTTTGATTTCCAAATAGCAAACTGCTTTTTATTTAAAACACATCACCAACACAATAACGCAAAGAACTATTGGTTAAAAAATATGACATCTTGCAAGTAGACAGTAGAGACCTGTTATGATTCTGCCTAGTTTTTCCATTCACCTCGCAACTGAATTCCTTTATGTCTTATATCCCCTAAGTAAAGCTGAACATCTTGAGAGTAGAGTCTATGTTGTTTTCTCTACATATAACTCCAGCTCTCACAACAGTGTTTGGCATTTAAGTGATTAAAGTACTTTTAAAAATATATTAATCCAACCATTTATCATTCATCCTGTGCATAACTAAGTATGGCTTTCAAGTTGAAGAATTATATCAAAACATGCATGACATCAAATTACATGGCTCTACTGAAAAACGTAGTTACTTCATTTTAAGGCATGTTTTTCTAATAACATAAAAGTGTCACTCGAACTTCATATGTATAAAATTCTCCATGTGAACAAAGGAGAACAAATAAATATTGACATCTTTGGGCTTGAACCCAAATGTCAAATTGATCCAATAGATGAAGGCAGTACTTGTAAATCCCTTTGTCTTTTCCAGGCAAGGCACATTGAGCAAGAGGCTATTAAAGAGGAAGCTAAGACTATACTTACATGCTTAGAGGCTGAAGGGAATTTTGAAGTCAAAGCTTAACTAGAAGAACACATTACCAGGATCCTTATGAGCTCTCAGAACTGCTAAATGGACCATCACATATTTGGAAAATATCCTAATAAGATCCCCAAGCAATGTTAATACGACCTAGAGCCTATCATCCTAAGGAGCCTCAGCAAAAAAAGAAAAAAAGAAAAAGAAAAGTTGATAGACTTTCTCAGAGTTTAAAATGAACAAATCAACAGCCTACAAAACTACTTTTGTAATAAGGAGGCATTATTGAGCAATAAAGAAGGTTGACAATAGAAACATACCATTGTATTTGTCAAGGGGAAATGAAAATGGTTCATTTATCTTTGAATGGAGCTTATGTAACAGCTACAATTGAAGGATAAACTCAAAGGACTTTCCATGGGCTACATCCTCAGGAACTTGCATAGTAATAAGTCAACAAAGAAGCATAAAACAAGCTTCTGAGCCACACAAATTTATCTGTGGAAACAGAGATATTAAAGAGGGCAATTCAAGACCAAGACATCACCACCAGAAAGTACAGAAAAGTTATGCTTAAGGAACACGTATTAAGTAATCAGTGCAAAGTATGTAAGAAAGCAGGAGAAATCCTGTTACACACAACTACAAGTTGAAAAAAAATTAGCATCTACTGCACATCCAGAAAGAGATAATTTAGTGACTAGAATTAAGAAATGGACCTGTGGTTTCTTCAGTATTGAGAACTCACATGAAGAAACATCCTCTACCAATGGAGAACCTTCTTTGCAAACTATAGACTATGGGAGTTGTCCAGACAGTACTGAGAAATTAGATAATTTTTTCCAAGTCACACAGATAATATGCATCAGAAGTGGGACTTGAACCCTAGTCTTTCTGGCTGACCCAATAGCCACTGTCTTATACTACTTAACTAGAATAATGTATCACACACTTGTTATGTTTAATGCACTGACAGATCACAAATCTCCATACTACAAATACAGACATAAAATGCACTTGAGAGCTCAACCAATACACTATGTTGAAACTGAACCATTATTGCAAATCAAACTATTGGCCACAATCAACTTAGGATAACATTGAGCCATAAAAAATCAAGAACATTTTTTTTAAAAACATGTCATTTCAGATGCTGATACTTCAGATACTCAGATAATCTATAAGCTATATAAAACAAAAAAAATCTTTCAAATTTTAAGTACCTAGAAGAATAAATATTTGTTGAATTAAATTCCCTTGAGGTATAATATGGGCACTGTATAACATTAGGATAGAGATAGCTTCCTTTTAATAGCTCATCCTCTGGCATTAGGAAGGTGGAAGAGCAGCTGTGGGACTTGACATCCTGAGCAGCAAAGGGAAGGAAGATGACTTTAGTCCAACAGAGCAAAAGTGATTAGAAAGTCCAGCCAAGTCTCAAGGTCTAGTGAGCTAGGGGGAGAAAAGACAGAGGAAAGACTTGGGAATTATCTGCAGCACAGATGGGCAGGGAGGAAAAGGTGAGAGACATTCCAGTAGTTACTGAAAAAACCAGGCATAATTAGTATAATTTATGATATTATATGTATGAAAACTAGCAGGCACACCTATTAGAATTAGCAGAGCTTGAGAAACTCTGAACATCACCAGTGATTGTAGTGTTAGGTATTTATGTTTGATCATTATTTTAATGCATCTGTGAAATGGTCTATAAAGCATAAAGCAGGAGGGGACAGTGAGGTATGTTCATTTCCTTTGCCACATGTTATCAGTAAGCAAGATAGTTGAGGTGCGATCATAAATATTCCTCCTCCTCCTCCCTTCCCCCATACCAGTATGATTTGGAGACAAGCCTGTATTCTAATCTTTACTAATAGTGTAACTGAGAACGAGTCACTTAACCTCTCTGGTCCTTAGTTTCCGCATCTTCAAAATAAGAAGGATGCTTTTGATGACCTCTAAGATATGTTCTAGCTCTGAATCTATGATTCTATGTTCTCAGAGCTTCACTGTGCAACTGGATATTAAGAATTATTTTAGAAAATATGCAGGTTCTTATGGACCACAGCAGAACAGAAGGGGAACTTTTCTCCTAAAGAATTCTTAGCTGAAATACAAAATTATTGATACCAAGACCATAAGTTTAACCTGGAAATACAGAAATAGACCTAGTTTCTCCTCTCCCTTTCCTGCCTCAAAGCCTCCCTTTTCTTGGCTCTCCCAACAATCAAAGAGCACCTACTTAATCTGTATGCTCTGTTTGGGGAGGAACAGTCACAAGCCACGGATCCTTCTGAGATTCCTGATCATACATGAACTATCTGTACATGTTCTATTACATTGTTGATATGTTCATATTTATAATTAGAAAATAACATGTTCACGTATGTGCTTTGAGGCTTTTCGTGTATTATCTGACTTGACCCTCCCCCTCCTGTTTGTAGGACAACTATTAGATTGTGAGTTTCTTGAGGATAGCTTTCACTTTCCTTATATCCACAGTACTTATCACAGAAACTGGCACATAGTAGGTGCTTAATAAATGTTTATTGATTCACACGACCATTATCCCTATTTTATATGAGGAAACTGAAGTTTAAAGAAATTAGATGAGTTATCCGAAGTCATATTACTAATACATAATGGCTGAGGTAAGATTGAAACCCAGGTTTTCTTAGTCTCCATCCCCCAATGGTCCATCCACTGTACCACAATGATATAATACACCCTTTTGGTCTTTTTGGAGGGGGGGAAGGCAGGGCAATTGGGGTTAAGTGACCTGCCCAAGGTCACACAGCTACTAAATGTGTCAAGTGTCTGAGGTCAAATTTGCACTCAGGTCCTCCTGATTCCAAGGCCAGTGCTCTATTCACTGTACCACCTAGCTGCCCTGTATAATGTGCTTCCACTTCAAAAATTTGTCCTTCAGTTTGAGTATGGCTTGATGATTTCCTAGGCCCCTTCTAACTTTAAATCCTATCACATGTGTAAAGTATGTCAGTTACATCTTCATCCAAATCATTGATAAAAATGTTGAATAGGACAGAGCCAAGAACAAAACACCATTAGAGAGCTCTGCAAAGCTGACATCAATCTTGTAATCAGATCTATCTGGGTCTGTTTATTAAACCAACTGTAAATCCATCTGGCTAAGGTATCACAGAGTCTACCATTTTCAGTCTTGCTCATTCAAATATCATAATGAAAATGTGCAGACTCCCTGCTGAAAGCCAGACAAATCGAATCTACATATTAAATCAATGGCATTTATCATATTTGCTGTTCATAAAACACTTATGCCATACAGTGCTTTTCTTTGTTGTTTTAGCTGGGAGTTTTTTGTCTCTTCCTCCTAATTTTCAGTTTAGAATCCTCTTGGTCTTTAATTGCCCAGATCCCTGACCAATATACTCTTCCCAAGTGATCTTAAGGTTTTCTTTGCCCATTATCACAAAATGTCTTTCTTTAATAAGGAATAGAAATATCAATGCTGTGTAGAACTGAACAGACTTACTGCATACAGGCCTTCCTCTCTCCTTTACCAGATCTTCATTGTAAGCAACTACTCTGTGCACTTAGTTAACTAGCCTTGTCTTATTTCACTGTGCTTGTATTCAGTGAAACATATATGCATGTATAGGGTGTCCCAAAAGTATTAATACAACTTTAAGCCTGAATAGATTAACACTAAGACTTTTAGGACACCTCATGTAATGTTGGTATGCATTATACATGCATGCATGCATCCATACATACACATGTGCCCATATATACACATACATACCCATGTGTGTGTATATACATCAATGCATATACACACATATATGCATATACTGTGTATGTGTACAAAATGTAATTATATTATGTAAATGTGTCTATATATGTGTATATATATATGCCCTTTGTGTATACATACACTAATATGTATATATGTACACATATTTGAAAGTGTATTGTTCAATGATTATGAATATATTTAACAACTATCAGAGAATAAATTATTAAGGGCATTTCTTTTTACCTGCTAATAGTGATTCATTTAGGTCCTGAGGGAATATGGGAATAGGAAAAATTAATGAATATTAGTGAGAATTTGTATCATCCGTTGGGATACTTTGCTTTCTTCATGTGTCTAGTGATTGCATTAAAATGTGAATTTTATTGGTGTCTTTATTTGATTTCTCGTATTAAATTCAGCTTAAGTATTGGGCTTTTGCATTTCTTTCATAGCCTTGCTGTCTGCCTGAAAAATGTGATTTCTAAAGCAGGTGCAGTAATATTATAGGAGCCAAGGAGCTTATTAAAAGTGGGCTAAAGATATCTGCTGGGGAAGTGAACTATAAGGAGATTTTAAAGAAATTTTGGAGTTAGGCCAAGCAAACAATCATGTTCTGTAAGCAGAAACTTAAAATCAATGCCCTACTTCCTAGGCAGCTGATAAGGAAATGATAATATAAAACCTAATGAGATCATCTATTTCTATGTTGCATGTGGCAGAATGGTAAGTTATATAAGGGAAAAACACATGCTATGCTTTGAGAAAGATGCTACTAGGCTTATTTATTTATAATTTCAAAACACTCAAGTTTATTTTTTCTCAGTATTTCAAGTGTGATAGGTTAGAAGGATGATAGTTTAGGACTTGATAACCAGTCTGTCACTAAGGGCCTGCTATGTTATCCATATTTATATATGAGTGTAAATTACATCCTCTGGTTTTATCGGATTTTTTTCCTCTGAGTCACACAAATTCCAGTTGCAAAATTTAATGGTGAATGCAACCCAAGATGTCACTGAAAAATACCTTATACTGCTTTGACACCTATTTATTTTTAATCTCATTCAAGAGCAATTCAATCTGTATCCATTTGATAATCTTAGTTCTAACAGAGTTCTTTTAAAGAAACATTAAGGTCATGTACTTTAGAAAAATGTTTTCTTTATACCAGCATTTTTTTATCATATTTAAAACTAGAAAAGGAAATAGTAAATGACCATTAATTCAATAACTTTTAGAACTTTTAGGAGGTTAGAGCCAGTTTATTTTATGGGGAAAAAAATCTGGTCAAAATTCTCTATACTAGCCTTGAAATCAGTAGATGAGTGATTTGAATATAAAAATTGGAGTAAACAAATATGTCTTACTGGAAACCACATATAAACTCTATGCATAAAGTATGGGCCGTATTTAAAAGGTGCTGTTTTGCCTAAGAACTCCTTTGTCATATATCTTTTACTTTATATTACTATCTTTTCACTTCCCCCCTCACCTCTCCTTCCCAAAATACACAAATGTCTGAATTCTTTGTTTTACTTTGATGAGTCACGAATTTCATCTATATAGGTTCTCCTACAAATGGTGTACATTTTACCTTTTCATCCTCTTCAGCTGTTGGCTATATCCTCACATTAATGCCACATGTAGAGTGGATTTAATGTGCTGGACCTTTTCTCCACAGCAGTAGGTTTTTAATCTGGGAAGAGGTCAATCTGTGAACTTGGATGAGAAAAAAAAAATACACCTTCATTTCAGTGTAATCAGTTTCCTTTTTAAACTTATTTTGTTATTTTTTTTTTACTTGTGAATTAAAAAAAAAACTTCAGATGCACACAAGGATCCGTAATATCCTTTATGCTGCTTTTGGTGTGTAATTTTACATATGCTATATTCTATTCAAACCTCTACTACATTTTTTCCATTACCCCAAAGTAACTCCCAACTTCAGTTCTTTGGGGATTGTGGCCTAATTTAACTTAATTTATTCTATTTATTGAGTAAATTGAAATGAAGCTTTGTAGATTTTTCTTTCACAGAATGAATTATAGCTAGTCCAGTAAAAATGTTTTGTTTATATCTTGATTTAGTCAGAATGCAGTGATGCTGATACCCCGCAAGGAAGAGCTTCTGTAAGAAACTCTATTTGTATATTTATTGGAACCTTTCTGAGGTCCTCATTGTATTGATTACAAAGACAAAAACTGCAATAAAAGAAATGTAAGCCATTATTAGGGAGAAAAGGCAATTGTGTCCCCTCTGGTCTCGCTCTGAAGTGTTTAGGAGAGCATTCTGCCCTGTGTCTCTGAGGTGTGAACTCCCTGCCTTCCATGTCTTCAGGGCTCGTTCACTTCTTTCTGTTAGCTGTGATATTACCCATGTGCAAACTTTATACTCAAATTCAGCTTCATGCATTTACTAGCTACGTGGCCCAGAGCAAGTCACTGACTCAGTTTCCTCATCTGCAGAATGAAAATATAATATTATCTGCCTCCTAGAGTTGTTGTGGAGATAAAATGAGATGTACAAAGTGCTTTTGAACCTTTTAGCAGTGCATTATTGTTAGCTATTATTATTTTAGACTTTCAACATGTACCTGGTGCCTTCCTAAGCACCACCTCCAAATGTCCTTTGAAGCACTGTTATATTGAGACTCAAATACATCCAGTAACTTGCTCATGGTCACTAATTGAACAAATATCAGGTACTGGATTCAAAGCCAAGCCATTCACACCTCTAACCCTACAGTGTTTTTCACTGTACCATGCTGTCTCTCTAACAAGTATGTATTCTCTTCAACATATGGAAAGACTAATCAAATACTTTGTCACTTTCTGCTTTATTGGTTTCATTTTTATACTGCATACATTACAGGTTACTCCCATTTCACTAGGAGTCTCTTGTACCAAAGTAAAAGAGTTAAGTAAAACTAATGATATAGTAACCTCATATTAACATTAATTTCATATCTACAGTACTTCCTCACCTCTCTTTTTTAAATGAACAGAAATCTTTTTTTTCTTCCTAACCCCATTCCACTGGGAAAGAAAAAGAAAAGAAAAAGACAAATTTCTTGCGGCAAATATATACACTCAAGCAAAACATTTCCCCCAAATTGCTCTATATAAATATGAATGTGTATATGTACACAGTGCATTTTTATATTGTGTGCATATATACTTTTACACATGCATACACATATATACATGTACACACATATGTGTGTGTATATATTCTGTACCTGAAATCCTTTACCTGTCTGTAATAGAGAGCATTGTCCTGTAGAATCAGAGTCCTTACAGCTTTCAAAGTTGTTTGTCTTTATAGCATTGTTGTCATGGTATAGCTTGCTCCCCTGATTTTAATAATTTCAAGTTTATACATATCTTCAAATATTTGTTTTTGTAATATTGATATTAGATTATAAAGCATTCTTCTGGTTCTGCTCACTTCACCCTTCCTCAGTTCATACAAGTCTTTCATTGTCTTTTTTGAAATCACAGATTTCCTCACATCTTGTAGCACAATAATATTATATCACATCACATACCACAACTTATTCAGCCATTCCTCAATTGTTATGCATCCTCATATCATCCCTTTTTTGCCATCACAAAAAGAAAGGCTTTAATTAATTTTTATTTTTTATTTTTGTATTTACTTTTTGGAGGGGGAAAGGCAGGGCAATTGGGGTTAACTGACTTGCCCAAGGTAACACAGCTAGTAAGTGTTAAGTGTCTGAGGCCAGATTTACACTCAGGTCCTCCTGACTCCGGGGCCCATGCACCCTTTATTCATTGCATCACCTAGCCACCCTTTTAAATAATAGTTATACATACAGAAACTTTTCCTGTTTCTTTGATCTCTTTTGGGTATAATCAAAGCACTGGTATTTCTGAATCAAAGGGAATACTCTGTTTAGTAACTTTTAATTTTAATTCCCCATTGCTTTCCAGAATGGTTATAGATTAATGTGCTTATTTTTCCACAATCCACCCGGCATTTGTAATTTTCCTTTTAGACAATATTGCCATTCTGATGAATGTTAGGTGGAATCTCAGAATTTTTAAAAAATTTTTGTATTTTTCTAATTAGTAGAGATTTTGGAGAATTTTTAATCCATTATCATTGTCATCACTAACATTTATATAGTACTTACTATGTGCCAGGTACTATGCTAAGAGATTTACATCTCTTATGTAATAAGAGATTGGGGGGGAGGGGATAGGTAGCATTTTTATTCCCATTTTACAGATGAGGAAACGAAGGCCAACAGAGGTTAAATGACTTGCCCACAGTCACACAGATATTATATGTCTAAGGCTAGATTTGAACTCGGGTCTCTCTGATTCCAGGCCCAGTGCTTTATCGATTGCATCACCAAGATGTCCCCATTTTTCATATGATTATAAATGTTCTAACTAAATTATTTATGATTTGGGTTGATACAGAACAATGTGTTGCCTTCCACAGCTCAGTATTCAGTTTCCTCTAGCTCTAAATCCACTTGACCTTCAAACATTTTGTCATCAATGGCATCTTCTTGGGCAACATCCTACTTGATATCTCTGTAGCATTTGATAAGGTAACCAATAATTCCTATATGCATTTACACATACATACATGCATACATGCATGTATGTATACACATATGTTATTTTTCTTTGACTCTCAAGACACTGTGTTCATCTACTTCTTTTTCTTACCTCTTAAACTACACTTCTGTTTGTTTTGTTGCTATCCCTCCGTCTCTGGTCTCCTTCTGTCTCCTCATTTTTGTGCCTTAATATTCTCTTCTTTTCAAATGCTTCCAACTGTCACCTCTTATAGGAGTGATCACAAAATACAAACATCTCTCCCTGAACTCTCCCACAAATTCACTCTTTATTGAAAGCCCTTTTAATTCTGTCTAACTGACTTTTGAATATGTCTAAAGATGATATCCCCAAATCAACATATCAACAAAGTTGCTTTTCCCTTTTTCTCCCTCAATCTCTTCCTCCTCCCAATTTCTGTTTCTGTTAATGGTATTCTTCCTTATCTCTTCCCAAGCTCTTATCCAATCAATCAAGAAGTTTTATCTATTCTGCCTCTAAAATGTCTCTGAGATCTGTTCTCTCCTGATATTCATTACTTGTTGCCTCCATCTTAGCCCATGACCTCATTACTTCATTCCTTTTTGCTATTGTAATAGTCTTTTTTCCTGCTCTATCTACATTCAGTTTCCCCCAGTGCCTCTAATCCACCCTTTATATTGCAAAGTAATTTCCAAGGTGCAGACCTACTCAATGGCATCCTTTTCCTTTAAGTCCAGACTCCTTTGACATTCATAGCCCTCCACAAACTTCCCTTGATGTGCATTATGCTCCAGCAAAGCTAAACTGTTTGCATTCTCTAAACATTCCCTCACCTCTGACATTGATGCACATTTTCCCTTATACCCTAACTGTCACCTCTCGGTATCTTCACCATTTGAAATATTTACCCATCTTTTGTGCCCTAGAGTAATTACATCTCATTTCCTAATCCCATCAGCTAGAAATAATCTCTTTCCTCATATTTATTACAGTATCTTGTCTAGTCCATCCTTTTTCCGTCTGACAGTTTCCCTTGTATCAACACTCAGAAAACATTTATTAAGTACCTACTGTATTTCTGGGGCAGTTAGGTATTACAGATACAAAAACAAAAGTAAAACAATTTCCAAAAATGTGTAAAGGTCAGGGAATGGTAGAGAAAGGTCATGTATCAAGCCTATCAAGCAACATTTGTTAAGCACCTGCTGTGTGTTAGACAATATGCTACGTGCCAGCACATGTCATGTAGGAGGAAGAGCAAGGAGACCATTTTCATTGAAGTGTATAGTGTGTAAAGATAAATAACCCTGTAAAGCCAATCAGCAGTAGATTCCTGAGAGAATGCTACTGTGAACAGCTTTTAAGATTCGGATTACACAGTATTAGTGAACACTCTGTATACTACATTACAAATCTTTATTCAGTACAATGTTCACAGTTTCAACAGTTCACAATATTATA
>CM053596.1:210461747-210488221 GCA_028646575.1 Pseudocheirus occidentalis
GAGGAAACTTCCTTATCCAATATAGGTCAGAACCTCTTCTACAATCATATAGTGTTAGATGAGCATTAATGGATCACAGCATTAGGAAGGTTGAGAACCACTGTTGTACACCTTCTATTCTTTCTTGCAGTGGGGACAGTGAAAACATCTGAGGTTTCAGTAGGGTAGGGAACATGTGAGTGAGGAAACTTCCTTATCCAATATAGGTCAGAACCTCTTCTACAATCATATAGTGTTAGAGAGTTCTCTAGATCACTGAGAAGACAAGTGGCTGGCTGAAAGTCCCACAGACAGTATATGTCAGAGACAGAATTTGAATCCAGGTCTTCCTGGCTTTCAGTCTTGCTTTCTCACCAATATGCCCAGCTGTCTCTCTTACCATTCTTAAAAGTTTATTAAAAAATTCAAACTCTTTAACGTGGCATTCAAGACCTTCCCCTGAAAGTTCAATATATTCCCCTTTCCTTAGCCTCCCCACTCCATGTCAATCTCTGCAAATTAATTAGCATTTAAGGCTTAAATATAAAGTTTTCCATATAACCTCTCTTGCCCTTTCTAACCAAAAATAATCTTTACCTCATTTGAACCATCACAGCTTTCTCTTTGCACCTTTTTCTGTGTGTCTTCCTCAGTACAACAAAGTGCTTTTCATACCATGGATATTCTATAAATAGTTACTGAATTCAGCTGAAGTCTTACAACCCCCTCTTGTCGAAAAAAACAGAAGGACAGTGAAAGAACAAAGGAGAAATGTGTTAACAATATTTGTGTTTGTTTTGTTGATTTTTGCATGAGATTCATAGCATCATTTGGTACTTTTTATTAGCCAGGCAGCTATCTGCAAAGTTTATACTGCGTTACAATCTTAATGTAGACATATGAATTCAATTACTTCTATGCTGCATGCTTATTAGATATAAAAAAGGGGTTTCTTTTCAGTTTTTTCCAATTAAGCATTTATTTTCACTCCTACCCACAGCTCTTCTGGGGAAAAAAATAAAGCTGACATTTATATTGGACAGCTAGCTGGTACAGTGTGGATAGAGAGCCAGGCCTAAAGTCTAGAAGACTCCTCTTTCTGAGTTCACATCTGGCTTCAGACTCTTACTAGCTGTGTGACCTTGGGCAAGTCACTTAACCCTTTTTGCCTCAGTTACCTCATATGTAAAATGAGCTAGAGAAGGAAATGGCAAACCATTCCAGGATCTTTGCCAAGAAAACCCCACATAAAGTCATGAAGAGTCTGAAATGATGGAACAACAGAAGCATTTACATTGTACTTTATAAATATTATATCATTTTATGGTGATAACAGCTAAGAAGTAGGTGCTATTTATTATTTTTCCCATTTTTGGAAATGAGGAAATGAGGCATAGTGAGCTTAAACTTGCTTGCCCAGGGTTCCATAGCTGGAAGGAGTTACGTGGTACAGAAGATACAGCAGTGTCCCTAGAGTCAGGAAGATCTGAATTCCAATCTAATCTCAGCTGTGACACTGGGCAAGTCACAACCTTGGTCTGCCTAAGTTTCTTCAACAATAAAATGGGGATAATAACAGCTCCTACCTCACTAGGTTGTTGTGAGAATCAAATAACAATTTGTAATTAGAAATTACAAAAAATTGTAATCAGTAACATGTTTGGTACGCTGCCATAGTAGACACCTAAATTCTTGTTCCTTTCCCTAGAAAGTATCTGAGGCTATATTTGAACTCAGATTTATCTCATTTCAAGAAGAAAGAAAGGAAGGGGGAGAGAGAGAGAGAGAGAGAGAGAGAGAGAGAGAGAGAGAGAGAAAGGAAGGAAGGAAGGAAGGAAGGAAGGAAGGAAGGAAGGAAGGAAGGAAGGAAGGAAGGAAGGAAGGAAGAAGCCAATTAATATCATTCCCAGTTTCCAGGTCTTGGCCATTGGAGGGAAATAGCTATTATAAATGTGTTTGTATTCACTGCCTTGTTCCTTATGCTCTCTCTTCTCACCTTAGCCTTCTGGCTTTCTTGAGTTCCTTCAAGATTCCAGTTAAATCTTACCTTTTGTCCCCACTCTACTATTCCCACCTATGCCTTCTCTTTGAAATTATCTCCCAGACTACATTTTACAGGTACATAGTGGTTTCCATGTTTAATTCCCCCTTACAATGTGAGACACTTTATGACTGAGATGGTGTTTTTGCCTTTCTTTGTGTCCCCGAGATTAGCATAGTACCTGTTATAAAATACTTAACAAATCATTGTTGATGTTGAAAAACATTAGTTCAATATAATTGACCTTAAACAGGCAGCTATAAATAGAGTATAGATCATAGTTTATAATTTTTAAATGACTATATTTCTACAGTAGCATTCCATAAGGAGGTTTGAAATATAGGCTTATATTTTAAATAATCTATTCTCTTTTGTATTTAAGTCCAAATGATCTCTTTTTGGTGTCTAATTCTGTTCACCTAACATATTAACTTTTCCTACAAGCTTTGTATAATCTGCATATTTGATAAACATGCCATCTGTGCCTTCACCTAAGTAAGTGGTTCTCAACTTGTGGGTCATGATCCCTTTGGGGATTGAGTGACCCTTTCACAGGGGTCACAGGGGTTGCCTAAGACCACCGATGGTCTTAGGAACTGAGACACTACTCCTCTATTCATCTCCAGGCAGGTCCACCCACATGCAGATACGCCCACATACTAGTATTAGAGGGTTGTGGCATTAGGAAGGTTAAGAACCACTGACCTAAGTCATTGGTAAAAGTATTAAATAGCTCAGAGCTAAGAGGAGATTCCTGAAATAGTCCTAGAGACCATTCTCTAGGTTGACCTAATTAATAATTAATGATTAATCTATTAATGATGAGACCTTGGGTCCAGTCATTCAGCCAGTTCTGAATCTTCCTGATTGTACCACCATCTAACTTATATCTCTCCATCTCGTCCATGAGGATGACTGTTTCCTTGTCTTCATGTTCACTAACCGTTGTTATCTACTCTTTTGTTCACATTTCCACTGTCCTTATTTAAGAAAAAGGAACTAGTTGTGTAGAACCAAAGGCCTCTTTATATTTTTATCTTTATTATGGATTATCTAGGTACAAAAAATTATTCACCCTGTGACCCACTTAGATACGATGAACGTCTCCATGTTAGTGAACTATACCAGTCTTAGTCCAAATATGCTTTTACGGACAATTAATTCAAAAGTTTTCTAGCTTGGTGGAACTTTGGAAATGTTACACTCTATTATAATAGCTTTCAAATACTGAGAGTGATTTCCATGCCCCAATAAAATATCAGGGCAGGACTTTTGGTTGTTGAGAGGGATAATCTATATAAGTATAAGGCACTTTTTATGCACTTTTTGATCTTTATTTTCAATCAATGAAGCAAGCATTTTATTAAATACTTTTTATGTTCCAGGCATTGTGCTAGGCGTGGAGATAAGAAAAAAAAATAAAAGTCTTTTTCTTCAGTAAATTTACAAATTTGTTAGGGGAACAAACACCAACAAAAATAAATACATATAAAATACTTTCAGAGTAAATACATGATGACTTACTTTGGGGGGAAGGATGAGAAGACATTAGTGGCTGAGAGAATCAAGAAAAGCTACACAAAGGAAGTGGAACTTAAGCTTGAGCTTAGAAGGAAACTAGAGATTCTAAGAAGTAATGAATTGCTGAAATGAGGTGGAGGGTGAATGGGGGATGATTAGGAACCTATTGTAATAATACAGGTAAGAAATATTGAGAAATATTGAAATAGAGTGGTAGACAAGAGTAGAGAGAAGGGAAGAAATTTGAAAGTTATACGAATAGAATTTAATAAATTTGGCAATGGATTTGCATGGATGGGGTATGAAGGAGTCAAGAACTCCAAGGTTGGCATCATGGGGTTATCCTCAGATCTTTGGATTTCTAGTATTTAAACACTATGTAAAAAGGCAAACCTGCCCACCCCCTCCATCCAAACTTTTTAAAATTTTATTGAAAGAATGATCATTCTTCCATTTACCCCACCTTGCAACCTTGGATTCATCCTTAATGCTTCATACCCCTTCATCCCTTCATATGCAATCAAGTGAAAAGTCTACTTAGTTCTGTGAAAATACTGCACATCACCTCTTGCTCTCCTTCTAAAAGACAATGTGAACTATTTGAAGCAAGAATGGTTTTTAGTTCTGAATGAATGAATGAGTTTATTTTAGTTGAAGTAGCTTACTTTCACAATGGCATCTGCAAAAAGAAGAGAGAGAATTTTATGTTAAGCAAAGATAAAAAGCATTTTTTTTTCAGGAAAAAATTGTCCTCAAATAGATTCACTTCCAAAAATAATAGTCATTAAGTACTATGTGCAAGATACAAAGCTGCTGGTGAAAAAGGCTTTAGTACTTTAAAATTTCAGCCTTTTTTTTTGGAGGGGGGAAGGCAGGGTGATTAGGATTAAGTGACTTGCCCAAGTTCACATGACTAGTGAGTATTAAGTGTCTGAGATCAAATTTGAACTCAGGTCCTCCTGACTCCAGGGTTGGTGCTCTATTCACTGTACCACCTAGACATCTCATAATCGAAAATTTCAATAGGGAGGGTACTTCTGTAGGGAAGATACAACCTCCTCCATAATTTGGTGAACACTCTTTGAGAGTTTCTCTGAAAAAAAAATTAATTAGCTAATTAATTTTAAAAGTGTTCACATACATATGCATGTACACACACATATATACATATGCATATATACATATACACATATTTGTGTGTCTGTGTGTACATCCACATATGTATCTAAGTACATAAACCTATGTCATAACCTTAAAATGACTCAGTGATGAGCCTTTGTAAACTTAGTACATATGGGTTCATTATATAAAGGGCCATATATACTTTTCTGCTCTGTAGGAACTGCTAGAGAGTGTACCCTTTCGGTATAGCCTTGAATCAGGTTGGGTCCTATCCGGTACAGCATCAGCCAGCAGAAGAGGACATTTGAGACTACAAATAGAAAAATAGAATCAGGCGCTGTTTCTTTTCTCAAACACTTTACAGTTTAGTAGGGGAATATATGATGGTTAAAAAAATTAACTTTTCAAAGTGGGCAGCTAGTTGGCACGGTGGATAGAGTACCTGATGTGGAGTTAGTAAGACCTGAGTTCAAATCTAGCCTCAGCCTCTTCCTAGCCATGTAACCCTGGGCAAGTCACTTAACATCTGTTTGGCTCAGTCTCCTCAATTGTAAAATGGAGATAATAGCACCTACTTCCCAGGGTGGTTGTGAATATCAAATGTGACCATTGTGAAGTGTGCAGCACAGTGCCTGGCATATAGTAGGCACTGTATAAATACAAGATTTTGTTAGCTATCATTAAGTAGAATTCAATACATATTAAGTACTTAATATTTAGCTTCAAGTCATTGTGGAATATAATGAATTTATAAAATGATATACAGATTAAGTGCTTATAGCAAAGGGAGAGGGATCATTTTTCAGCACTTCAGAGTGAAAGATTCATGACAGAGTTTAGCATTTTGACTGGTTCTTGAAGGTGGCCAAGGATCTCAGTAGGCTGGTAACTGGTGGTTGGACTTGGGGGAGAATCCATTCCAGGAATGAAAAATAATGTGAACAGAGGCTGTGAGTCAGAAGAGGGCAAAACAAGCTGGCAGAATGGTGAAGATCACATTTTGGAATTTAGTGATTGAAAGCTAATTGTAGAAGGGTATCTTGGAGTGACATTGAGTGACATTAAGATTTTGTTTTTAAGCGCTGGAAAGCTATTGAAATTTGTGAATAAGAGAGTAATATGATAAGTAAGGGGTGGAGTTTGGATTGGATTGTAAAATCACCAGGAAGCTATCACAAAGTATCACAATTAAAATATCCTGAGTGCCTCAATAATGATAGTGAAGAAATGGAAATGATGAAAGAGATTTTGCATAAATATCCACAGAACTAGCAATTTAATTGGATATGAAGGTGAGGCAGAGAAGAATTAAAAATACATAAATACAAATAATAAAATAATAATAGCCAATATCTATATAGTTTTGGCTTTCAAAGTGCTTTACCTTTACTATCTGATGTAATGGGAAAAATGGTGGTTCATTTGAATGTTACATTGTTCAATACTCTAACAGATATGTAGTGTCATCAGTATTCCCTCTATGGTGCAGATTGTGGCCCATATACCTTCTCATCCTATGTGATTCATCACCATCTTTTCTCTAAATCACAAGTTGGGGATGGTAGTCAGCCTAAAATACTCAAGAACTTCTAGATATCTTAACATTACATACGATGGAACATGGAAGGTCTTTTTTTTTTCTTTTTCCATGTGATCAACCCACTTCTTTTTCCATCTATCTCTTAGATATTACTTTCCATTTTAGAAATCTGATTATCAAAAAGTAGATGCCTATTTTGCACGTCCTATCCAATTTTCTGAGATGCTATACAAAGCAGCAGAATAGTCTGGTCTTGAGATTTGTGATATTGATTTAAAAATATTTTGATATCTGTTTTTCCACATAATTGATTTCCTTTGTAATCTCATATATTTTATTTTATGCATTTAAAAACATTAGTCTGAACACAGGACCATTGGTTTCACCAGGCTGCCAAAGAAATCAATAACAACAAAAAACAATTTAAGATGCCCCAGTCTAGTGGAATGATCACTGAATTGTCATTGCTGCTATAATATACTTAATAACTATGTAATTTTCCACAACTCATTTAATTTCTCTGAGCCTTGATTTTCTCATCTGCAAAGTGAGAATATTATCTACCCCATCTACTTCATTGGTTTGTTGTTAAGATCCTGTAACATTTTGGAGGATATCTGAGAATCCTATCAGGGAATATACTTGGAAATCCCTTTAATCTATAAAACATCATTCAAATATAAGTTGTAAGTGTTCATTACTTTCTTTTTGTACCCAGTCCTTTAGTGATTCCTCGTATAAACTTTTCACTGTTTTGAATTTGACCTTAGCACATATTTCAAATATAGAACAAGCCTTTGTAGTTTGTATTTGTAATTTTTTTTGTAAAAGATGTCATAGATCAAGAAGTTAAATAAGTCGAAACATAAAGTCTGTATGACCTTAACAAAGTCAATTAACCTCTCAATGTTTACATATCCATATCTGTAAATGGAAATAATAGCACTGAACTATGGCATAGGGCTGTTGCCAAGTAACTCTACATTCCTTGTAGCTATAATGTGTTATAGATATTTAAACATTAAAAAGTGATTTCCAAAAGGATTTTTGAAAGAATTATGAAAACCGTACTAAAAAAAGAGAAATCCAGACAGGATATTCAGACCATAGTCATAACATTTTGAGGTTGTAGAGGACTTTCTTAAAAATCTTGTCTGGTGCCATTGGCACAGATAGAATACAATGCTGGATGGCCTACTAGATGAACTGGTATGACATTCCTTATGTTCTTAGATGCTAAAATATATCTTTTCAGATCATTAAGTCCCAGTGTAATCGACATTTGTAAAGAAATAAATCAAACTGATATGGGCTTGTTTTCCTCATCAATAGCCCAAAGAATGAATCTATATTGGTGGCTCAAGTGAATTAACTACCCAAAAGATTCAGAACAACCCTTGACATTTTAGGGGTTAGACTCTAATTAATTAATGAGTGCTTACTTTGCTTTTTCATTTATTCAAAACTGTATCTATATCTATATACAAAGGCGAGAGAGAGAGAGAGTCTAAGATATGCAGAATGTTTGGTATATGAGACATTCTGAGGGGAAAAAGGCTACAATGATAATATCTCTGACCTCGGTAGTTTATAATCAAATGATTACATACAATAAAAGGAATCAAATAAATGCATTTCTACACAGACGTGTCTAAGCAAACTAAACAGCATGTTAATAGAAAGGTATATTCAATCCTTAATTATTTACCAGTAGGTTATCTCTAAACCCCAGAAGTTGGGTGGCATAATGCACAGAGTTCTAGACTTGGACTCAGGACAATATGAGTTCAAACCCAATCTAAGACATTTACTGACTGTGTAACTCTGATCAAGTCACTTAATCCTCAGCCTCAGATTCTTTATCTGTACTAGCTGTGTGACTCTGGCAAGTTGCTTAATCCTGTTTGCCTCAGTTTCTTCATCTGTAAAATGAGCCAGAGAAAGCAATGACAAACCTTTCCAGTATCTTCACTAAGAAAACCCTAAATGTGGCCACAGAGAGTCAGGCACGACTGAAACAAATGGGTGGCAATAGGATATTTTTGTGCATGTGTATGTGTGTATGGTAACATATATTTAGATATGTACATGTGTATGTCTGTATACGTCTATACATATATACACGCAGGTGTGTGTGTGTGTGTGTGTGTGTGTGAGATAAATAACAGTTAATGAGGGAGAAGGTCAGGGTAACAACACAGAGAGAAGTAGCAAAATATCTGCAGGAGAGGACAGATAGAAACAAAATCAGATTATTTCTTATTTTCACAGACCATATAACAATAAAAATACAAGCTGGAGCTGTGTTAGAATAGTTCTGTTAATGCTCTTCTTGAATTAATTGGGCTAAGCTTCATGTCAGCAGTTTTTGGTGATTGGCCTTTAGATGATCAATTTGAGAAGCACAGCCTATGGTCATCGGATTTAGGACTAGAAGATATTTTAAAATAATGTAGCCTAACTGCTTGATTTCACAGATGAGGAAACTGAGCTGCAGGGAGTTTCAGTAAGTTGTCTAAGATTACAAAAGGAGAAGAGTCCAGATTTGAACCTGTGTATTCTGACTCCAGTTATCTTTCCTTTGCAACTATAACATGGGACTCCCTTTGCTCCAATGTCCTCTGTTCCTACCGCTCAGTTCCAACACTTCTTGCCTCATAGGTTCCAACTCAGAAAGCTAATAGGTCACTCTTAAGCATTTATATTTAAGTCTAATAGTACAGCTTCTCCATGATAATATTATCCTTTGCTATGGGGCTATTATTCAGCAGTTTAGAGTATTTTTTTTTATTATCAACAACTGCAGAATGGTATGAAGCTTGGAGAGTAGTGCTAATTTCTTTTGTGATATTTCTCTTACCAGTGCTCTCTTTATGGAAGTTGAAAATTCAATCTATGATAACTTTCATTACAGATAAAAAGACTTGCGGACCTCATGAATTTCAGTGCAAAAACAACAACTGTATACCAGATCACTGGCGCTGTGATAGCCAAAATGACTGCAGTGATAATTCTGATGAAGAAAACTGCAGTAAGTAACTCTCAACTAATATGCTGAACCTGATAGTTTATTCAATAAGCAAGACAGCATATCTTTAATAAGGAAAAGGTATAAATTTCATCCTGCCTACCCCATAGCCTACATTTTCATCTACGCTGTCATATTTAGACAGGGATATTCCTACTAAATTGATCCAGATCTCCAATTGTAATATTATTGACACAGTTCTGAAGATTGACTAAAAAAACCACAAGGATTTAATGCATTGCTTTAATTTTCAATAAAAATAAGCCTCTAATGCATGTTCATATAATGAACTGAATGATGTGGAAGCAGAGCAAAACATATCATTCTCTAGCAGACTGAATTATTTAATTTCAGCCTTTTAGGGTTATTAGTTCACTTATGCACACAATTTGGTGCAATGTTATTTAGTCTCCCTGGGAACAGTTGCATACTCCATATATTTTTTTTTCCAAAACTAGATGCTTTTGAACATATACCTTAAATGGCTTTTTAAAAAATAAACTTTTTAAAAAAGTGTTGTCCTCTTCTGCCTCTCAAAACAGGTTCCAGTAAAGTAAAAAAAACAATAATTATTTAATCATATTACTTCCCAAGACAAAATTCTAAAAATGTAGTATCTCTAAACTCTCATGTTACTTTCTAAATCTATTTTTAAACCCATTTAAAACATACAATGAAACTTATGAGACTGAACTAAGATATAATACAATTTTATTCTACAAAGGTAGATACCCAGCAAGCATGTTTTAGGCACCAACACTGTGTAGATTCTAATCGTTATCATAGAGAGTACTAAGAAAAAATGAAAAACAGTCTCTAAAGATCATACAGTTTTACTGAGGGGGCACAACATGTAAATAAGTACATATTATATATGATCATTTGATGATAACTTGAATGTATATAGTCAGTCATTCAGCTCATAATCAGCAAGCACTTATTCTAACTACTATGCTCCAGGCACTGTGCCAAGCACCTCAGATACAAAGAAAGGCAAAAACATGTCCCATACTTAAGGAACTCAGAAACTAATGGAAGAGATAAAAAAAATTAGTAGGTACATAAAAACTATAGATAGAATAGAAAGAAGGTGATCTTGAAGGAAGGCATCAAATAGCTAGAGGGACTAAGGAAAGCCTCCAATAGAAGATGATATTTGATCTGAGGGGAAGCGAGGTAACAGAGTGGAAGCAGCACTGGGCTTGGAATCCAGAAGACTCATCTTTCTGAATTGAAATTTCAGAGTTATAGGGAGCCATAGTGAAGTTAATTTTTCAGAACACTTCTACATCTGTAATCTGTATATGTCTTTTTATCTGTGGTTAATGTTTTGTTCTCCTGGCTAGAAGAAGGTTAAACTAAGACTTCTAGGAATGAACTTTTCAAATATGATCTATGTTCTATAAGTTCATTTATAACATGGTCAGTCATTTACCTGTCTGGTCATAAAAATGTCTTTGTTCCTGCATATTTTTTAAAATTATTAATTTACAAATGATATAGATCAGAGGTATCAGATATGTGGTTTATAGTTCATAAGTGACCCACAACATTCCTGAGTGCAGGTGGACCAGATTAAAATATAATTGGGAAATATTTAACAGAATAAATGAAAATGCAATAAAATGTAGATTATGTTAACATGTGTTTTTCTAAGTCAATGTGTGATCCTCAGGAATTGTTATGAATAGTTTAGTGGTCCCTGTATAGATTTGGTCTTGACATCACTGATACAGGTGATATTGACTAACCATCAAAAAGGTCTCAATACCCCTTCTTACATGCATATTCTCTAAATAATATGGCTAAATTTTTAAGAAAAGAGAAAGCTTTCAAGAGACTTTGAGTGGGCAACATGGTATATTGGAAAGAATGCTGCACTTGGTAAATGTCACCTCAGATATTTATTGTGTGACCCTAAGAATTCCATTTGACCTCTATTCTTCAATTCTTAACTGAGTAGAATAATATTTTCACTTCCAATATCACAAAAGGTTGTGAAGAAAATACTTTATAAACTTTAAAGTGCTATACAGGAGTGAGTTCTTAATATTACTATATTGTTTTGGATTCTGTTACTCAGTTTTCACATGATGTAGTTAGAAATTAGTTTTTCTGGCTTATGAGCCAGGAAATGATGTCATCAGAATAACAATTATGGGTTAAGAGTCTTTTTAAAAAAATCATAAGGGCGGCTAGGTGGCACAGTGAAGAGAACACCAGCTCTGGAGTCAGGAGGACCTGCATTCAAATATGGCCTCAGACATTTAACATGCTTACTAGCCTTGGACAAGTCACTTAACTCCAATTGCCCTTCCATCCCCAGTCCAAAAAGAAAAAAAAAATCATAGGACTATAGCCCAACTTTAGAGCTGGAAGGGAGCTAAAGGAGTGACAAGATCAACTCCAGAATTATTAATTCAGTTTATGATATTGAAGCGGAAATTCACTGTGAACTGGCAGCTATTCAGAAATAGAAGCTGAGAGGTCAAAGTCAGAGGTGTAAAATTTGGAACAATTTTGTGAAGGTGGTAACTGAGCTGTGTAAATGCATACACTCCCACAGGAACAAGCACAAAGGAAAAAGAGCAAAGAAACTAAAAGAGCACAGCAGTAAAAAAAAAAAGCAGCTATAGCAGCAAAATACATACACATATGTGTATTTATGTGTTTGTGAACATATATGTATATATGTGTGTATATGTGTGTATGTATACAGTTCAATTTAATAAACAATTGTTAAAGTATCTACTTTGTGCCAGGAGGGGCAGCTAGGTAGGGCAGTAGATAAAGTACCCAACCTGGGATCAGGAAGACTCCTCTTCCTGAGTTCAAATCTGGCCTCTGACATTTACTAGCTATATGACCCTGGGCAAGTCACTTGACCTTGTTTGACTCAGTTTTCTCATCTGTAAAATGAGCTAGAGAAGGAAATGGCAAACCACTCCTGTATCTTTTCCATATACAGTAACTGAAAAGTGGCAAAAGTGTCTTAAAAAAATAAAAACTTTCTCACTTCTATAATTCTCTATTTTGAAATGGAGATACATTGAAAATAATGATAAAGTAAATTAATCATGCCAAAATTCACCCTAGAAAAGAAGTTTCAAAGTTTGCCATTCCATGCTAATGACATTTGGCTAGTGTTCCATTTTCAGAGGAAGAAATATAATCTGGTTGGAAATTTTAACATTCCTGTGCTAAAAAAGAACCCAGTCTTTTATAAATGGACCAAAGGCACTTAAGAATGGTTCTAGTTTGTTCCACAATGGCATTCTGGGTCAAAGAAAGCATCTGGCTGAACAACCAGTTCCCTTGGTAAAAGAAATGTCCAGCTGAGGTAGCATTTTGTACTGCCCTGAGCACTTAGCTAAATGCAGGTCAAAAGCTTTTTTATACTTATTTTAAACATAAAAGTAAACTGGTAGAGAATGGTCTTGAAAAAGAGCTTAACCCATTTTAAGCAAGATTTTTTCTTTAAACAATCTCTTGATAAACCATCTAAGCAATAGGTCCAAAAACACCAGGAACCATCTTAGAGAATTTGAACATCAAAATATTACCAACGAGCTCAGCATACTTGTACCTTTGAGGCCATACTTGTACAGACTTTACAAAGATTGTTTTAGTAACCAACCAACATTCTACATAAGATAAGGAACTTTTGAGAACTCGATGTCAGGTTTGTTAGTAGCCTTTACCAAAAATAGGAAAATTAATGCTGATAAAAATGAAGGTTTTAGAAAAAACTGAATGCACTATCAAACATTTTTTAAAAGCCACAATATATACAAAACAAATCCCTCAAAGTTTATAGACTTTTAAAAAAAGGATGGGGAAGACATTTTTTTCCAGGGAAAAAGTGAAGTTATATGTTTAAATGGAAAACCTACTGCCAAGTTTTACCATCAGAGTAAAAAAAGAAGTGCTTGACAGACAGGATCACCTCCGATTGCTATAGCCTGGGAAAAGCTGACTGAGGAGAGTTTGCAGTGGCTGATTCACTTGCACAGTCTAAGATTTACCTAGATCATACCAACAAGCTGGGGCAGCTGTACGCCTTGGCTCGGATGGATTGGTTCAAACAAACCTTGTAAACATTTTTCTGACACAGAGTGGTAATTGTCCAAAACACCACCTCTTGACAGTAAATACACAGGAATGTTTCTTCCACTTTATTCAGGAATTTTGAACCTTCCTTCAATGCACCTAATACTTCATTCCACAGTTTTTCATTGAACTCATCATTCTTGATGAGAGACTTCTGCTGGGAGGTGAGTTTATATGGTTCCACTTTAATCTTGGACACTGTACCAGAAGAGGCCAGAAAGCCGTCCCTACCCCCTTCTGTCTCCCTTGTTCTCTTCCCCTTTCTTTCCCTTGTAGATATCAATTCTTCATCATCACTCTTATATTCTTTTTCCTTCTCTTTGTTAGCAACTGCTTTCAAACATCTATCAGGATACTGCATTGTTAAGCCAAGTTTCTTCATCCTGTCTTTCCCTTCCCTTGTCCATGGGCCAGGTTTGTCATCATCTCTCCTGAGGAGGTAATAGCACACAATGAAACAAGATTTCCCTTTTTCAGGTGAATACTTCACTACCTTATACATTCCATCATATCTATTTCCTTCAGCTGGTGCATATTTGCTGTCTTTCCCTCCTATGACATTTCTCACCACCCTGACTGGCTTCTTAACTCATTAGTCTTTGGTTTTAGCTCCACCTTGGTCACTGATAGGAGCACTGTGGTTTCAAGCCAGAGCTCTGTTCATGTTGGTGAGTTGCTGTTTTGTTTTGTTTTTCTTAATCACAAAACTGCTCTCTAGTCCATTTGTTGCCAGAAATGTCTCTGCCCCCACTCGGCCACAGTATTTTGTGATAGTTTGTGTCATCTTCAGAGGCCCATGCCAGGACCAGAGAGTAGGCACTGTCATTACTTCTGCCTTGTATACTTGCCACATGGGACCTGTGGACACTGGAATCACTTACCTGCACTCTGAACTTCTATATGGTATCAACAGGAATCCCAGGGATTGATCCATAATGATTAGAATGCACAATAGTGCACTCTCTTGTGCAACCCATACATCCCATACTCTTGTCCCAGTCCCTTTGAGACAATGATCTTTGCCTTCGTTTTGCTCTCTCTTAACTTTTCCCCTGCCAAGATCATTTCACTGGCATCATTCCAACATTCAGGACACTACCAGGCCTCATCATATGGGAATCCAGCTCAGCAGGGGTCTGAGGGAGTAGATGTGGAAGGCCATGTTGTACTCTTCACACATCAACTTCTTATCAGGGTCTTGCTTTCCTCTGTACGCATAGCAGGCACACATTCTGCAGGTCTTATTGAGGTTATCTTTCCAGTGTTTTCAAATGGGACTGCTTTGCCTTTTCAAAGGTTTTTGAAACTAACTGGATTCACACTATGAGGATCCTCAATTTTGTAAAATTAATCCACAAAAGTTATTCTATATTTATTCAGAGAATCCCCCGCATCACCAAGCACTGAGTTTGCATAGATCTCTTTAACAGTCCTAGTTTTCTGATTTTGGAGGATCTCAACATCAATACCAGAAGTCCCAGTTCTTGGGCTCATAAGGATTATAGTTCAGCAAGACAATTTGTGCAGCTTCCAGCTGATGCCATTTCAGTACTATCTGGGCCCAAACTCTTACATCTTTTGATGACACATTTTCTGCATAGTCTTCATATTTCACATGGTAGAGAACGTCCTCTTCAGCCACTTTGCCATCTCCACTGTCACTGGATTCACTGTCTTCTACTCATTCTTTCCTTGTAACATTTATAATGTGGTTTTATCCATGCTCCCATGTTCATATCCCAGGCATCCATATATTCATTGATCTTACAGAGATCAAATCCTATATCAGTCCAGTCCACTTGAGCAGCTGGGCCAGGTTGCACATCAATTTCCAGGGCTCCTTATCATGGTTAGAACTCTTTATCATATTCACTCTGGTCTTAGCGACAGTCCAAATCTGTATAGTAGAGTTCAGAATCCTTTTCTTTAATAGGAACAGAAGTACAGCTAGGCCTTGTTGCACTAGCAGCTGAATAATGTAGTTCAGATCAATTCAGTAGTCAGAAAAGGGAGTGCCCATCTTCCATTTGTTTACCCCAATAAAAAAGCCTTTATCTCCCCGGTTCTACCCTGAATACTTCCTGAATCTTCAACCTCAGCTCTTTCACCTTGGCGATCTTAGAGAGGGATTCTATTTGGTAGGTCTCCTTGCCACCCATGGTATGGATCTGTATATACATATTGGTAGTTTTGTGGAAAGGAAGGAACTAAAAGAGGAAGGGAAAGAAAGAAAGAAAAGAGTAAGGAAAGAAACAAAGAAAGAAATAAAATGCAAAAAAAAGGGGAAAAGAGAAAGGAAAAGGAAGAATAGAGGAAAGGGAAAAGAAAGAAAAGGAGGAGGGAAAAGAAATGACAAAGCAAAAGGAAAAAGAAGACAGAAGGAAAGGGAAAGAGTAAAGGGAAGATGGAACTAAGAAGAAGGAAAGAAAAGAGGGAGAAAGAAAAATAAGAGGTGGAAGGAGAAAGCAAGGGAAAGAAGAAAAGTGGTAAGGAAGGAAAGTTGGAGGAAGAAAAGGTGGTAGGAAAGAAAGGAGAAAGAGCTCAAGGAAAATAGGAAAAAGGAAAAGAGCAAGGAAAGGAAAGAGATAAGAAGGAAGGAAATTGAATTGTAATTACATTGAAAATGTAAAAAAGGAAGAAATAGGACTTTTTTAGGTGATCTACATGTAGATCTACATCTGTGGTCACAAAGAGGTTATGAAATCCCGCTGTCTTAATTTCTTGTTGATTTAGATAAAGCACCTAGGTAAAACAAAATGCAGACTCTAAGGATCTCTTGAAACAAGATGGCCTCCATGTAGTCATTAAAATGATTTAAGACTTTGTGATAGAGGCACCTTGAAGATAATTATTCAGTGATTTGCTGAGTATTGACATGTTAAGGGAGCTGTAGAGCAGAAGAACAAATGAAGACCCGTTATAGTTTCTAGTGTATTAAGCATCCTGTGCATAATCAAAACCAAATAATGAGCTCATCTCAATGGTATCCAAATGTATTTTTATGTGAAAAGAAAAATTTTCAAACCATTAGCAAGACAAAAAGTCACTTTAATTAGTCTACATATACACAAATCTGATCTTTTTCTTTTCCTCACTGCTTTCTTCTCCTTTATCCTTTCTCTATGTTTATTCGTTCCCTCTTCCAATATCAAAGAACTCAGTTTCCTAATGAGTTTATCGTGCATTAATTTGTGCTGTATTCATGTGTCCATATAAAATGCACTTAATATTTGATGAACAAATATTGAAAGTTTGTATTTTCATCTCTGTGTATATTTATATATTCTATAATTTACATATATTATTATTAACACTAATAGTAGCTAACATTTAAGTAACCCTATATGTCAAGCACCGTGTAAAGCACTTTACAGATATTATCTCATTGATCATTACAAAGCCTTGGGAGGTAGGAACTACTATCCCCATTTTATAGATGAGGACATCAACTCAAACAGAGGTCAAGTGACTTGCCTAGGGTCACAAAACTAATAAGTGGGGACAAATTTGAACTCAGGTCTTCCTGACTTTCCCTAATATTTGCTGTTATACATAGCATATTATTTATACCCAATCATACATGTATATGAGAAAGAGAGCAGGATTAATTATCCCAGTTAGTTGGTTCATATGTTCTCTAACTCAGCCTGGTCTCCTATTTAATTCTGTATTTAGTTCATTTGTCTTCTATGGTACCTGTCTATACATACGGACAGATGTTATAAATGCTAAATTTGCTTATTGTATATATTACATATATGTTCATTCATATATATGTGTATATATATGTATCCATATATATATGCATAGAGAATAAAGTTTCTATAAACATGGAATGGGTTGAATGCATGATTGAAGAGGAGGAAATCAGGCTGAATGGCCTTTGGGAAATTGCCTGGTACATTCAATGATCCCAAACTGTTTGTTGTTGAAAAAGCCTACCTCTGTGAAATCAATATTCTCTTGGGGATGCTATCTGACTGCAAATTATAGGACATCACAGTTTCAGAAAAATCAGTTACCAGAAACCCAAATAGCAATAGAAAGATACATAGTGGGAAGATACTTCATATTACCAATGATAAGCCATGTAAAAGAACTGACCTAGCAAACAGTTTAAAGGTCTGATATGTCTAGAAAAAGAGGTAGGAGAAAAAAAAGCTAGATCCATTGTGAATAAGCAAAGTTCCTGCAGAAAGGCATCCAATCCTCGAAGGAGAATTTATGGAAATAATCACATGGCAGAAGGAGTGAAAGAGGATGATTGGCAAAGGCCAAGGGAATACATTAGTGTAATAAGAGATGCCTCAGATAAATCCATTCATACCATATTCTTCAATTTTTAAATGCCAAAGAATATCCCAGTAAGAAATCCAACTGTATTTAGCAATCAAGCTTCCCTCCTATTTACCATAGAAGTATTTCTATATCTTCCATGTTTATAAACAGGCTTTTTCAAATTACATGGAGGCACCTATAGGCACAGGGACGACATGAGTTGAAAAAGAAATGAAATAGTTAACTCAGTAATGTTTTAAATGTAACGTTTTTCACTTTTCATGTTTACATAGGATAATTTAACTTCATAATTTCCATAGCTGCTGGTGATAGGGCCACTTTCATGCTTGAAAACAATAAAATTTTATTAATGTTAGAGTTCTGAAATTGGTATTAAAGAACTAGAAATATGAGGGAAATCTTACCATCTAAAAATGTTTTATATATCAAAATGAACATAACTAAGGCATTTATCTTTTCCAGTTATTAGCCATGCAGTATACTTTACCTCTTAGTTTTGCATTACTAAGGAATTAAGTAACTAGCAAAATAATAAAAGTTGAATTAAAAAAGTACTTGATTTAAATATGTTAATGGTATATATGGAGACAAGCGGCTCCTGCCTTATTTGAATTTCTATTAATAGTATAGAATTTCATACTGCATCTATATCAGAATATTATTTCTTTGAGAACCAGTTATACTAATTATATGCCAGAAATTTGTCTTAGATATTTGTGCCCACGTGCATATAACTTTTGAACCCTTCAACAGCAGATTATAAGATATCAGCTAAATAGCTATGTAATGCAAAAAGAATTCTGAAAAGTTATATACTGTTAAATTTAATAGCAAATAGTTCTCTAGCACAGTTCTGTTGGAAAGAGCGCTGGACTGAGTCAGGAAATCATATTGTTGTGTTATTTAAACTCTCTGGGCCTCAGTTTCTGCATTGGTAAAATGTTGGAAGTTGGACCAAATAATCCTTAAAGTTCCCTCTAGCTTTCATTCTGCAATTTTCACTGATGCTCATATTTCCAAAACAATGCTGTTGCTTATAGTTACATACATGGTCTTTTCACTCTAGGTTTGCAGCGTTACCTCAAAGTCAAAACAAATTCGTTCATTCAAAAATTGAATTATTTAAAATCACAATAGATAAAAACAAAAACCTGATTTATTAAGTTTTCCATTAACCAGCTTATTCTTTTCAGGTAAAACCTCAGTCATTCAATCTCCCTCCCTATCCTTCTCTCTTAGTTGGATAATTTTGAAAACACATACTATCAGGGTTTGGAGACGAGACCAGTGAGTTAGGCATTTATTCTTACAGCAGAATCCAGGTCCATTTCCAAAACATTTCCTTCTATTTTGAATTTCACATAAAATTAGTGATGAAGGGACATATTCTCTGCAAAGCCTCTAAATTAAGAATCATAAATACCCTGACTGATTGTTCCTCCTCTGAGCTGGACCCCTCCTTTGCTTATCTTTAATAGCACTTTAGTTCCATAAAATTTTAAAGTATATTTTGGGGGAGGGTAGGATGGGAAAGACAACATTTTTATATAAACAATACCATAATATTTTGGAAAAATTCTTTGAAAATTCTTGTGTCAAATTAGTGCTGTGAGGTACTAGAGAAAATTCTTCCTTCATAACTTATTTTGTGGTAGGTTAACTTCAAGGCATTCAACATCCGCTTCCATAAAAGAATCTTCATTATAATTACCATACCAAGGTCTAAAAGTTGAACTCATCCTTCAGCTTGAAATGATCAGAAAAAAGAACAACTAGATGAATAGAAACATCAATCTTTTGTGGGTCCTTCACTATTAAATATAATGTGTTTTCTTCAAATGAATGGAATAGGACATTTTTAATAACTGCTCACATTTATATAATGTTTCTTGGTTTATGAGCTACTTAATTCATAATCAATCTATGGAATAACTTCTGTATGTTACTGTCATCCTTGAGGTGGCTAAGTAGTGAAATAGAAAGAGTACCTGGCCTAGAGTCTGGAAGACTCATCTTCATGAGTTCAAATCTGGCTCCAGACACTTGCTAGCTGTGTGACCCAGGGAAAGTCACTTAATCCTTTTTGCCTCAGTTTTGTCAACTATAAAATAAACTGGAGAAGGAAATGGCAAACCACTCCATTATCTTTGCCAAAAAAACAAACAAACAAAAACCTCAAATGGGGTCATGAAGAGTCAGGCACCACTAAAATGACTGAACAACTGTCATCCTTATTTCAAGGATAAGGAAACCTGAGACTCAAAAAATTTAATTCACTTACCATACTCACACACCTAGTAAGTGTCTGAGTTAGAACTTAAACACCTGTTCTCTGCCTCCAAAGCTAGTGTTCTTTTCACTATGCTATACTTCCTCTCTGCATTATATAAATTTGAGGTTAAAATCATAGAATCTACTTTATTCAACACAGTTTGTGTTTGTTTATAAATAATTCATTCTCAGCAATCAAAAGTGGGTTTGCTGACATTTTTCAAAACACATGGAGACATGATGAGACCCATTGGCATGGGAAAATCTTTTCCCACTCTGCTTCGATCATTTCTTTTTTTATTCATTTGCCTCTCTAACACCATAGTAAGGAACAAGAGAAATAAGAGTGGCATTACTGAGTTTGTTTGTTTTCAGAATCAGCATGTGCTCTGTATTTCTGGAGAGAAAAATACACACAAAAACCAAATGTGTACCATTTTTATAATCATGCAACCACACTGGCTTTTAATCCATTCATAAAGAAAATTGTGTCAAAGCCAAAAAAAAAAAACAACCCCATAACTGTTTAACATATGATACACAATTTTGCTTTTAATTAGCGTGAATGGAGAATTAAAACATTAAGGGGCAAATTAATCCTGTTCTGCAAAACCTCCAAAGCATACTAAATTGTAGAGTTCTGATTCATTTTTAAGGAGTTAGACATGAACATATGTGTCATATTTCTTTTCATTCCATTCTTTTAACAAAAATCCACTTTGTTTTCCATGATTTTAGCTGTTCAGCTTCCTTTCACAATAGTTTTTCCCCCCTCCAGATAAAAGCTAATGTGTCAGTGGAAGAAGGAATGGTGAGAAGACTCTAATGCAGCTGAAGTAACTGGAGAGGAAGAAGAAAAATAATTCAGTAAAAAAAAAGTCACAGTAAATCTTCAGTTTAGGCCTCACGTTCTATAAGGAAGTGTATTAGGGAAGTGATATGCCTTTCAGATATATGATATGCCTTTCAGATATATACTGAGGAAGGCAAAAATAAATATGAAGGAAATTGTCTTCTTCCCATACAGATTTAAAATGGAAGAGGGATTACCTAGAGATAATACTGTCAGTTCTCTAGTCTATAAAAGGCATTGTACTGATTGCATCAAGCACAGGAATATTGCAGACCCTTCAAAATAAGATATAAAATCACCCACAAGAGTTCATCTTAACCTCCTACCCCCCAAAAGACAACTAGGTAAAGAATACCTGTTCTTCAGATGATAATATACGGTTGAATGGACTACCCACACAGTTAATCCAGATAGATAGAGATAGATATAAATATATAAGCACATACATATATACAAACATACATATTTCTCTCTCAGATACACACACACATATGTATTTATCTTGGACAAATATTAGAAATAGACAAAGAAGTGGGTCCAGGATTGCTTAGGAGGAGAAAAAAAATCTCAATTTCCCTTGGGAAATTTTGCCTTCCTTTTAATCATCTCAAATTTCTCTAAAACAAAAACCTATCTTTTATTACCAGGACTTTTATGGTAATATGGTAAAAGAACTATAGAGTACCAGTCTCCTAAAGAACAAAATTATTAGTCATCTAAAAGGCAGTAGAAAAATGCATGGTGGACTCATTTAGGCTATACAATGAGAATTATGCACAAAAAATAGAGTAAAAGTTATTATCAAAAGGATATATGACAGTTTCGTATAGTCAGTAAGTCCATAAGCAATTATTAAACACCTGTTATATGTTGGACATTGTGCTAAACACTGGAAAATCATTGTGGGCACAGAGTTGACACTAAGGAAAAAAGGCTATGGGCAAATAGAAGAGTCGGAATAGCCAATAAAGAGGCAAGAAATAGAGGTTCTTCTTCCCTCAGATCCTCAGAGGAGTCCCATGGGTGCTGTCTATGAAATAGGTGCTTCTGAAAATGTCCGTTTAAAATAAATACATATTATGATAAAAACCTCAGCAGCTAGGAAAGTCATCATATCACAATTATATGTAGATTTTCATAACTCCTTGCATTTCAGCTGTCTTTTTATTAAGTAGTAAGGTATTTTACCTTTTGTCTGTTTGCCAGTTGTTGCTTTAATGTCACTTTCTATTCATGCCTTTTAAAATGAGTCTGAAAAGTCATTATAATATATACTGTAGCTACTCAGTGGGGCATTTTTCCTACACAATTTATTTGCTTTGCTTGGCTAACTTCCAATTTGCTTTTTCTTCATCTGACCTCATGATTTATGCCATATACATTTCAGAATATAGTGGCACATAATAGTCTAACACTTTTTAATTTTTCTTTTTAATTTTTATTTCCCTATCCACCAGAGCCACAAACCTGTACCTTGAAAGACTTTCTCTGCGCAAATGGGGACTGTGTTTCTTCAAGGTTTTGGTGTGATGGAGATTATGACTGTGCAGATGGTTCAGATGAGGTAGGCAACTTTGCAAAATGAAACTAAACTGAAAACAATTCTCTAGAACGACATTTGTAATCATTATTATTATTCAGTCCAATGAGTGTGACTAGGACAGATATGAAAATGCCCTTTACTCCTAACACATTCAAATAAGTGTTATAGCCATCCACTAAGCGGCACACAGCCAGCATAGGGAATAGTTCTCATGCTACTATTGAAAGTTAATTTTATAGTCTCTTTTACCTCAAGTGGTGGATGACTGGGTTGGGAATAGATGTTTAGAAACTCTATTCCCCATAGCTGATGTCCTTGCCATCTGTGAATTTGTCTATAAACTTGCTGCTATATTTACAGAAATGGCTAATATTTTTATGCATTTTAAACAGTGGCTTGTCTACAGTTTTTCTTCTTCAAAAGATGTAATCCTATTGCTTTCAGTATGAACTAGCAATTTTCCTTAGATGCAGAGAGCAACTCACTTATCATATAGCCATATTCCTGTTGCCTGAGTGAAAGATGAAGCAATTATTTTGATAATTTAGTGAAAATGAAGGTGATGAAGATGATTAGTTATAAGAACATGAAGAAGATAGGCTATATACACATTCTGTAACTTAGAGGGTTCTGTTAAAATATTTATTGCATGTCTAAATAATGATGATTATAATAACTTGTATTTATTTAATATTTTAAGGTTTGTTAAAATGAGAATGTTTTCAAGAGCAAGAAAAAAAATTTGTAGGAACACTTAGGGTTTAAGATAAAATGCCTGAAGGAGCCTTAAAGAACACACACACACACGCACATGCACATGCACATGCACACACATGCACACGCACGTATGTATATATGTGTATCCCACAAGTAGTCAGTACAGAGCCAATATTTGAATCCCCAAAAGTTATTTATATATTTTTATTTTTATTTTTATTTCAGTGATAGATGGCAAGGGAGGCTTATTCCTACATTTTGAAATATGATGAGGGAGTCTACTGATATAAATAGAATTATAGAATTTAATGATAATGAATCAAAGTTCTCTCTGTCTCTGTCTCTTGCCTATTTAATATTAATTAATATTGCCTGCCTGCATCCTAGAGGATCTGTGAACACAATCTGTGCTCTAGCTCCATTAACTTTCATTTAAATATTAAATGATATTTATTAGATTTGAAGATCTTAAAGGTATAGAAATCATCTACAATCCATTGTCTTTTTCTTTGAAGTGTATTATTGCTGATATCTGTTCCTTAAAACCATGACTATCATGCCTTTAGTTGGTGTCAATAGCTATTTTACAGCTATATGCTTGCATTTTCATGATTCTCTCCTTGGAGAATCAGAATAACACATTTTACCATCCATCAGAGATTAGCCCTACCTACATTGAAATGCTCTAAATAATGCTTGTATGTGGTGAAATATTTAAGACAATGTACAAGGAATATTTATTCTGCCCCCAAAACATAAGCTATGTTTACTTTGGAAATGCAAGAGTTGGAATTATCATATAGACAATTCCGACAAAATTTAGTTCCAAAGGAAATTTGTGGAAATTTTTCAAAAGTCCTCTAAAGGATCTCATGTAAAGTTATTATAAGGGATCATCATCTATTACATATGTTACAGTGATCTATTGGGAAAATAATTGATCATGTAAACAGTAGCTGAATTATTGCCTTTCATATAGTTACCAAAACATAATTAATCGTCTGTTAGGTATAACCTCTAACACTTCCCTGAACTCCCAAGGCAACTGACTCTATTTTGATGTTCCTTTTTTTTCCCCCACAATTTTGCTATAGCTATATAAGGTAGGAAGTTGTTATAACTCCATTCACTATTACATAGATTCCAAAATAGGATTCCTATTTTGTGAGCAAAACATTGTTTGGGATATAAGATGGAATAGGAAAGAATAGGATAGAATAAAGAAGGAGGGGAAGGGCTGCACTGGGGGAGGGGAAGGGAGAAGTGGAGAGAGGAGGAGAGAAGATCTCAAGTTCTGAAGACACCTAAGAGGTCGTTTACTTTCACCTGAGCCAGAGCCTCCTTTCCAACATATTTGTCACATGGGCTTCACTTGAATAGCTCCAGTGATGGAGTTGGCAGGAGACATTTAAGAATAAGCTTGCAAAGCTTCCTATTTCTCTTTGGAACAGCTTTTAGTATAAGGAAGTTATTTTATTTGTTCTAAGCTTCAATTTCCTGATTGCACTTCTGGCCCCTAGATTTGCTCTCTGAAGCCAAATAAAACAAGACTAATTCCTCTTCCACATGCCAGCCCTTTAAATACTTCAGTCAGTCAATGAACAAGCATATGTAAAATGCTTCCTGTATGACAGTCTCTGTTAAGTGCTGGAGATACAATAGAAAACATGGAGCTAACAAAGAAAATGCATTGTATTCGGGAAGACAACACATGCATATATAACCATATACAGAATAAATTAAAAATAATTACAAAGTTTAGGAGGGAAGGCATTAGCAGTTGAGGAATCATGAAAGGTTCCATACAGAAAATAATATTTGAACTGAATATTGAAGAATTTAATGGATTCTACAAAGCAGAGATGAGGAAATATTTTTCAGGCATGAGAAATAGTGAAAAAAAATACAGTTTATTTGACAACAGAGCAGCTAAAGCAGCACAGGGCATAGAGCATTGGGCCTGCATTCAGGAAGAACTGAGTTCAAATCTAGTAGCAGACACTTATTAGCTGTGTGACTCTGGGCAAGTCACTTAACCCTCAGTTTGCCTCAGTTCCTCATCTGTAAAATGAGCTGAGGAAGAAAATGGCAAACCACTCCAGTATCTTTGCCAAGAAAACCCCACAGGGGGTCAGAAAGAGTTGGACACAACTGAAACAACTGAACAGCAACAACTACAAAAACTTGACAACAGCTGTTATTTTCCTGAACCCCAAGTCCTTTCTTCTCCAGAGGTAACTAGGAAGTACAGTCAATGGAGTGTTGATCTCACAGTCAGGACAGTGTGAGTTCAAATCCAGCCATAGACACTTAATGACTGTGTGACTCTGGGCAAGTAACTTAAGCTCTGTCTACCTCAATTTTCTCAGATGTAAGATGGGGATAATAATACCACCTAACTCTAGTTATTGTGAGAATTATCTGAAATAATAATTGTAAAATACTTAGCACAAAATCTGTCACAGATTAGGTACTTCCTAAAATCTTGTTTCCTTCCTTTCCTTTCTTCCCTGGCACACTTTCCTCTGAACACTCTTCAGGTGCCAGTTTTTTTTAAAGTAGCCCCCAAACTGAACATGGAACCTCAGTAGTCATCCAACTAGGACCACTTAGCATGATTTTAACTTCATTCTTTTTGAAAAAAATCTCATTAACTCTGTACCATATTTTTAAAATATATTTAAGCATTATTTCCTTTCTTTTCCTCTCTATAATTAATATTCAGAGTTAAGGAAAGCAAATTCCCATATGTCCATGTCCAAAATGTATATCTCACTCTTCAGTCCTTTGCTTTTCTGCCAGTCCTATGGAATTATGGTTGGTATAACTCCATGCACCAGCAGATTCCCAAAAGAATGCTACTGTCAACAGCTTTTAAGGTTCGGATTACACACTTTAGCGAACACTCTGTTTATTCCATTACAAATCAAGGCAAACATTCACAATATATCACAATATAATATTCACAACATTACATCTTATCACAGAAAGTCACAATAAAGTATCCATAATAGCTTAACATTATAATGGCCATACAGTTTTCACTACAGTGGCCACAATATTTAGAACAAAGTACAAAAGAATAATCATCTGGCTTCCCTAAAGGGGAAACCCTCCTCACTTAGTCATTCAATCAATTCACAATATATCAATCTTCCACTCATGGGGCAACCATCAACTTAATCAGTCACTAATCTAGATTCATAATTACTAAATATCATTAATCACAAATACAGTCATTAGAAAACCATACAAACCCTCCACCCTGTGGTGTCCAGCAAACCTCAGTTTCATCTAAGGGGAGGCCTTTTCTTCATCTTGACTATGGTTGGTTTCTCTGATTCCCTGGATCCCCTTCCATGGTCCCACCTCCCTCCTGAATCCACCAAACAGTCACCTGGATTCAAAGGCAGATAGCTGCTAGGTTCTTGTCCAGTCCTCAGAGGTGGA
>CM053596.1:210495291-210510839 GCA_028646575.1 Pseudocheirus occidentalis
AACAACAACAACAACAACAACAAACAGACAGAGAAAGAGAAAAACACAAATAGAAAAGAGGGAATGGAGCATTTCTTTAAAATTTACATTATACCAGGTATTCCCATATACTAACAACAATTATTAAAAATCACCCTATGTGCACACACATGTACGCAGTCAGTCATATTTCTTTCCAGAGGACTACAGAAACATTTTTATAGCTCTAGTATTTCTACAGTGGTGAGTTTTATTTCGTTTTCTTTTCAGTAGTTGGCCCATTTTTCTACATACAATGTGGTACCTATAACATATGCTCTCTCAAAATTGTTTGCTGTGTGAAATTGCTCTTTGGGATAGCTAAGTGTCCTGCCACCATGTATAAATTGTAGGCATAATTTAATTTGGTACACTGAGTAAAGTCAGCTAAGATAAGGTATCTAAAAATGAGAGCGTGAAGGTTGGCTCTTTTACTTATCTTGAGGTAGGTCCTCTGTTATACAGTCAAATAATAGATATGCCTGGACTTTATGATGACATTAAAATGAGTCAAGGGAATAAATAATGTTTTCTCTGCTTATTAGAAATAATCAGAAGCAGAAGCTTCTAACACTACATGGGTTTTTTTTCAGTGTCCACAGATAATTTCCACAATAAAAAGAGAAGCAAAATATGGATTTGAGCAAAGAAAAAAAATCAAAGAAGAAAAAAATGACTATTTAAATTGTTTCCAAATGCTCTGTTTGGTGTTTCTTTCTTGCAGCAAAGTTTCCATGCCCACCCACCCGCCCCCACAGATGCAGAAACAATCGTGTGTGCCTTCGACCTGAGCAGATATGCAATGACATGGATGACTGTGGTGATAATTCAGATGAAGATCACTGTGGTGGTAATTCCATTTCATTTGGAATTCATTCCCAAACAATGACAACAGAAAACTTAATTTAATGGTTATTGGGTTTTGAATTCAAATTTCCCATTTAGTCTAGTGAAATAAAAGATGTTTCATGTGATCTGCAGGTGTTTCATCCAGCTATTTTGCTTTATGGCCATAGATTAAAGTAGTTTAATTTTATTAAATTTGCAGAGTTTGTACATAGACTATTTCAAAGGATATAATACTAGTACTGAGTATTTATTTAGCACTTGAAAATTTCCAAAACACTTTACATAGGTGAGCTCATTGGACCCTCACAACAATTGTATGATTTTAAGTGCTTTTCTTAACTTTATTTTGTAGATGAAGGAAACTAAAGCACACAAGGATAAATGACTTTCCCAGGGTCATGCTGCTAAAAGTGTCTTAGGCAAGATTGAAACTTAAGGCATTCTTGATCTCAAATCCATCACCCTATTCATTGCACCACCCAGATGCCTCTAAATGCACATTTTTCAGTGTAGATGTAGATATATATACTAGATAAAGAGGAAGCCTGGTGTGGTGAAAAGAACATTGGTTTTGGTGTCAGGAGCACCTGCATTCAAATTTTCTCTCTGAAACTTAATATTTGTGTGGCCCTGGGCAAGTCCCTTACACTGTATAAATTCTGACTAATCAGATAAGTCACTAATAGTCTATACAGGAATAAGAAAATTCTTCTTTGTTGATGAAAACATAGATTCTTATGAGTATTTGTGTATAGGATTAGAGATATATGTATATATACACATAAACATTTACAAACATACTATATAAGAAAGGGTGTCAAAAATCAAATAGAAATGGAGTCCCACTACTCTATTTATTGGGGTCTCAGAAGGTCATATATTGACTTAGTTTTAAAATGTAATGTTATCTGTTTAATGTATTTTTTAATTTTGTGAAATATTTCCCTATTATATTTTAATGTGGTTCTGGGTGTGTCCATGAGTATTGAGACCACCAGCAGCCCATGGATGATGAGTTTGACACTTCTGTTATATGGTATCATACAGTGGACAAGGAAGAGAACTTTGAGTTAGGAATGAATACCTGAGGTCAAACCCCATTTTTGTTATTTACTTGTCAAATCATTTAACTTCTATGTGCTGAAGTTTCCTCATCTGTAAAGTGAAAGACTTGTCCTTCACTAACTCCAACATCCCTCCTACTCTTAAATCTGAGATCCTCTGATTGATCTCTTGTAACATCAGTTCTTTTATTGTTGTCACTTGAATGTATGAATGTCCAATAATTATTTATTTATCAAATGATTAAACTGTTCATTGCATTTGTTTATAATTGTATAGATAAACTTACATATAAAACAAGACCTTGTAAAAAGGATGAGTTTGCTTGTAGTGATAAAAAATGTATACCCACGGAGCTACAATGTGACCGTTTCGATGATTGTGGAGATGGTTCAGATGAACAAGGTTGCAGAATAGGTGAGTTTGCTTAGTGTTTGGCTATGTTAAGTCAAGGCAGCTAGGTGATAAAGTGGATGGAATGTACAGCATGGAGTCAGAAAGACTCATCTTCCTGAGTCCAAATCTGAGCTCAGACCTCACAGTAGATATATGATCCTGGGCAAGTCACTTAAACCTGTTTGCCTCAGTTGCCTGTAAAATGAGCTTGAGAAGGAAATGGCAAATTACTCCAGTACCTTTTCCAAGAAAACCTTCTATGACAGTGCTTCTCAACCTGTGGGTTATGTTCAATTTGTAACAATGAAAATATATCCTGCATATCAGATATTTACAATATGATTCATAACAGTATCAAAATTACAGTTATAAACTAGCAACAAAAATAATTTTATGGTTGGTGGTCACCACAACACAAAGAGCTGTATTAAAGGGTCGCAGCATTAGGAAGGTTGAGAACCACTGTTCTGTGGGGTCGTGAAGAATCAGAGATTACTGAAAAAAAACCCCGGCTGAACAACAACATTAAGTCAGGTAGTTGTAATTTTTGTGGGTGAAATCAAAGTAGCACCTCAGAGAAAGGAAGGGACTTCAGAAGTCATCAAACCCAGCCTCTGCCATCCATTACCAGTAACTATTCAGATGCTTCTTATAGGTCTCTAGTGATGGGAACTTGCTATCAGGCCATTCCTGTATCAAGCCATTCCAGTTTGAAGTAGGCAATAATTAGGGGCTTATGCTTTAGACAGAATAGTCTCCCTCAAGACTTGCTTCACTCTCCCTCAGTCTTTTGTTACTTTGACAAAAAGATACTTCTAGCAACTTGATGTAAGCAAAGCCTAACTGTTTTAAAAGACCTTGTTAAAGCAATCCTTTGTTTTAAGAGTCTTAAATTACTTTAAGTAATTACCAAAGAAAGAAAGAAAACATTTAAATAAGTACTTCAAGCTAGAAAGCCTGATATTCAAATAAAGACTCTAGTTTGAGCTTTTCAATCTGAGACCAGGAACTTTTTTATGAAAAAAAAATAAAACTAATTATTTTAGGCATATACAAAAACAAGTACTTGCCTTGAATCATGGTGAAAGTGGGGTGTCATTTTTACCTTTTCCTATTTCTGTTTCTTATGTCTGTGAAGTATATTTTCATTCTTTCAGATGAGTTCTAGAAAGTTCTTGGATTTGTTCAGATCCTTTATGTTAGCAATTTTACATTGTGCTACTATTGAGTATCAAATTTTCCTGAATTAGAGAAAATATCTCAGTCCATGATTAAATGGCATCTACAAACTGCTTTTAAACATATATAAAAAGTAGTTGATAGCTTTGAATTTTTAGAGTCATCTTTACAAGTTATTCCTCACTAAATGATGATAAAGAACCCAGCAATGAGCACTATAGAGAGGGAATAAACTCACTATGATGCCTATGCAAATCCATGTCAGGAATCTATGGGATAAAACACTGAGTCCTGGGAGGGCTTGGAAATTGTGTTCACCTTTGCAGCATGTCTCCAGAAAACTGTCTCTGGACATGTCTCAAGAAAATCTCCACAATGAGCTACAGATTTAGGAGAGTGAATAAATACTGCTTCTACTGTCAAAGACCTCCCCTATAACCTTTCCTTTTCTAAAATAATGCCTTCCCAATAGGATGCCCTTGTGGGATCCCACCAGCAGCCAGTTTTCGTAACAGCTTGAAGTTGTAGCTAATGACACCATAACATATTCTATCTAAATTATATTAACTATAAATTAGCCCACTTTTTTCTGTTTATGCACCTTTCTAAGGGCTAAGGGATAATAAGGAATGAAAACTATATTCTTATGCAATACTAACAGAACAGTCTAGGGAGAAAATTAATATCATTTTCAAATAAAAAAGATATAAAACTCTCACATTAGGAATTAGAATGTTAGATTTGACCATACATTTTTAATCGTAGTTCCCACTGAATATACCTGTGAAGATAATGTGAATCCATGTGGAGATGATGCATATTGCAATCAAACACAAACATCTGTTTTCTGTCGATGTAAGCCTGGATTTCAGAGAAACATGAGAAACAGACAGTGCGAAGGTATAGTACATTTCATAAACAGCTTGCTGTTAAATCTTTGGGTTATGAAAACGGCTAAATTGTGAGGTGACAAGCAATTGATTTTCATCAAAACTGTATGTGATAATGTGATACCATATTACTTATGAGAGTGGAGAGTCTCTTGGGTCAAGCACAGGTTTGTTGGACAGCTGAATCGCCATTTAGGATACAAAACCTTTTATAGAAAAGCCTCAGACCTGGAGGAACTAGATTGTTTTGGTCTATTTTTGGTTTTGAAATTCAAATAAAGAAATTTCTATACTGAGAATTATTGGAAAATTAGGTTTGTTTCATGAAAAGATATATTCTTGTTGACCCAGTTCTATAGATTTATAAAAGTTCTTTTAAAAAACTGTCACTGTATGGATACTGTGACTCAGAAAATATTCTGGGGTATGAATATATTTTGATTTTAAACCAATGATACACACTAAATTGATACTTGCCAACTCCTGTCTATATTGGTTAATACCCTCTCAGTATGTAGGACAGCCAAAGGAAGTAAGTTACGTGCCATGATTTCAATTTGTTTTTCTTTTTCTTGATGGAAATGGAAAGAAAGGAAAGCAGGCAATCAGAAGAGTGTTATTTTCCTTGTCTTCTCCATTAGCATGGATGGGTGAAAGTAGATTGTATGAGTTTTCATTGTATTCTGATTAAATTTAGAATAACTAGTGCTATTTTACTGTAATCGTTATCAAAAATTTAATTGATGCCTTTTATTAGAAAAATAGATTTATCTTTTCAGATGACCTAGAGACAAGCTTTTGACTAAGGCACCATCATGATTTACTAATATTCTTCTGGTCAGTCATTACTGTTGTGGATATATTTTAATTAATTTACAAAGGCTAATGCAGATTATGTGATTTCAAACTGGTAGCTGACCTTCCCCTTTACTTCCTATTGCTCTGAAATTGTCCTTTCCAGTTCTTTTTAATCATGTAAATGAAATACTCTTTATTCAGTCATAGGATCCACATCCTTATTTAATTACCAGAATGTTAATCATACTGATTGGGTATAGGAATGGAGGAGGATATTACCTGGGGGTGATAATTACAGTAATATTCCATAAAGTTTATATTCACCCTACATGTCACTAAATATGAGCACATAGGATTGAAATTTGCTTTGAAATAATTGTAATCATAATGGTGCCCATGATGATAATGACAGCTAGCATTTGCGTAACACTTTAAGACTGGCAAAGTCCTTTACAAATGTCAGGTAAGGCCTCTTCTTGCCCCCATTTTACACATGAGATCACTGAAGCAAACAGAGATTATACTATTTCCCCAGCATTACACAGTTAATATGTCTTGAAAGACACATGATTAGAATTTACAATGCCCAGGTTAATGACGAGATAAAGTAATGGGATGGTAGAAGGAGAGGGTTGTGTGTGTATGTTGTGTTAAATGTAAAATGGATTGAATTGAAATCCTTGATGGAACTCCTTGCCAAGGACCCCAATCTTTTTCTCCTTCCTCTAAGCTCTAAAAAGTTGCAAAATTATTTTTAATGATAAATGGGAGTGTATAATTTGTTATAAATGGGGGTATAATGATTTAATGATAAATTGGGGTATAATAAAATAAAATAGAGAAATATAAATAAAGCATGTGTCAGATCATTAGATAATGCTCATCTAATTGAAGAGATGATGTTGTAGTGTGGAAAGAGCTTACCTATAACTAGAAAGACCAGAGTTGAAGTCTTGCCTCCAACACACTGACAGTGTGGTCCTGGACAAATTGACCACATCTCAGAGATCCTAGACAACTAAATATCAGATATCATAAGTTTTAGATCAGGTGTTAATTTGCACTAAGTTCCCTACACCAATTTAAACCATATCTAAACCTCTTCCCCTCCATGTGTGTATATGTGTGTGTGTGTGTGTGTGTGTCTATGTGTAAAACCTCTTTAAGATGCACTTTGGCATAGTGGATAGAGATGAAACCTTATCACCAGGACCTTACCAAAGTTCCACCCCTGACACTTTGACTGTGTCACTCACAAGTAGCTGAGAAAGTATCAGCCTGCATTGGTGGAAGGAACTTCACCATCAGGGAGTTCCCTATGCTGTTGAAATGTCAGGTCCAGCCCCAAGTCATTGAGTTCCTTTGTTGCTAAACAAAAGCGAAATCATAAGTCCACTTTAAACTTATAAATTCTAACTGTAAGCAGATGCAAAATATATATTCTGATAAGAAAGGGAAATCAGAGAATATTGATTTAGATAAATGAAGGTAATTGAAAATGTTTTAAATGGGTGATTTGATAGTTACTAATCAGAGCAAAAAAAAATAGAGAATTAAAACTCAATTGCTGTTAGAGATGCAGTGCACAGTTATGGGAAAACTGTGGTGAACTCAGCCAACAGCCTAAAACAAGAGTGATTTTATTTATTTGTAAATATCATATGGGGTTCACAGTAGAAGATTAAGGATACTAAATGACAGGGAGTGATGATGCAAAAGTTCATCATATTAAGACCACACACCTATAGGCTGCATTTAGGATAGGAATGATGTTACTTTGTATATTTTTTGCCCTAGACCTCAATGAATGCTTGGTGTTTGGTACCTGCTCCCATCAATGTGTTAATATAAAAGGGTCATATAAGTGTGTGTGTGACCAGAATTATAAGGAAAAGAATAACACTTGCATAGCAAAAGGTAAGGTTATAAGTATTCATTTTAATATTACCATATTTTATATTTTAAAATCATATTGAAGGTAATTGGTGAAAAATGTCTGAGCAAATATATATTTGAGCTGTTTGGCTATAGTTCTGTTTCTAAAATGAAAAAAGAGGATGATTCAGGTATGTGCAAGTGTTCTTCAGTGTTGATTGATGAACGTCCTATTAAGTTGTCATACTTCTTTGTTAATCTCAACCAGGACGTCATTTTAACATGACTCGTAGAAAAGGAGACTAATGAAAAGAGTTCAATTTTTTAAGAGCTAGTCAAAATTGGTTAAATTTCACAATCAAAAGTGATATTATGAGTTAAAGAGTCTTAGCACAGTGCCAGATCTTATGGGAGATTATTGGGCCATGAGGAAAAGAGTTAAGGATTGACACAGTACCTTCTAAAGAAGGGAATTTTAAATAAGGATTTTAATGGTTTTAGTCCAATTCCAGTAGTCATGTTCTGATACCTTTTCCCTTTTACTCATAAAATAAATTTTCATTAAATACTACATATATAATTGAAATGTTTAGAATTGATGATTTTCATGCTTATCATAGTTTATATCCTTTAGTAAAATACTGTTTATAATGAAATCACATGCCTTAGTTGCTATCCCTACCCCATCTATCTGACACGATTTAGGAATGGGATGTTATGAGTCATTAGCTTTTTAATAAAGAAGGACTCTACTTAAATGCATACACTACTAAATGCTGCTTTCACTAAAACTCTTTGTAAATATATAATGAGATTCCTGGTACCAGAATGTCCTCAACCAATGCAGATCATAATCTACATGTGACTTAGTATATAACTATATATTAGCATTTAGATGTGGATACCTACCTAGGGGTCACGCTGCTAATGTCATAGGAAGGATTTGAAATTAGGTCTTTCTTAATCTAAGCCCAGCACTTAATTATGCCCCACTGCATTTATGCGAAACATAAATTAACTTCTATTATATTTCTTATAAAGCAATTCAAGATGGTTTAATACCTCAAGGTAATCCTCATTATGCTTGACTTTGAGTGTGCAGAAATATTGATTGATTAAGAATTCCATATAATACAATTCCATTTAAGAGAAAATTCAAAGTATATTTATGTGGGCCACTCAGATTCCTGTGGTAGTTTTGGTTAGGGGAGAATAGAGCTTTGCATTTCTTAAAATAGGTATCAGAATCCACTGCCATGAGTATTTAATGTTATAAAAAGAAATATTTGGATACAACTGTTATTTAATAAAAATTGAGATTCAGTAATCAAGTTACACAGGATCGTTAAAATAAGTGTATTTAAATACACTGTATTGTACCCTAGTATCTAGCAAAATTAAATTTACTTTTCACAGAGACCCCATTTGTATCTACGTGAAAAATTTTGGTCAATGAGGAATTGAATTGTCTAAGGTGACATTAGAATTCTTAAATTAAGAAGACTTAAGGGATCAGAGTAAAAGTACTTGATTTTGGTTGAAGATGCTGTATAAGCATGAAAATACCGCATAATTGAAAAATAAAATGTTTGCTTTTACATTAGTTGAAATTTACTTTATTTTTGTATTTCGTTATAATAATCTCCAGGCTCTGAAGATCAAGTTCTCTACATTTCTAATGACACTGATATCCTGGGTTTTATATATCCATTCAACTACAGTGGCGATCATCAACAAATTTCTCATATTGAACATAATTCAAGAATAACAGGGATGGATGTATATTATCAAAGGGATATGATTATTTGGAGTACTCAGTTTAATCCAGGAGGAATTTTCTACAAAAGGGTCCATGGCAGAGAAAGAAGACAAACTACCAGTGGTTTGATTGTAAGTAAACAGCTTTGAAACTTTAAAGCTGCATACCCATTTAAAAGCAAAAAAAAGCAACAACAATAAATCATCTGCCTAAGAGATTTTAACACATTGTGGTGACCCCAGAGAGTACTCAATAAATAATTGACTGACTCCACAAGTCATAAAAAATAAAAATTGTTTCCTTGGTCACATAATGTTGCAGCTGCCTGAGAAACATTATAATCTGCATGATTTTATGTATTTGTGGTTTTGGTAGGCACATTTTAATTTCTAGATCCTGAGAAATGAAATGAGGCTTTTTGAACATGTCATGAAATTAAAAGCTTATTGTTTTTGTTTGTTGATGTATTGGTTTTTATTAGGAAAATTCATATTAGAATGTCATCAAAAATATTTTCTCATAAGCAACAAGAAAAATGCAAACCAAAATAGTGTAGATGTTTCTGTTACCTTCTGATGACTGTGATTCAGCAAAGCCCCAAGAAGAATGTGTTTCTTAGAGCATCAGACTATATTCTCCTGACATGTGATAGGCATGTTTATTATTGTGGTTACTTCTTTCAAGAAAAAGAAACTACAGCATTTGTTTAGATTTATCTACACACACACTACATCCTTCCTTGTTGCAGGGCATGTCAAGTGATTCTGTATTGCATGTTATGGAATAACCCAAGAAGAAAATGACAGATTAATACTTATTTTTATGGGTTCTGGCCCACTCCCATACTACCAAAAAGTCAAGCTCTGTCTCAGCAGGATGTAATTCAAACTCTGTATTAGAAAAGCATCCCTGATGTCTTTCTGTCTTCAGGCATTACGCTGTCTGTGAGCAGCGAGCAGTGCATTTTGCAATGAGTACTGCCAAAATGATAAACAGAACCTGGTACACTCCAATGCAAATTTGAACGTATTTGTAGATATGTATGCATGTATTCTATATATGTATGTATTCCTTTAAATGACCAAGAATAAGTAGACAACAGTCATGCCAAGCTCTTTATTTTGTAAGTGAAACAAATGGTATAATTTATAGTGGGGAATTTATGGAAGATCACTGACTCTGGAGTCAGAGAACCTGGTAGGGTTTGAACCCCACCTCTGAAGCTTACTACCTGTGTGTATTGTGGGAAGTCAGTAATCCTCCTGAGGACTCAGTTTCCTCAACTGTAAAATGAAAAGGTTGAACTAAATGACTTCTGGAAAACCCTCTGGCTCTAGAGCTATAATCCTACAAGTTGTTCATTCTTTTTATCATTCATGTCTCATTCTTTGTGTCTTCTTTGGGGTTTTCTTGGCAAAGACAATGGAGTGTTTTGCCATTTCCTCCTCTAGGTCACTTTACAAATGAGGAAACTGAGACAAATAGGGTTAAGTGAATTGCCCAGAATCAAATAGCCAGTAAGTGTCTAAGGCTGGATTTGAACTCAGGAAGATGAGTCCTCCTGACTCCAGGCCCAGTGCTCTGTCCAGTACACCATCTAGATATCCCCATACTCTTTTAAGTATCTAAACCATAATTTTGATAGTCGCATTTACATTTTAAAAAATTTGTCTAACAACATATTTATTTAAGCATGATGCAAAATCATTCAAATTGTATGTTTTCTGACACAGCAAGAAATCATCTAATCCAGTTGTGTCAATAATCAAATAAACATGGGAGGCACTAAACCATACATAAGGATCCCTGCAGGCTATGTACTGACTTAGATGACCACACATTAATATCATCTATGTTTTGTTGTATTTTTATTTTATTTGTTAAATATTTTGCAGTAATATTTTTATCTGGCTCAGGCCCTCTTGAGAGTCTTGTGGCCACAGTGGGGCCTGAGGTCAGCATATTTTCCACCTCTCATCTATTCCATTATCTTCAGGCATGCAGATAATTCCAGATTTAATTGGTAGTCTCATTTTTAAGGGTACAAAGTTCAGCAGTCTTCCAAGAGGCATCCTAGTTTGTTTCATCTCTGTTACCTATAATAAAATCCTACACATTTATAGTAGGCTAGCCTAATCTTCCATATCTTTAGGGTAGGAGATAACACAACAAACTCTATTAACACCTAACCCTAGAAATAATTGGATTCAGATATATCCTACAATGTTCATTATTATTAATGATTTTAAAATTAATGATGCAGGCTAAAAATATTAACTACAACCCTTCCAGTCCTGCCCCATGGAAATACTGATCATTTATGATCAATGTCCTTTGTAAACAGCCATTCATATACTTAAAGATAATGACCTTGCCACTAGATTATTTCCAGAATCTGTGGCCTGGTCTCTTGAACCCTCTAGTCTTGTTTTACATTATTTTATTTCCTCAGTTCACCATATTTTCATTTTCTTTATATATTTTGTTAAAAAAATCTAAAATTTGGATTAAGACACAGCAAGAGGCCAACTGTCAACCAAATGCAAAGGTGGACTATTCCTTGACTTTTGTGATTCAGACTTTGATGAATGTGATTGTCCATCATTTTAATTAAAAAAAAAGATGATGCTAATGCTCTGCCTTTTGTAAGCAGAACATGAATTTTGATTCACTTTCGCAGTAGTGGTGTTAGATCTTTACTAGGTCATTTTCCCCCCCTCTGGCTCCTAATGTGACCATCAGCATCCACTTAAGAGACAGTTGGAAAATATTATGGATCCAAGCTGAACAGTTTTTCATATTTATCATGCTTACTGTCATCCAGTGCATTATTGACCTTGATGATACCAACTCAGGACCTACTCCTGGGGGGAAAAAAAAAAAACAACATAACATGTTTCCCTAGGCTGAGTCTAACATATTGACCTCATAAGACCTGATCATAAGACCATGGATAATGAATCAATGTGAGTAGATACATTGACCTATAATATGCTTCAGTTGATGAAACAAATATCTGTCCATTCAATAAGAAGATATCTAGGTAGCATATTCCTAGCAATAAAATATATGATGATATCTTTAATCCTGAAATGCTACGAAAGCATACTGTTTCTCAATTCAAAGGAAAAATAAAAGATGTGAAACCAAATTTTAATTTCAGTGGAGACCTTTTCTCCAAATGAACTTTATTGGAAGTTAAAAGAACAACATTTTACTACTGGGAATGTGTGAGAAAAAAATTAGGAATACTAATTGTGATTACAAATCTAAATTTCAAATGAAGACCAAGGGTTATTTATAGTAAGAAGTACTTATGAATTTCTACCCCTCTGGGCTATACAAAGTGGATGGATTTTTTTTTTCTTTAACAAAATTAAACAAGTTAAAAACTTAAAAGACCGACATGATTCAATCTATATGTAAAACATAATGAGATTTCTGAATTTGAATTTTAGCAGTCAGAACAGAACATGATAACATTATGCAACATTTGTAGATACTTTCTGGCAATTTATCATTTCTAATATGAAGTAGTATAACGCATTGAGCAGGATGGTAAATGCTATAAAGTAGGTCAGTGCATTGAAAAATGCAAATGACTTTGAAAATACAGATTAAATTTTTGCCATCATAATGCTAAATATTACTGAGACAAACAAATGACTTACCTGAACTACTTGATCTTTAGAAACAAACATGTTCGTCACCATCTTCTATTTTACACCTAGGTATATGTATTTATATACAGATAGCTATATACACTATATAAATACACATTATATATCTAAATATACATACATTATATACGTATCACATTTATATGATTTTTAGGATTGAGAAAGTACTTTCCCCACAGCATACTTGTGAAATAGGTAGTCTGAGTAATTTTAGCCCTATTTTATATAGGTAAGAAAAAAAATAAGGCTTACCAAGATTAAGATAATTTTCCATGCTTTCATAACTCATAATTGCCTGAAATGGAACTTGAACCAAGGTCAGCAGACTCTAGGTCAAGTACTCTATGCCCACACTTACATTTAGGCCAGATTTCCTCTTGAAACAACATTGTACCCAATAAATTCCTTTGGGTTATTAAATGTATAGTTTGCATGTTTATAGTAACATCATACACTTTATTTTCCACTAGGCATGGTTATAAGTTCTCTGTTCTAAAAGGAAAAGCAAATACAAATAGACAATTTTGCTTTTCATTTTCTTGTATAATGTTGGAAAGAATATTTTTTGTGATGTCAGAGGGAGAGAGGTCTACTTGCCAAGTCTGATCTTTTACTGGTTCTGTGACTTTGGACAAATCACTTCAGCTCTATGTGCTTCGGTGTTCTCCTCTGTTACATGAGGATAATTATATTTGGTTGCTGTCCTTCATTCTCTAAAAAGACCAAAATTATGACTATGTTGGCATCAAGAAACACTATTGTGTTCTAACTGTGACTCATCAGACCAATATGAGTGGGCACAAATAGTCCATATGAACATTTGTAGTGGAGGTGTCTCTAAAATTGCACTTCTCACCTTTCTTTTGTGTTAATGCAGTTCTGCTTTGCTTCTGTAGTGCCAATGCAATATTCACAGTGCCAACAGTCACTATCAATATGCCTGCATAGTGCTCAATTACAAAATATAACAGATCCTCCTTATATAAAGAAGACAGAAACAAAACATTTATTCAGATACCAGAAAAACAAATCTCAAAAACAGTAAGGTGATTCCATCATAGTAGCAAAGAAGTTAATAAGCCATAACAGCACAGAGAACCACAACATCCTTTAGCCTTTCCACAGACCAACATTTACTCACAAGCCTATCTCACTTGGATGTGTCCTCTTCTCCCTCCAGTCTAGTTGCTCTGACTCCCAGCTTCCTGTAGTCTCTGCTCCACCCTTCAGCCAACTCCTCCCACCACAGGCTCCATGTGATTACTTTCAGCATATTAGGGGGTCTGGTATATCTTCAAAGCAGGGAAAGTCTTGAAATTCCCTTAGGCCTATTAAGGAGCAAGGAAGATCTTCAAATTAGCATTACCATTACAGCTTCATAAAGCACAGCTCTTTCTTTGATGCAGGCATACCATGCTGGGTGATCCTGTGCCAGTGGCTCCCATGTCTCACAAATTATATAGTTATACTTCCCCTTTCTTTCCTTATTGTATTGTTGTGAAAAGGAAATGCAATCACATAACGTCTTACTAACCCATGAAATGAAATGTAAATGTACATGGCACTCATTGTTTCTAGTTCATTATTACCATCATCTACTTATCATTTTTATTATTGTTGTCACGTACTATTATAACTACTAATGATAATTTTAAATTACATTAATCAACTCTACCCTGACTATCAAGGTTTTCTTTTTTTTCTTTAAGAATCTCTTAAACTGAAATTATTGGTTAATGCCCAGTACTAAATTCTAAGACATCCAATTATTGGCAATTAATAATAATAGTATTTACAAAGCTTTTTATGATTTGAAAAATTCTATACAGATGTTGCCTCGTTTGATCCTCCCAACTACCCTATTGAGGTGGATGCTATTCTTATTGACATTTTGCAGATAAGGAAACTGAGACCAAGATAGGATAAATGAATCACCAATTATGATATAGCTAGTTATTTTTCTCAGTCACTCAGAATATCTTTTCATCATTATTCCCCTAAATCAGATTCCAAATGGTTGGTGTTAGAATTTTTCTTGAACGATTATGAGTATAACTTTCAGTAAAAACAAATATTTACATGATGATGAGATTTATAGATCAGTTAGCTTGGCCTTGCATAATAATGTGAGCTGATTAGAGTTGATTAAGTAACCTGGAAGTAATTGGTACTAATAAATACTTATCAATTGACTACATTTCATAGCATAGGATCATAACTTTATAGCTGGGGAGAATCTCAGAAGCTGGCTAGTCAGGAAATTGAAGCCCGGACAGGTTGTATTACTACCCCAAGATCATAGAACTAATATGTCAGAGACAGGATTTAACCTTAGGTCCTCTGACTCCACCAAAAATGCTCTTTCTTTTTACCACACAATTCTTCCTTCCAGGTCAATTTAATTAAGCTCAACACAGATTTATATGTAACATACTGTGGTAGTCACTAGAGTAACAAAGATAGATAAGCCAATGTTAGTAAGTTCCCTAAGGAAGCTTACAATTTAATGGGAGAAGGAAAGAAGACATATGGTAGAAGATATGTTAGCACAAAATAGAAAGGTCCATCTCATGTAAAATCTGAGAAACAAAGGTTTGGTTAAGCTAAGGGGATTAGGGAAGGCTACCAGAAAGAATTAACACCTACATTGAGCTTTGAAGAATTTGAAAGGGGCCAGGTATAAAACGGATCCATTTTAAGTAAGGAGGGCAGCCTGAGCCAAAAACATGGAGACAAGGAGTGAGAATGGGTGATGAGCATTAGGCCAGTCTGACTAAACTATGGAGTACGTGAAGGAGAGTTGAATCAAACAGGGCTAGAAAATGTGGTTGAGGCCAGACTGTGACCATAAATTCCAAGATGAGAGATTTCTTCTGTATAAAGTAGTCATTTTAGTGGGTTTCTGTAAGGATGGGGGGGGGGATTGAAGCGTTTTGAGTAAAAGAGTGACATGATAAGAGTGGCACATAGGAAGAGTGTATAGAAAATGGTATGAGTAATGGGTTGGAGATGGGCTCATCTAGAGACAGGTAGATAATTAAA
>CM053596.1:210511339-210566035 GCA_028646575.1 Pseudocheirus occidentalis
ATTGTGTTTTAAGATAATTATTTGTGGATCCATGCAGTTTGCTTAATACCAATTGTGCCAGAATCACAATTACTGCAGGTTTTTTTTCCTTTAAATGCAAAGAATTGAATTTATTTTATAGTCTCCCAAATGGACATTCATTTACTTTAAGTAAAAAAAAACATTTAAGACACCCACTTTTTTTTATTTTACAGATCTTAAATGAACAGTTGAAATACCATAGCCAATATTACTGTATTACATTTCTTTGGGTTATAATTCTCTTTTACATTATTTTCCCTAATCTTTCCCCCCTGTAGGTTAGGAAAGGGACACATAATTGTGTCTATTGTTAAAGTCATTTTAATTTTTAGCAAGCTGTAGGAGATGATTATATCACTCCAATATTGGCATATTTAGGAGATGAAATGTTGCATCTGAAATATTGTGAGATTATAATCATCTCAAATTCAAGATTTGTGCAGCTGGTATAGAAACAAGCTACTGTTATGTTGCCAGTGATGGTAATTACACATTCTTCAAGTGTTTTCTCTTAATCCATATTTAGTGAAATCACAAGTCACAAAGTTACTGTATTGCTTCTAAGTATCCATATTTGCCTTGACAAACATTGTGTTGTTACTTGTTTGAAGAATAATTTATAGAAATAAAAATGGTGAGAGTTCTTTTGAATAGTAAGTAAATAAATAACATTTCAGAATGTAAAATGTTCATTTCTGTTCTTGTCCCACATATGCACTTGTTCCTGATAAGGAATTCCAATCTTGGCCTTCTGTTCACAGCATGTATGTGGTAAGAGGTTTCTTTAAGTCATCACAGTACATATTTTATCTTACTTATGACATCTCTTCCATCTGTTTAGGGAAATCTATTTCAATTCTTTCATTGAATCTATTTTAAAAAATATGTCATTCTTTTCTGAGAGGCATGCATATATTTGGTATTCTCCACTCCAATTTCTTCTTTATATCACATTTAAAGGAAAACAAGCCTTTTTAACAAAAGTCTTTCCTTAATTAATTCTGCTCTTATAGCATAATAGGTAAAGTTTCTTCTTTATAACTGATCCTCAAGGGTTTTTTTTTCCTTACCCTGAGTTTCCTCTAAGTCAACTGATGTGAATACAAAAAATTGAAGATCAAGAATGTATTTATTTGGTTTTCTCATCATCTCATTGGTTAACCAGACTTTTTCTACACCAATCATACTAGACTAAAAATGAATCTATGTTATCTCACACATTTCAAATTTGATGCCTTTCCTTTCTAGGCTGAACATTTTACTGAGAAAGAGTAGAGAGGTGCAGATAAAGGGCATGTTAAATACTTAATAAGAAGACAGAGCTCAAAACAGTGGCCCTGATGCCTCAATTACCTTCTCTGGGCATTAGGGCAAATGGAAGTATATGGAAAAGACTAGAAGGGAGAGGGCTGAATGATCAAGAAACTGAAATGGGTGGAAAGGAATGGCTTAGTAACTCTGAATCTTATCTACACCTTTACTGGTACCTTCCTTTCCTTGTAGGCTGCATACTCTAGATGTTTCAGAGAATTCTCTTTTGTAACTCTGCAAGAGTAGCAATCAAAATCAATGCAACTGTCTGCATAATTGTTCAAATATAATAAAATTTAATAATAAATGATAAATAAATTCAGTAGTGCATCATTGAATAATAAAATATATAGTAAAATTCTCTCTACATATGTGTGCATATATGTACACACATGTATGTATACATACATACACATATACATACATACACACACATATATGTCTTCAACAGTAGTGGTAACATAGCATTGTTATAGCATCTATAACAGGGTTAAAGCTATGTCCCTTTGATTATCCAAATTCTACCCTACTCTAAAATCCAGTTCCATGATGCTATTTTTTTCTCTTAATTCCTATAACATTTATATTCATGGAGTAACAGAATCATAGCTTTAGAGCTGGAAGGGAACTTAAAGGCACTGTAGTCCAATACTGTTATTTTATAGAGGACACAAGTAAGAATGAGAAAGGATGGATGATTTACCCAAGGTTGCATAAATGACAGAAGTGGTAGAACATAATGTTGGATTTTTTTTCCAAGATACTGACTGAGTTTGCCTACTTTCTTTTCTTTCTCTTCTTAAAAAGTCTTTGCTATAAGGCAGAGTTCTTTTGGAGGGGAAGAGAGTGGGACAGGGGTGGAATAAAGGTGATAAAATAACAAAAGCTATCAATAAAAATCTATTTGAAATAGCAGTAAGTGGTGGTTGTTTCCCTGTCACTGGAAGTTTTCCAGTGAAGGGTAAACTACCACACATCAGTAATTTGTAGACAGGATTCTTTTTAGATATGGGTTCTTCTGGATGATTTCTGAATTCCTTTCTAATAGGTGATTTTATTCTCCAGCAATTGTTAGAGTCCATTCTGTGGAGGAGATCTGGAAACTCCCACCCACAATCTTGGCTATTCTGATTCAGGAGGATCACTGCATAGAGCTGACCCCAGAACTTATTGTGATCCTTCACCGGGGTAACTCTTTCATTTTCACCAGGGTCACTCTTTCATTTACCTGGGTCCTGCATCATCCAACCAGACCTTCAGAAAACATGCACTGGAGAAACTTAGGAAATTCTGTACCATGTCCTAAGTGGTGGGACCTTACTATGCCTAACTGACCTTAGACCCAATCATCAGCTTTGATGGTGGACATTTTTCCCGACTGCTGCCACACATGTTTTTTTGTCCCCACAATCTGTTTTGTACCTCTTCCTTTGGGAACTATAATTCAATCAATACTACTGCTTCTAGAAAGAGAATCTGCTAAGTGACTTCCTTAATGTTCAACTTATCACCTCTTTTCATTCTCAGGCCAAAACAACCTTTACTAGCCACTCTACACACACACACATACACACACACACACACACACACACACATGTCCTCCTGTCAGAATGAAACTTCTTTAAAGCATGGGGTATCTTAGTTTCCTGTTTGTATCAGCATTTAACATAATGCCTGGCATATAGTACAGCTAGGTTTCAGTTAGTGTGGGTAATGAATCCTTGGAAGTGGTTGCATTTTTAAAATTTATATTTTATATTTCCATTGGGTTGGAACCAATAACCATATCTTAAATAATTATACTTTCAAGATAATGTTATTATGAATACATGTGATCGTTTCAGGTGATTCATTTTTTCGCACTAATAGGGTCCTTAGCTATCAGTGCCAGGTGTTTAGGTGGCATGGAGTCATGACGACCTGAGTTCAAACCCTGCTTCAGACATTTACTCAGTTGTGTGATACTGGACAAGTCAATCTCTCTCAACCTTAGTTATCTCATCTATAAAATGGGTATGATAGAGCCTTCCTCATTGGGTTGTGGTAAGGATTGGTTGAGTTAACATGTAAAGCACATTGCGAACCTTAAAGAACTACATAAATGCTAATTGTTGTTGTTGTTGTTACTAAGAAATCTCTCTTTAACTGATTGATTCATTTATATACAGGATAATAGAATCATTGCTTTAGAGCTGAAAGGAACCACACAACATATTTATTTCAATATACCAGTTTTTTTAAAATAATAAAACTGAATTACATAGAAGGTTTGAACCCACCCAATTTTTCTTGACTCCAAATGCATTAATCACTCTTTCCACTGAATGTGTGTGAGCATAGTGATAGGTAAATGACAGGTTTTAAATAAACTCTATTAGTTAATTACATATTCCTGAGTTAATCCATTTTGAGAATTTTAAGGAAAATTTCAAGAAAAAAAAAAACTAAGAATAGAAGTAAGTGAAAGGGTTGACCTTAATACATGGATCCAGCTACCACCTAAGCAGTAAACTGCAGGTAAGAGAAGCTTATGAAGTAATAGCTTCCTTCTGACAGTGGCATCTAGATCTTTTAATGGAATTTTTCATTCATTCATTCATTCATTCATTCAGTCAGTCAACAAGCATTCATTAAATGAATATGTGTAGGGCACTGTGCTAGACACTGGGATATAAAGACAGAAAAGAAACAATAACTGGCACATAGTATACATGGAACACATTTCTCTCTCTCTCTCACATTATCTCTTTTCTTCATGCAAACTTTCTTACCTTCTCTTTTTTGTTGTTGAATGTACCTTTATTCTTCCATTTACCTGTGTTCATAACCTGGGAATTACTCTCATCTCTTCATTTTTACTGACTGTTGACATCCAATTACTTGCAAAGTCTTATTGGTTCTACTTCCACAATATATTCTATCTACCCTCTTTTCTTTACTAATGCCACAAGTGCCCTGGTTCGGACTTTCAGTACTTCTTCCTTATACTATTTCATTAGCCTCCTAAGGGATCTCACACTCTCAAGTCTCCTTCCTCACCAAACTATGCTCCATCCAAATTCATATTATTAAAAGCACAGTTATGACCATTGTCACTCCCCTACTCAGAAAATACCATTGGTTCCCTGTTACCTCAAGTACTAAATATGGACGCTTCTGTGTAGCATTTCAAGTCTTTCACAAAAACTGGCTCTAGCTTCTCTTTCCAGGCTGATTATCCATTATTTCCATCTATGCCCTCTAGGGTCCAGTTAGATTGATCTTATCCATAATGTTTCACTGCTCAGCTTTTTGAGTGTACTGTTCCCTCATTCCTGGAATGCTTCCTTTTTGCTCTTCTTGTTGTTGAATGTGACTACTAGCTCCCTTCCAGGCTCGGTTCAGATGTTATCTCCTTTAAGACACCTTTCCTAATGCATCTCATTTTATTTATTTTCTACATACACTCCATTTACTTTTCTTGGGGAAATGTCATACACCATAGAACAGGGTGTGCGCGCGCATGTGTGTGTGTGTGTATCCCCAGATTTGATAAATTATTCTAGTTGATAATTGATAATTGCTTCTTTCCTTTTCAAGTCATCCTCTAAGAAAAAGTCTCTTAATGGCTATCACTCTGCTGCTCGCAAACCTTCAGCAGCTTCACCACTACTGGTTTTGTAAAGTTCAAACCCTTTAGCTTGACATTCTAGACCTGATTTATAAAAGGTCCCTTCTCTATTAAGATTTATGTAATCTAATTATTGACATAGGAAAATATCTGGTAGCTTTCAATATAATGAATGAGAATTATCATATATGAACACAATTTTAAACTATATATTTTAATACCTGGACCCATTTGAACCAAAAAGAATAAGGCATGACCCAGATGTTTCTAATGAGTGGAGTCATAATTGAAATTATAATTGTTTTCTGTGCAGGTTACTAAAGGACTCAGAAAACATCAGCCAAAGGACATCCAGGTTGCCACTTAATTTTGATACTTGTCTCTCAGACACAAAGTCAGTTTGTCTACATTGGCCTTTAGCCCTAATATTATCACTATTAAATTACAAATAGCCTTTGGTATTTTCCCCTTCAGTTAATACTTTAGTTTAAATGCAAAATACTGTTCTTATTCATTTCTTTGATTTACACCAAGAATCCTTGCTCCAGTAGAGCATGAAATACAGCTATGTTTGGTCCTGCACAACTTCCTTAAAGAAAACTTAATTTGATTTTGGCCATTATTTATCTCAGTCTCACCTCCCTGGGCTGCTGCTGTTCAAATTAATTTGCATTTCAGACCTTGGCACTTTACTTTGTCATTAGAGTTATGAAATGTTTTTACTCAGCACAACTAAGAACTGATGTTTTACCTCCCACTAATGGATCTTTAATTAGACATTGTAATGAACCATTCTGTCATTCCTTCAGTTCTAGTGAGTAGATTTGTATATGCACAGTGATACATCCCTTTACTTATTATGTTTTCTTAGTTATTGGATTAATAATTTTCAGTGAACTGTCCACAGTCATATTAGAGGATCCTTGCAAACTATTGCCTCACCATCCTCCAAGGATGTCTGTTGACATTTTGATCAACAATGCTTGAGGACCAATTTTGCCCATGGTATTAGGGCTTCTGGACTTTGGGCAAGTTACTTAACCTATGTCTCAGGATTAATTGGTTAATTTTAATAAAGTGCTCTGCGGTAAAAATGGTAAGTGCTATGGCTCCTAATGGTGGTAATGAAATGACTGTGTAGCCACTTATAAAACATTAGGCCCTCCCTGCCTCAGTGAATCTCAAAGTGAAGCATACATCAACCAGATCTGTCCTTTCCAAGAATAGTCATAGCGTACAGTGATTGTCATGCATAATTCTACCCTCTGGCTTATTTCTAGCACACACACTACATAAAGATATACTGTCACTGAAATGAATCAGAAGGCACAGTCTTTAAAGTCAAATATCTATTATATTCACAAATTAAATGCGAGGAGGAAGGGTAATACAAAAGTCATTTTACTTTGATATTTAATTTATTATATGATTTGCTAAAGCAATATATTGTGTCTTTCCACCTTAAAAAAATTACCTTGATCTAATATTTTGGAAGGGATGAAGAAAGTATAAGATTAGATATTAGTTATGATTAAAAAATTTATGGATGTTGCAAGTTGCTTACATAAAACTTTGTATATGTTTTATATGTATTTAACTAATAACTGAGCTGTCCATAGACCACTTAAGTAAAGGTAGCTGGTAGTAACATTCTTCATTTTCAAGTGGGAAAAAATAAGCTAGCAATTAAAGTGACCTGCTCAAGGTCACATACCCAGGCCATAAATGGATAAAAGAAGAGATGGAAACAGAAACTAAGGAAAAGACTGACGTGCAGTCACACATTCCATCTAATTAAACATCAAAATCAAACCAGGCTGCAGAATGTCTTGATGAACATGACCTCTACTTACAGTACTGGCATCTGTCTCCAGTGTATTCAGGCATGCATTGGCAGTAGGGCTGGTTCCCCGCAGTAACACTGCAAGATCCTCCATTTTGACAAAACTTCTCACAGACCATCTGATTGCAGTTTGGTCCAGTGAAACCCAGAGCACAGCTACAGGTTGGTCTTCCTGTTGGTAAGGGACAAAAAAGGCAGAAGAAAAAGAAAATAATTTGAATGAATCAACATGGTGTGATGGAAAGTCTTGAATTTTAATCTCAGCTCTCCAGGTGTGTGACTTTGGACAAATCACTAAACTTCCCTGCGCCATGTATCTTTTGCATTTATTTTAATCTCCCTTGAATAATAGTTATTTATGTAATTTTCCCCTTGAGGCAGCTAAATAGCCAGAAGTCAGGAAGGCTCATCTTGCTGAGTTCAAATCTGATACTTCCTAGCTGTATGATTTTAGGCAAGTCACCAGCTCATTTCATACATGAGGAAACTGAAGCAAACAGGGTTAAGTGACTTGTCCAGGATCAAACAGCTACTAAGTGTCTGAGGTCAAATTTGAACTCAAGGAGATGAGCCTTCCTCATTCCAAGGCCACTGCTCAAACCACTGCCCCAACTATCTGTCCCATTGTACAAATAATAGAATATGAAATCACTCTTCATAGAACTCTAGGCTCTATGTTCTTCCTCACATTTGCCCATTGATTGTTTTTCCCTATGGTTGTTGCTATGTTCACTTATTGGGAATAGTATTATATCCTCTTCAGACTGTAAACTCCAGAAGGTCTAGACAATATGTTCCAGTGTTCTGGTATCTGCCAGCTCCTGTTGCTATGTCCTCCGCATGGTGTGAGTTTACAAATGTAGCCAGTTAATAAATAAGCTCTACCTAAATGCATTTTCCAATAAGTTGTGATTTACTAATCTATTTATAGTAGTTTATTTTGAACATAGGTGATTATAACATCCCACTATAGTAATACAAATACATTTTTAAAAGTATAATTGAAACAGTACACAATAGTGAATCTGGGAGATCATATATATATATATATACATGCACACACACACATATACATTTACACATACATATATATGCAAGCATATATATGGTTTTTATTTCCTCTTATTTTTTCTGCCACACAGAACTCATTATTACATTAAATGTGGATAGTATATTCAACAGTTTTCAAAGCAATTCCTGTGCTAAATGGCCATGTTAAAATCCAAAGTGTCTCACACCTATGGAAATGTTAAAGACTGAGATGAGAAATGTAGTAAGGAGACCTTCTTCTATTGTAAAAATTCTCAGAAGAGAGAAACTAATATTGTGTGAGGAAACAAAAGGGTTTAGAGATAGCGCAAGAATGAAGAAATGTGGCTTTGGAGGCAATCAGAAAAGGATAATGTTTAAGGACCAACGAAATAGCAAAGTCTCTTTTAATTGACTGATACAGGTTTAGGGAGTTGATCAGCTGAGTTCCATGACTGTTAATTTGTTGATCTTACAGGGAAGCCAGTTTGGTGGGGGGGAGGGGGTAACTTTGTTTTCATTTCTCTATGAAGAGTGTGGATGGACATATGTCTACTTGTTCATCGATCGTGAATGCCTAGGGATTTCCCCGTTAGAATATAAGTTCATTGCAATTGAGATTTTTGATTCATTGTATTTGGAATCTGGGGTATGTTGGTAAATATTTATCAACCAGTTTACCTCAACCCCCTAAAAATACATGCATGACACATTTAAGTTTAATACACATTATTAATATTTTCTCCAACATTTTCTTGAGAATAGACACTCAACAAAACAATAAATCAGGCTCTGATGTGTAGTATTGTACATTTCTGAGGTGTAAATGCTCTCAGTCAAAATTTAACAATGAGCTCTGGTGAGCTTGTACAAGCTGACTTCAGTTCATTCTTGCTTGTAACCCCAACCTAAGCACAATGCCTAGTACATAGTATGTTTTCATGAATACTTACTGATTAACTAGGAGGATCATATATCTAAAGCTGGGAGAAACCTCAGAGGTTATAGAGTTCAATCATTCCCCTAATTTTATTAAGTAAACTGAGACCTAAGGAAATTAAATGACTTGACATTACGAGCATCATATAGATATGGTATTTGAACCCAGGCAAGAGAGGGGAATTTATACTTAGTATGTAGAGAAGGTAAATTTGATTTCCTGGTCAGCACAATGGCCATAATCTAGGCTTTTGGTCAGAGACAAGTGTTTCTCAGATAGCACCAGCCATAGGAGTAACATTGCGAAAAACCTCCAATTCAAGAATTCAAAATTCAAGAATTCATAGAGCAGAACTCCTGGAGAGAACCATTCTTCCCGAACACTAGCATTATTTTAGAGAATGAAAGTGAAAATTGTCTTCATGGCCCTTATAGCTAGTTATGACATGGGAGAGATGAGGGGGCAAGTTATCAGTAACTTGTCACCTTTAACTATTCCCATGAATAGTGGGAAAAGATTGCCTATTCAAAAGCCTGTTGGTGTATTTTCCATTTAGGAGGAGCATAATCCAAAGGGTGACAAATATAATCCTTGGGAGAGGGAAGACTGTGTAGTATGACATGGGAGAGCTAGAATATCAAAAGTTTGCTCTAAAGACAACTGCAAGTTCAACTTTGTCAAAAGAGAAATTCTATGATGGTTTAATTCATTTTCTGCATCTTTTCATGGGATCCAGGGAGTACTTTGCTTTTGTATATTTTCTGTATATTTTCATCCCCTCAAAAATGCATTTGTTGCTTTGAGTACTTATATGAAGACTGGGACCTTTTTACCCATATTTGGGAAAACATAGACATGAGCTATATTTAAGATATATTTGTGGATTTCCTAAAGTAAATTAAAATTTGGCAAACAGAGAACAAAAGAAGTAAATGATCTTATTTGGTCAGACCTCAACTTTGGACCTACTCCTTATGAACCCTGGGACTTTGGGGTGGGTTATGTTTGGTTTTTGGCCAAGAATGTTGCACACAAAAAAGTAATCAAGTATACAGTTTACTAAGAAACAATGGCACTCAACCTTAGGCTGGGGGACCTGATAGTTGAATTTGTTTTTAAATATCATCTGAAAAATGATAGAAGCATTCCTGCTTTCCCGAGACTCACTATGCCTATAACATAATTGCCATCTAGATATAGAGTGGTGATTGAATTGTACCAGGTACCTGGTATGTGTATGTGTATGTATGTATGTATACAGGTATTTGTATATTTGTAGGTCTATGTGCATACACACGTATACATATATGTATGCACAAAGACACATATAAACACATGCATATATTAATGTATCTCTATATAAGTTATACATGTGAATGCATATAGATAGATGATAGATAAATGGATACAAAGATATATCGATGACAGATAGATGATACATAGATAAAATAAATAGATACATAGATGATAGATGATAGACAAATGGATAGCTAGATGGATAGCTAGCTAGCTAGCTAGATAGACAGATAGACAGATAGATAGATAGACAGACAGTGAGCCTGGGACATAGTAGGCACTTACTAAATGCTCGCTGATTGACACAAAATGAGTGGTGCAGCCAGTAATTACAATGGGAGGAGAAACCTTTCTGTTCGGGAGAATATCCACCTTGAAAGAATGTGTGATGATACTGCAGATCCTTTGTTTGCTGATGGGAAATGAACCATCTGTTGCAGAATTTATGGAATGTGCTTGAGCTAATATTTTCAAGGCACTCTCAGCATCTACCATAACATGTATTATTATGTTCATTTATAAAAGCCTTCTTAGGTAGATAGTTGAATGCTATTGCTACATAAGAAGAAAATGCAATGTTAGAATCACTAATGCATAGGGTTATAGTAGTCATTCATATCAGAGAAATGGGGAGTTGACTGCCTAGATAGAATTTGCTCTGAGATAGAAGCTAAGTTAGTCTTAAGGAGAAGGAATGAAAGCAAATTCCAGTTTTGCCTTTCTTGGTTCATTTCTCTTAAACCTACATTTGAGATTTGACTATGTCTACTCCTATTAATAAGTTGCCCTCCCTCCAAGCAAGTTAAGGGCATCATACACATGGTTTATTGGTGACCTTGTCTAGATAGGCAAAGCAAAACTACAATTAATTACCCAGACAATTAAATTAAAATCTTGATTCGGTTATTTATTTTAGGCAAACTTATACTTTTGATATATTTTTCAGCTTTTAGTTTGAATCATCCAAAAAATTTTGGCCATACAGATTTAGCACAAGTAGTTTTGGAAATGGACCTTAAATTATTATTAACTAAATGCAAGGTATATTTCTGAATTTAGGGTAGAGAATTAAATCCTATACACACTTAACCTAATCTCTTTGATATGTCAAATATAGGGACAGATATGAAGGTTGTCCCTCATGCCTAGAATTTTCTCCCTCCTCATTTCTATATCTTAGGTTCTCTGTGGCTTTCTTTAGGTCTTACTAAAATCTCACTTTCTATAAGAAGCCTTTTCTAATCCCTGTAAATGTCAATGCCTTCTCTCTGTTGCTTATCATACATATATATGTATATGTATGTGTATATATATGTGCGTCTGTATACATACATATAAATACACATATATACATACACAGTACATATACATATATCTATGTCTATCTATCTTTTGTACATAGCTGTTTGCATGTTTTCTTCCTCATTAGACTGTGATCTCCTTGAGAGCAAAAAATAATTTCTTGCCTTTCTTTTTACCTCATTTGACCATCCAAAAAGAACTCAAGTCATTCTCCCACATTTAACACAATGCCAGTACAGTGAGTGCTTAATAAATGTTTACTGACTTGACTTCACTTGCCTTGTCCAGGGGAAGAGAGTAGTATCTAGTCTCTAAAACATTTCTTTTACTTTTGAGAAATATGAATACTTATATCCAATTTTTATCTCAGAATATTTTTCTATTGGGTCTGAAAGCAGTTTAGCTCACTACAACCTTTTGGTTGAGGATAGTTCACAGTCATGCTCTTAGAAGTTACCTGCTATTATTTGTATGTTAATAAGGAACTGAAGGGGCGGCTAGGTGGTTCAGTGGATAGAGTGCTCGGCCCAGAGAGAGGAAGACAGATCTTCCTGAGTTTGAATTCGGCCTCATATGCTTAATAGGTGCGTGACCATGGACACGTCTCCCTCTTAACTTCAGTTTCCTCATCTGGAAAATGAGCTGGAGAAGAAAATGCCAAACCACTCCAGTCATGAAGAGTTAAACATGACTGAGAATGACTGAGCAACAACAGAAGAAGTTGAATTCAAAAAGTGCCTTAGTGACATGACCTTGCAATGTTGCAGTGATATGATCCTGTGAGCTTGTCAGATGCCTTAATTTTTTAAAAAACCTTATTTAAAATAAGCAGAAAATTTGGGAGCAGATTCTAATAATTAGTTTTAGAGCACTCACTTTAGAATTAAACAATTTAATTTAAAAGTATGAAAAACATCTTTTTTGAGTTCTTTTTGGATGGTCAAATGATGACTGATTTATTTATACACAGTTCTGTAGATCTAACAAAATTGAATTAGTAACAAAAACTAATTTGTTATGTAGGCAGCATTGAGGCATGGACCATGCTAATTCTTTTCTTGAGAGAGATATATGCTTTTGGGGACATCATTTGTATGCTCCTCTGAAAGAGTTCATTTAAATTCATAACAACTAATTATGTCCATATAAACAATACTGCTCTTCTAGTTTAATTTGTTACTGGTTAACTCAATTATTCACTATCACAAGATTTGATCTACCCAGAAATAATATTTTTTTAATCACAGCAACTGTTGAAACTGTTTATTCAGGTCAAGCTTTCGTCATCAAAGGTCTTTACTCCTCAAAATCTATAAATTTGAATAAAGAGAGGTGGTATGGAGGGTGGAATGAACAATAGATGCTTATTCAGAGGGTCTGGGTTCAAGTCCAGACTATGCTACTTGTTACCTGTGCAACATTAGGAGAGTCACTTAACCCCTGGGACTCAGTTTACTTAAAGGTAAAATGAGGATGCTATCCTTACTAGAGCTAAATTAATTATCCCATGTCTTTCTTCTCTTTCCTCTTACTTGTTAAATATTATCTTGTCGTTATTCCGATTTTGGATACCTTCTTTCCCAGAAGATCCTGTTCCCCTGAGTCCCTGAGAGCACTTACTCTGAGGCTATGGAGAATAGAGCAGAATTTAGCAGTTTTACTTATCTACCATATGCTTTGCATTCTGAAAAATCATGCTAGACTCTACAGGCTGGCAAAACCTATCTCTGTATCCAACTCAGGGTAAAGCAAGTTCTTAATGCTTTCTTTTTGTTGGAGAGATTTATTTTGCCGCTTTTATACTTAAGATAATGTTTTCCAAGACTGAAACTGAGTCCTCATTTAGACATAATTTCAGCAAGTTGACTACAGCTGTCAGGTCGTCTTAAGTATCTCAAAGATTACAGGGCTCTATTCAGCAAAACCTGACACCAAAAAAAGGAAGAAAGAACTGTGAAGTTTATCCCTTCCCTCCCTGGATTCTAGCTAATATATTCTGACATGTTTCAAATTATGGGTCAGAATCTATTTATACTTCTGGAAAGTTCATTATTCATTACTAGCCAGGGTTGTGATTGCTGAGAATTTGAAATATTTTTATCTTCAACATGAATACCAGTCAGTCAATTCAGTCCTCAAATTATCCTAGAAAGAGTATCCAGTTTTTGTCTAAAAATGACAGTGTTTAAGAATTGCTCTGACCATAGGACTTGCACACATTAAATGCTCAATAAATGTTTGTTTAATTGAATGACCACAGCTTCCAGCTGAACCAATGTGATCTGGTCTGTTTGCACAATGGCAAAACTGAATGATGATTTCAGGTTTCTGTTGCTCTCATTCACATACAGACAGGCTTTCTCCAGATCATCAGGGTTTACCAACGTCATGACCAGATGTTCCTAGAATGATCTTGCCACCATTCATGCAGACTTTATAAGTGATATCAGACTCCCTGGAGTCATAAAGAAACGGCAAGTCTATTAACAATTTAGTTACCAATATTTTTTGAATAGTATTGTTAAGTATGTATGCCATGGGGCCCTCTGGTACAATACAGCATTCTTAGTAGTTGCATTCTTTTGTATTTGCTTGCATTTGTGTCTTATCTAGGATTGGTTTTTGCCTTTTCTTTGTATTTCCAGCTCATGGTAAATAAGTAATAAAGGCTTATTGACTGTTTTGACAGAATAATGATATTCATTCACAATGGAGGGCTGCATGTCATCTACCTGTTGACTAATATGTAATATAATTACCATTCTCTCAATTAAAGGGAGAATTTTATTAACTGGGTATAACCAGGGTCAGTTTTTATAAATAACTTAAGACTTCACATTTGAACTTGAATAGATCCTGTATTTTAAATGGCTGCCTTGAGGCATATTGAAGATTTTTTTTAAATCTATAGTTAGCTTTCTGAGATTCAGACAAAGAACAACTTGACTTCTATCATGAAATGAATAAGATAAAAGGTTATGATTAGGAACATGTGTATTCCTGTTGGTTCAGAAGTCTAAGTATCCACCCTAATGAAAATCTATCACTGGTCATGTTTCAACTAAGGAAAGGATGACGAACTTGAGGGATTTCTGAAAGCACACTTCTCAGCAACACTGTCTTTAATTTCATAAATGAAATCAATAGCCTCGGGAGGGTATTGGTAAATGTGCTCTAATACTGCAGCATCCATCTTGACAAAGAAATTTAGGGGGCTTCTTAGGTAGCATATTTTGGGATCATCTGGAAGATGAAATTTACAATGGAACATCTCTAGTTATGTATTTATTATAGTCCGTGGTAAATATTTAGCTGATTAAACCGCACTGCTAAACAACAATTAAAATAACATCTAAAAATAAAATTGCTTAGTACATTGTGGTACTTAATACATGCTTGTTGAATGAATGAATGAAGCAAAAAGGAGTAAGAAAAAAAATTAAGAGTTGTCAGAACATATCCAGTTTTACAACTTCAATGTTATATTCAACTCCTCATCTCATATACCCAGTTAAGTTGCCAGATCTTGTTATTTTTTACCTCCACAATGTCTCTCCCATCCTCCCTCTTTCCTCTGTCTACAGAGTTACCAACCTAATTCTGGTTATTACGTCTCACCTGAACTATGCAATAATAGCCTCCTAATAGATCTCCCTTCCTTAAGCAATCCGTCTTCCACACAGCTGCCAAAATGGCTCTCTTAAAGCTTAGATCCAATCTCGTCACTCCCTATGGCCTCTACAATTAAATATGCCTAATTTTTGGCAGTTAGCTACCACCTACCTTTTCATCTTTTCCAAACATTACTCCTCTTCTAGAGTGACGCCCAACAGGTCTTCTTGCTATTTCTCTCACACAATAGTCCATCTCCCACCTTTTGACTTCTGTACCATTTCTCCCATACCCAGAATGCAATTCCTTCTTTACTTCAAAATCCATCTCAAACACTTCCTCCTACTCAAAGCCTTGTCTGAACCTTGCTCTGCAAGCCCCTTCCCCCATTACCTTCTGTTTATTTTGCATATATTTTAAATATATTTACTTAAATATGTATGGATTGTCTCCCCTGCTAGAATGTAGCTAGAGTGTAAGCTACTAGAGGAAAGGGACTTTTAATTTTTTGTCTTTATTCCTATTGCCTAACACAATGCCTATCACACTGTAACTTCTTAACAAATGGGGGTCAACTGACTGAAGCACAGGAAATGTATCTTCTAAGACATCTACAGATCAGTTTAAACATACCAACCTCTGCTCAGTTATGGGTGCTCAGGTTCAAGGATATGGGATTTGGCTATAGATTCTGAAAATAAAAAGGAAACATATAGGAAAGGTGCAATTACCTATCAGGGAATCTTGATTTTATTGTTGCTGTTCAGTTGTTTTTGAGTCATGTCTGACTCTTTGTGACATCATTTGGGCTTTCTTGGCAAAGATCCCGAAGTGGTTTGCCATTTCCTTCTCCAGTTCATTTTACAGATAAGGAACTGAGGCAAATGGGGTTAAGTGACTTGCCCAGGGTCACACAGCTAAAAAGTGTCTGAGGCCAGATTTGAATTCAGGAAGATGAATCTTCCTAAATTTAGGCCAGGCAATCTATCCACTGCTCCACTTAACTGCCCTATATATATTCAGGTGCCTTAAGTTCATCCCAACTCTATCATTTGTATGACCACGGGCATATTACTCAACCTCTTTGATCCTCAGATTCCACATTAGTAAAATGGGGAAAATAATATTTGTCCTATGTAACTCACAGGATCACTATGATGAAGTCTCTGTAAACCTTAAACCTTGATATGAATACAATTGTTGTCAAAATTAAATCATAAAAGATATCCTCAAAGCAGTTTAACATAGCTAGTAGGCCATTTAATTGTACTAGTTGTAATAGTTAAATGTGTGGTTAATAAGACAAGGTCACAAGTTTTGTCCCTGTCGAGGCCAGTTATACTTGACCATGGCTTTGTGATTATATACAGCTAATAAAGAGAGGTGGATTCTTAAGAAAAAAAATTCTAACAGAATATTTTCCTACAAAATATTCTTCACTGATCAAGGACATTTGAATGTGAAGGTATTCTTTGTTGTTTTTATTTGCTTCCTGCTCACTGTACCTTACTTGGACCCCTAAGACATCGGGCATTCATACTGGTTGATGTAAAAAGGGCTATTTCCTCAAGAGCCTTTATTTACCAGAAGTGACTCTCATAGAAATATCTCAGCTGGCAACACAAGGATAAATGAAGCACATTGCCATAGGCAATGGTTTGCTGATGTCTGTAGTTAAGAGGGAACAGCACAGTGCTCTGGCTTATAAATATATGCAAAACTGCAAGAGGGAGAGAAACCTATTTGAAATAGGTCTCAGGTTTGGCAAGATCCTTTAGAGTTCTACTTTGTAATTGAATTGTGTGCTTCTGGTAATTGTCAAGCTTGGAGCTGCACTTTCTGAAATGAAATGATCTCATAAATTTGAGTAGGTAAGGTATAGGTGTAGGTTGATATCCACTTAAAAAAAATACTTGGAAAATAGTCCGATGTTTCCCTTAGATGTAAGTGGTTACTCACTTCATTTGATTAGGCAAATAGGAAAGGCTGTAAATTTGACTAAATCTATTATTGTGTGGCATAGTGAAGAGAGCAAGGAGAAACCAAAGGCTTCAATTCAATAACTCAACTAGGTCTATAAACCAAAGTGATCAAAGAAAGATTAAAAGGACTCTAATAGTATCTTTGTAATGGCCCTTTTGGTAGTGATATAGAACTGGACACTAAAGGAATACTACTAACTGGGGAATGTCTATGACATTTGCATGTAATGGGATGGTACCAACAATAAGGATGGGTTCACAGAAATCTTGGAAGATTTGTGTGAACTGATGCAAGACAAGTGAGCAGAAACAGGAGAAAAATTGATGTGATAGGAATCACTCTCTAAGACTAAAAGTTATGGACAAGTTGTCAGTCATTATGAGCTCAATAAAATAAAAAGTGAAACAAATAATGAAATTGAAGGACCATTTTTCATTGACATATAAAAAGTAGCTGGATATGGTAGAAACAATATTAAATTTGGAGACAATATTCTGCCTTGCAACTTGGCCCTTCTACTTGGTATCCCATTATCTCTGAGTCTCAATTTCTTCTTCTATAAAATGAGAAGATGGGCTACCATTCAAGGATTCTTAAATTAAGATACATGAACTTTGAAGAGGTATACTTTAATAACTGTAATTCAATATAATTGTATTTCTTTGCAAACCCATGCATATTATTTTATTTACTTAAAACACATTGCAAGATGAGATCCACAGGCTTCACTAGACTGCCAAAGGGGTCAGTGACACACCAAAAAAGCATTCTAAGAAGCCATGGATTCAATGATCTTGAAGTAATCTTCCATCCTATGACCTTACTTTAGGGGAGTCCTATTTTTTGTAAAGATGACTATTATTAACATTCCAGGGTTTACTTTACCTCAAAGGGTATTAGAATAAATATCCTAGTCCTAGCTTATGGATAATTTCTTGGATAATGCCCAAGAAATAGCCTTCTCTCCTGACTTTTCTTTTTTATTCCCCAATTTACCTTGAGATATCTTATCCTTAAATGTGGTACAACAGAAGTGGCAGCAGTAGCACCATGATGGAGGAGTTTCCTTTCTTAACCTGCCTATGTTATAAGATTTATTTCTTCCTATGAAAAATAGTTTATTATTCATACCCTCCTAACACCACCAATGGCATCTATTTTCATTCTCCTATCATACCTTGAGGCTTGAGTTTCCATTGCCATAAAACACAATGGTTATGGTAGAACTGTTATGAGAGAGACTTCCTTTGACTCTTCCTTTTCTTATCTTCTTTCCTTAATTCATTACCTAAGTATTGATTGTTTAATTAATACATGCCCAACTGTACCAACACTTTACCTGGTTAATAATGCTACTTCTAACTCTTCTCTAGACTATGGATGTGGAATAAGTGGATAGAGTGCTGGACCTAGAGTCAGGAATATATGAGCTCAAATCCAGCCTAAGACATTTACTAGCTCTGTGATACTGGCAAAGTCATTTAACCCTGTTTGTCTCAGTTTTCTCATCTGTAAAATGATCTAAAGAAGGAAATGACAAATGACTCCAGTATTTTTACCAAGAAAACCCCAAATGGGGAGTATAGTTCATGGTGTCATGAAGAATCAAACATGATTGAATGACTGAACAACAACAATCTTAGGAACAGAGGCTAGATTCTAGGAGAACAGAAAAGCCTCCTTCCTAGCTTCCTTATCTCCAATTTAGCAGTTTATTGTTAAATAAATAATATTAATTGCTTATTTAACAATAAATTTAGCAAATAACAATTTATTGTTAAAACAATTTAACAATTATTTTAATTCATTTGTGTTCCACTCTCATAGGTCAATTTTGATGTAATTTTTTAAAAGAGAAAGCCCAGAAGAAAACTAGAAAATTAGAACTAGATTGCAAATTTATTTTTGCTATTAGTATGGTTTGTAATGAGGTGACAGAAGCATCAAACCTTTCACTAGTTTCAAATTATTCTTGTCAAATGTCTGGTTTATTGTAAGCATCCTCCTAAGAAAGGTTTATGAAATTGAACTACATGGACCCTTGTTGACGTTTTCAATATATTCAATTATTTCCCTTTGCTGCTTGCCATTGTATATGAAACTAGGTACGTATCTTTTGTGATAATTTATTGTTAATGGTAATTATTGCAAAACTAACATCTTGTGAAGCAGGAAACTTTCATTCCTATATAAGAAATTTTAATTATGTCTCTCAGATGTGTGCTTTTAATTAACTGGTGACATTTTCTTTGTTCAATTATTATAGTTCTATACAACTGTCATAAACTTATAAATTTTAATTAAAGCTGCCCCAAACCCTAGTTATATAGTGTCCACATAGGAATTTGCCAAAAGGCTTAACTGTAAGTAAACCAACAATGAATAAATCCACACATTACCACTGGGATTTGTTTAACAAATTAACATTTGTGTGCAGATAATGAGGTTCTACAACCTATAATACTGAACAATGCTTTTATGAAATCACAATTTTAAAAGTGAAAAATGCTTTCCAAATGACTTAATTGCATATCCCATTATTATTAATTATTAGATGGTAGAAGAGCATAAAATACACATACATCAACCTACCCCTAGTTAGTTTTCTTATGGGCACTCATTTTTAAAAATAATTTTCACATGCCAAGGGATCTTAAGTATATTTCCAGAATATATTTATTTACCACTGTAACTCAAAAAATTCTGAAACCCAGTTAAAATTTAACATGGAAAATTACTACAGGAATGAGATTAAAATTAAAGAAAGTAATTTAGATGATGCACTATACCATTTCCATATATCATTATTCCAAACAGATTCACTTTAAAAAATGTTATGATAGTTATATCTCTAGCCATGGATTTAGATATATATTTTTCTCAATAAGTAGATTTATTTTAGATCACAATTACATGGGTAAACTTATGAGGATTGTTTCTGATTAAGGACCACGGACTCAGGCTTGGACTGGATGGCCTCTGAGGTCCTTTCCAGTTTTAACTCTAACATTTTATGATTGGATTGTGGTATAATGGGCAAAAAAAGGTAGACTTAAAGTAAGAAGACCTAGATTTCAGTTCCTCAGCTATAAAAGGGAGGCATTTGACTATATCGGTTCTAAGACTCCTTCTAGCTCTAATTCTAGATGGCTAAGCAGTCAATATGATTTAAAAATTTGGAAAGTTAAAAATAGCCAAATTATGCCTCAAATTCTAATGATTTTTGTGATAAAAAGAAAACTGACCATCTAGAAATTCTCTTAGCACTCGACTCACATGTGTAAATTGTAAATATGATCAGGGCTTTAGAAAAATTACCTCTTTAGGAGAAATAGTTAAGCTCCTTAAAATAAAAATGTAGGTCCACTTCACTCAGCATGTTACTTTGTCATAGTCTGTTAACTGAATATCACATAAAGGATAACTATAATCCACGTAAGAGATGTCTCCAACAGCAACATAAAACATGCCCAGGCTACAGTTTACCAACAACTTACTCTGTGCTGAATAAAACCATTTGCAATGTTTTTTTTTTTTTTCCCCACTTCATTTTACTGGTTCATTCAAACTCTAAAGTTAACCTTCTTTTACTGAGTTATTAAGTGGTATCAATTAATACTATGCCTACTAATACAACAGAAAACACACATTAGAATGCACTATTTAAAGCCTGTGGATTTGTTACAGAAAAAAAAACACCTATTTGGTTCTTTTGGTGAGTTGTGCATTATAACAAATAGAAGAAACTTTTATGTTTTAAGTATGGATCTGTGATTTCATTGGGATTTCTCAGTGAGGAACTTCTGTCTACCAATATAGATTGGTCCTTTCTCTGAAAGCTATAGTCTTAGAAAGCTTCTTACATTAGTGAAAGACTGTGTAACTTGCCCAGGATAACAGTCAGTATCTGTTAAAGGCAAGTCTTGGATCCAAGTTTTCTTGCCTTCAGTGCCAGCTTTATACAATGCTGTGTTGTCTCTTGTGAGTAAAAAAGAAATTATAATTGGCCATTCAATTATTTTTCCTTAGGCAATGTTTTTGGGAAACATGTGCAATATCTAAAGTTTATCTGTCTAATATAGACATATGTCCAGTATAACTTGGCATGGATTAATGTTTTATTTCCCATATGTGGGATTTGACATAGTGTGTTAAATAGTAATTTCTTCACAATTTTGTATTAGCATAAAGATTATAATAGACTTCCTGATAAATTCTCAAGCCATTATCAGAGTATAATTAAGTTATAATCATGATCAATTTTTAGTTTAATTTCATTATTATGTGATTTAAATTTCAATAGATTGAAAGCAACCAAGGCAGTAAATTAAATTAATTTTAGTTGTTCAAATTAGAGATCATGTTTGGAACAATCTGTTCTTACAGCAGGGTCAAAAATTATAATTCACTTCAAATACGTAACATTTTATGTAGGGTTTTCATTAATAGGAAAAAGATGAAGATAACATTTACCAAGAGCAGATGATATGCACGTTCCTCCATTCTGACAGTAGTTGGTACAATGGTTGATTTCACATCTTTCTCCAGAATAACTGGGCCAACAATGACATCTTAGATCTCCCTTCTCATTTATAATGCATTTTCCTCCATTTTCACAAGTCAATTTACATGAATCATCTATTTAAAAAACAAATAGAAATATATGATTCACAGAATGAGTGAAGACATCGGGTAATTTAAAAATTCCACAAGTTAGGGCTTTGATTTCATTTTGATTAATGATACTAAATTATCTGGCTACAAGACAAAAATGGATTAAAAGTTTTGTTTGTTTTTTTTTATCAGAAAACTAAATATTGTGGGTATTCAGGTAGATTACATTGACATTCAACCTAGAGAAGACACAGGAGAGTTGTCTAAATGACTGAAAGGCTGTCATGTGGAAGTAGGAATACTTTGTTTTATGACTTTAGAACTAGAACCACAGGTTAAGAAATTCTAGGCATTACATTTTCAGTTGAACATATAAAAAGTGACCATCACAGGAAGTAAAATAGAATCAAATGAATTATGAGATTCTGAGTTCTCTGTCTTAAAAGGTATTCTAAGAATGTCTGAAGGCCTGCTTGTAAGAGATTTTTGTGAAAGGTTGCATGTCTTGGACAGGGATTTGGACTAAGTGACCCCTGAGGGTCCTATCAAACTTAAGAACCTATAATTCTAAGAGTAATTATATATACCAAAGCAATCCTCTAATCTTTTCTGCTCGGTCTTTTTTTCAGCCCTATCATTTATTAAAATGTTAAACAAAGAATATATGATCATTTTTCAAGATAAAGGGTTTTCTAACCTTGATAAATTATTCAAGAATAGGATAGACTATCTCATCAACAGCTAGCAACTTTAATAAAGACAGAGAAAAATCAATAGAAAATACTGTAATGACATGACTATTTCAAGTATATTCAATGACTAGTTTAATGAAAGAGAAGATATTTAAAGAATTTTTTGAGACTAATTGCTTGTCATTAAGATCCATTTATTATGAAAGAAAAGTTAATAGAGCTATATAAAAGAACACTTACAGAAAGCAATACTGCCAATTGACAAATCAGAACCCTAGACATGGAGTCAGGAGATCTGAGTGCAAATTCCCCCTCACACACTAATGAACTCTATTAACATGAGTAAGGCAATTAACTTTTCTGAACTTTAGTTTTCTTATTTGGAAAGTAGAGATAATCATATTTCCATTCCCTGCTTCACAAAGCTGCTAATAGGATGCTAAGATCACAGAGCTAGAATTAAAATGGACCTCCAAAGTCAACTAGCCCAACCTCCTCAATTGTACAGAAAAGAAAATGAAAGTGACCCGTCCAATGTCAAACAGGCACACGTCTTAGAAACTTTAAAGTACTATAAAAACATGCATTTTCAAGTTTGTTTCTGTTGTTTTTTCAGTCGTTTCAGTCATGTCTAATTTTTTATGACTTCGTTCAGGTTTTTGGGCAAAAACATAATGGTTTGCCATTTCCTTCTCCAACTCATTTTACAGATAGGGAAACTGAGGCAAACAACGTTAAGTGACTTGCCTGGGGTCACACAGCTAGTAAGCATCTGAAGCTGGATTTGAACCCTCGTCTTCCTGAATCTAGGCCTAGTGTTCTATCAACTGTACCACCTAGCTGCCCTATTATTATATCTGTAATTAAAAATTTAGAAAAAAAAATACTAGGATGATTTTAAATTGATTCCAACATCCATGTTGACAATACAGTTTCAGGGAATTCTTTTACCTGTACCTTAAAGTGATTATGGTCAATTTACAGAAAGCATTGAACTTTGAATCAGAATCAAACAGCCAATTGATAAGCATTTATTAAGAATCAACTATGTGCCAAGCACATAGAGATGGCTTTGAGTAGTACAGCTACTTACTAGCTATTTTCTGACTCCATTCACTGTTCCCTGGCTGTCCCCATTCCTGGAATGCTCTCCCTCCTCATCTCCACCTCCTGGCTTAACTTGTTTCCTTCAAGTCCCAGCTAAAATTCCTCCTATTGGAAGCCTTTCTTGATCCCCCTTATAGCTTATGACTTTTCTCTGTTGATTATTGCCAGTTTGTCCTGTATTTAGCCTATCTGTACATGGTTGTTTATATGCTGTCTCCTCCACTAGACTGAGATTGTCCTGAGAGCCTGAACTTATCTGTTGCCTTTTCTTTTTATCCTCTGCACTTAGACCAATGACTGACAAGTTGTTGTTCAGTTGTGTTCACTCTTCATGACCCTGAGGACAACATCATACCAATACTGTTCATGGGATTATTTTGGCAAAGATACAAGAATGGTTCACCATTTTTTTCCTTAGTGGATTAAGGCAAATGGAAGTTCAATTACTTGGCCAGGGTCACATAGCTAGTAAGTGTCTGACACCAGATTTGAACTCAAGTCTTCCTGATTCTAGGTCCAGTATTCTGTCCAATGAGTCATGTAGCTACTTCATTACTGCACATATTAGGTGCTTGATAAATGTGACTGGCTGACTCAATATAAACAAAGATATTAATATTAGTAATAATTCAAATGACTCAGGAATACATTGAAAGAAAACTGGAAATCCTATTCTGATCCTATCCTATGCCATTGAGTATTGTCATCATTTTTGAGTAATTTATATTCATTCTGATTCAGAAAAATAACTGGTTGGACCTATTCTCTAAAACTGTGCTGTTGCCATGTTTGTAGCCATGAACTATAATGCTTTCTCAAAGGAAGTTGATGTGATCTGATGGAAAACAAAAAAGCATTTGGTAGAAAATCAGTAATTTATGTCTTCTGGTAAAGTCAGGTCTATACATATGTGTAGAATTCTGCTGCGACCAGCACAGTTGTATGGCCTAGCTACCAGCTGAATAAAAGAGAGAGAGAGAGAGAGAGAGAGAGCTACCAGCTGAATAAAAGAAAGAGAGAGATGGGGATGTATTCCACAGTCTGTTTATTACTGAACCATTTCATACAGAGCCAATGATACAAGAAAATCATAGGGCTTATATTCCCTATAGCAGAGATTCTTATGTGACCAGAATGCAAGGATGCACCCTAGGTCTCCACCTTTCCCTACCCCAGCCCAAGGCTAATCATTCATTAAGATTTTATCCTAGGACCATGTCCAGAGGCACAAACAAACAGGGAGTCACAAACAAGACTTGCAAATTAACTACCCTGTACTTTCTTTAGATATTCATAGAACCAATGAAAGCATCCACCCAACAAGATTGTACTCCTCCTGCATATTTGCCTAGTGACCTTGTAGAAGTGGGGAGCATTTCCTTAACAGGGCCAGGGCCCCTGAAAATCTGGTCTACTACAGAATTCAACTTTGAAAAATTAGCTTTGATTCTTATTCATTGCAATGCATCTATACAACTCTATACAGAGTACATATTAATGACTTTCACCAAATCTAATTGCTTAATTTACCGATGCTATTCAACACACAGAAAGGCTATTTCTAACATCCCAACAGAAGATGGTTTTGAGAATTGGAAACAACTATCTATCAGATCACCCTGCTAGACAGGTGAACTGTGGTAAATATTAGGACTAGAGGTCATGTTCAGTATACTTAGGTTTGCTCATTTGTTGGTTTTATAGACCTAGATTCTTTACAAATATCTGTTCATATCATTCATTAACAAAGAGGGATGCCACTTGTCCTGTTATGTAGATTTGTAAAGCTTTCTTTTTGATTTGTTTTTTCATAATGAGAAATCTGTGACAAGTATTTTGTCTCTTTACTTAATCCCTACCATCTAACTCACAGGGAGAATAAAACCAACTGGGAACCATATTTTGCTAGGGAAGTCACAAAGATGGGGCTATCCACTGAAGCAGTAGCATATTAATATTGTATGAGTTAATATTCATCACATATTTCTAACCTATCTAGTAAGAAATTATCTAATATGCAATAACTATTTGGGGCTGTTTAAAAGGGAAACACTTTAGAGCTAGGGTATTATTATCCATTTTGGTATTATAATTAAGGAAGCATTCATATTTCACTGCAGTTTTGTGATATTGAACTGTATTGAAGCTTAAAATGTCTACATGTTTTTACATGTGCTTTTCTATGATATGTAACATTAAGCAAAGGGAAATTTAAAAATATAGCACTGCCTGATAAAATGAAAGTGGCATTATATTCATCTGCAAACTGCAGTAATACTCCTATGATAAAAAAAACAAGGCTGCTTTTGTCAATAACCAAATTACCCCCAAAGATCAGTTCCAGCAATTATAATCAACTCTAGGAGAGAACAGATGAACACTTTTCTAAGAATGAGTAAGATTTGAAATTCAAATTTCTTCCATGAGGATTAGTAATATTCAATGGGCTAATCAGTTAACAATAGCAACTAGAGAAAGGTAGGTGATTATAATGAGCTGTAAAACTTGGTTATATAAAATTCTAATGATAGAAAAATTAATTTCTATTGATCTATGCCATCAATAATCCTAAAATTCACATGCTTTGATTTTAAATTCAAGATGTCCAAGCTCTGTCTCTTATAAAAATCACATGGGTAGAAGACTCTTCAACTCATTGAAATTTGTTAAATTTAGTATGTTCTTTAATGGTAAGCATGAGCTTTGAAACATCTGAGATAGGAGTGTGCTGGCTGCTCTATCAATTAGAGAAGTTGCTCTAAGTCATTCATTCTATTAATCTGACATTCAGACATTCTAACTCCTCAGCCTCAACCGTGAGAGTAAAGCACTTGGAAACTGAGTGTGTGTGTGTGTGTGTGTGTGTGTGTGTGTGTGTGTGTGTGTGTGTGTGCATGTAGGGAGGAAGATAAATGTTTCCTTTTTTTGCCTCTTTCATAGTGTCAGAAAGAGCTTATATATAATGCTATATATTGCTATATATATATGGTAATATATATTGGCAGAGGTAATATACTGAATGGGGAAGCTCAGGGACACAAGGGATAGAGTGCTGGGTCTGGAGTCAGGAAAACTCTTCTTCCTGAGTTCAAAACTTGGTATCAGACACTACTAGCTCTGGGACTCTGGGCAAGTCACTTAACCCTATTTGCCTCAGTTTCTTCATTTGTAATGGAGATGGAAATGGCAATCACTCCAGTATCTTGATTAAGAAAACACCAAATGGGGTCATGAAGAGTCAGACGCAACTGAAATGACTGAACAACAAATATAATGAATATGTTGGACATTAAGAATCATTATCATTATTATTAAGAGCAATAATTTATTAAATACCTCTAGCTATGTTTGGTAAAAGTTATATGCTGATACAATTTTGGTAAGTCACAACCATATTTTCAATACTCCACAGAAACCTGCTATTGAATACAACTATAGTAAAAAAAAATCTTTTCATAATATAACCAATAAGGCTTTACAGTCAATATTTTCCTACATTTGGTCTTTCCTCAAGTGGCTAAAATTCAAGGTGGCATGAAGCAATGATGATCACTTCCCACAAAAAACTAAACCCCTTGTTGGATTAAGGGGAAATCTTGCTATCCCTTTAAGAATTCTTAGGGAGGAGCATTGCCAGGCCTTCCATTAATATGGAAGTACAACTCCCTGTACTATTTAACCAGAAGCCTTGGGAATCCCAGAATGACCCACTGAGGTCTCTTCCAAAACTGCTGTATTGTGGTCATCCAGCTTCTGCTTGAAGATACCCAATGAGAAGGAACAAGCTGCTTTCCAAGGTATACCATTCTTCTTTTACAGAGCTATAACTGTTATGCAATTTCCTTTATATCAAACCTAAATCTGTCCACGTTACCTACTCCTCTCAGTTCTGCCTTCTGGGGTCAAGCAGATCAAATGTAATTCCTCTTTTATATCACAGCCCATATAATCTTGAAATCCTCTCATGCGGTTCCATTGAAGCCTCTCTTCTCTGAAGTAAACATACCTGGTTCCTTCAACCAAACTTTCAATAGCAGGTTCTGTAGTTCTTTTATCATTCTTTTTGCCATTGTCTGGACACATTGCCACATAATAATGTCTTTCTTAAAATACCATCCCTAGACTTGAACGCTGTTTGGGTCTAAGAGGAGTACTCACTTTTTTGGCTACCAAGTCACCTTGTTGAATCACAATCCACTAAAACCCCAAGAATGTTTTCATGGGAACGGTTGTCAATGTCATGCCTCCACCATCTTATATTTTGAGGTGTTTTTTTTTTAAATTTCAGTATAAGACTTTACATTTATCTATAGAAAATTTCATCTTCTTTAATTCTAAGCATTGGGATGGCCTATTTAATTTTTCTTGGATTTAAACTCTGGCATCTAACATGTAAATTATGCCTCTGCCCAAGGTTTGCGCAACAAGCAAATTTATCAAATATTCCATCTGTGTACTAGAGATCTCATTCAAAGTTGACATCTGTCCATTAATGGCTACTCGTTATCCGTAGTAATTCAACAAGTTCAAAATCTACCTACATGTAGTACTATATAGCCCATTTATTTCCTTTATTTCTTTCTCACAGGCATGAACAATTTTGTCAAAACAATGTTTATGCTTCAGGTCTGTATACTCCTAGGAATTTTCTTTTGCTGATTGGAAATGAATAAGATCTCAGAACTATGCCATTCAAGCATTTGTCATCTGCAAAGCATCCTTCATCATTATTCCCCCAATACTAGAATTATTCTGTGAATAGTGTATCAGGATCCAGAATGCACAGCCTCTCTCACTTTCTTGCTATACAGGTCATAACTTTTACACTATCTGAATTATACTCTATTCTTATTCACCCCATTACTCTCTACATCACTTTAATTACTTTGACTACAAATTAAACTCTTGGTTCACATTCTGTTCTCAGGGCAACTCATCTTACACTCCCAACAAACTGTCACAAACACCTAAGAGTTGATTTCTTGTTACCAATCAAAACACATTGTGGTCAGTGTTAGAGAACATCTTGACACTCTTTTTTGGCCCAGAAAGAAATTAACATTTACAAGGAACGATTCTTTCCCTGCCCCCTTTTGCCTTTCAGGTAAATCTTCCAGATTAGTTCTTTGACTTTATCTTCCTTACAGTCTAAAGAGGACTTTCATGCAAGGGCTACTAAAACTATTTTCTTGTTCCAGTTTTTGCCACTACCTCTTATAGTACATTTGTGCTCATATAAGATGTGCACAAATTCTAGTTAAATAAATATGAAACGAGTTGATACAAAATAGAAACACTGAAAAAGAAAAATTAGTGTTATTAAACATTGGCACTTGAGAGCCACTCATAACAAGAATTCTCAGTTGATGACTAGATTGATGGTGTTTTATTATATTTTATAATTGATTAATTCATCTTAAAAGGCATTATTTTCCCAAAGACTACAATATACCTACCTAATAGGCTCTCATCATTGCAGGTTCCATTAATCAAGGATTTCCCTTCTGGGCATATACAGGTAGCCCCAGAAGGATTAAGTAAACAGAGGAATTCACACGTTAAATCCAAACATGGATTGGGTACTGAATGAAAACAAAATAAAACAAAATATGCATGAATATAATTACTTTAGGCTCTGATAATATTTCACTGAAGTTTAAATATAGCCACTTTAAATCTTTTTTTTTTAATATTTCAAAAGTTCCACTGTCCTTCACATTTTGAGAGAAAGTATCATCACCAACATCAGTATAAGATGTATTAGCTGCTTTTCCCTACAGTGGGTATAGATTTTTCCTGAGTTACCCATACCCTCTTGCTGTTCTTTGTGACCACTTGAAAGCTCTGTCAAGGCAGTTTGCCAGTGGGGCAAAGCTAACTAGCCAAATAATTTTTCTTCAGCATGAAGCTTTAACCAAATAAAATTACTTGTCACAAGTATTTACACAGTTAAAAATCTATTTTCTTCACTTAATAAGAATTAGTTTAGCAAAAAAAATGTTTATTAGTTGAACAGCATTTAGCAATTTTTTTCTTTCCATATGGATATATATATTTTTTTATCTGATCCATATCCAGTTGCCTTTTTCTGTATATATCGCCAAACAGCTACTTGGCATGCATTTTAAATATTGGGACTCCTGCTCAGGCAAAATGGAACTAGAAAATTCTGAGGTACTCATTAGCTGTGAGATTTTTGTAATTCTATGATCCTGCATAGAGCATATCTTATCATGATTTAGACTGAGGAGGAAAAGGAACCTTGAAGGATGGCTAAGTGAATGATATGCTTCCTGTTAGAAACACTATTCAAGCACAAGCCTCATAGATGTTTAGGGAAGACATTTTATGCCTGAGGGCATAATCTTTTGCACCATAACACAGATCATAATGGATTGGCAAAAAAATGGCATCATTAAAAATCACTGACTACCCCATATACTTGTTGAGAAGCAAGAAGTTTTCTAATCTTCACAAACCTTTTGTTTTAGGTAATAAATGTGTGTATGTATGTGTGTTATTGATTGATTGATTGATTAGAGAATTCCTAATAAGGAAGTTTCTACCACTGCAGACTAGCAACTACTCTAAAACTTTCAATTCTAAAGACTTGCCTTGGCAATAACATATTTTACTGAAATTAATTTCCTTTGGTTAGTCAATAGGCACTGAATGAATGAATGAATGAATGAATGAATAAAAAAACCACTAAATAAACACTATATTTTAAGTGCCATGTTAAGTGCTGGGGATACAATATAAGCTATCTCTCAGTTACATCCTTTGTTTTGAATATGAATTTTATATTTAACTAAGGCATATATTTTTGAAGCTGGGATGATTCCTTTTGCTAAAATGCTTTGGGACTCTTTTATAAGGCTGTATTCAACATACCAAAAAGACATCATCTGAACTCATTTAAGATTAAAATTGAAGCCCAAGGTGTGTGAGGGGGATAATAAAAGAACACCTAGCTGTTTTAAATGAACTTAAATCTCCATGGGCTAAGACCTTAATCTCTTGGGTATTGTTGAGTATAAATAAATAAAAATAAACATTTATATATGTAATCATGCAATGTCAATAATTTTTGAGGAATTATTAAAAATGGGAATGCTGGGAAATACTTGGATTAATCTTGGATAACCTTTGCCAAAAATTACAAAAAGGCAGAAAGGGAATCCTGAAAACTGTAGATCAATTTCTAATCCTCAGCAAAATTCTAGAACATATTATTAAATCTGTTTTGAAGGCATCAATAACCACTGATGCAAAATGCATGTTTTCTCATCTTTAGGATATATATGTATACATGGTTGATCTAAGTTTGTATCAAGGATATCTCTGATGAAATTTTTAGAGAATAGGCAGGCCTTCACAAATGATTTTCTGTAGAACAACACAGGTTTATAATCACAAAATCACTTCAACTGCAAATAAAATACAAGATTTAGCTGTGTTTATTGATTATGTATTATAAACAATCATTCATTTCACTAGAGTAAAACTCTCTTCCAACAAGGAGATCTTCTTACCTATATTAGGAGCATACAAGCTCCTCTGAAAATGTAGTCACAAAATTATGAATATTAATTCAACAATAAGAAAAAAACCAAACATTTAATGAAGACCACAACATGCTAGATGCAAGAGCTACAAAGACTAATAATGAAAGCTTCAAGGAACTTCTATTCTATTGGGTTCAGTGGGAGATACAATATCTGCCCAGATAAGTAACTAGGATGTAATTTGAATTGAGGCAAGTCTAATGATTGATAGAATCATGAAAGGCTTTGGGTCAGAGATGGTATCTAAACTGTGGATGGAAGGTAAGGGTTTGTAAGAGTTTGTAAGAGTTGGAGGTGAGAAAGGAGTACACTTGGTAATAGGATTTGGGATGATGAATTTAAGAAAAAGCTAGTAAACCAGTTTGACTGGAATGTAGAGTTCATGAAGTCTGGAAAAGTATGTTGAATTGTGATCATTGAGAGCATTAAAGTCCAGAATTTAAAGTGTCTAACTTATCAGAGAGGCAATAAGGATACATGACAATTTTGAGCTGGGAAGTGACATGGTCAGTCCTAGACTTTAAGAAGATTATTTTGACAACCATATAGAAACTAGACTAGAAAGAGAAGATACTGGAAGCAGGGAGATAATTAAAGGACAAGATAATTAGATGGAACCAGAAGAGATGAAAGACAGCTGACTATATTGCTTTTGGAAAACTGTAGAAGTGCTTTTAAATGCCCCAAGCATTATAACAAATTGGGTGAGAGGAAATGAAATTGACTCCAAGTAAAGAGAAGTCTTACAAATAACAGATATCGTGGAAGCTGAATTAATAAGCTTAATGACTGGTTATTTTTGGAGAGGGTGGGAGAAGAAAACGTTCAAGATGACTGAAAAGCTAGGATGTGGTGTGGAGGCAGTATGTGGTGATAAATAGCTTGGTCTAACACTGAATAAGAGGAAGAAACTATTCTCATCTGAAGATCAGTAACAAAGACACTTGAAGTCAAAAAGATCTGAATTAAATCCAGCCTCAGAAATTACTAGCTGGGGCGGCTAGGTGGTGCAGTGAGTAGAGCACCGGCCCTGGAGTCAGGAGGACCTGAGTTCAAATCTGGCCTCAGACACTTGACACACTAACTAGCCGTGTGACTTTGGGCAAGTCACTTAACCCCAACTGCCCTCTAAAAAAAAAAGCAAAAAAAAGAAAAAAAAGAAATTTACTAGCTGTGTGACCCTGGGCAAGTCATATAAGCTCTGTCTTCCTCAGTTTCCTCAATTGTGAAATGAGGACAATCATAGCACCTACCTCCCCTGGTTGTTGTAAGGCTAAGATGAGATATTTTTAAAGTGCTTGTGCTAATATGTTAAGAAAAGAAAGTGGTAACTAGGAAACACCATGGATTTCTAATGAACAAGACATGTAAATGTAAATTCATTTTTGGGGGGGGGGTAAGGTGACCATAAACTGAATTATTTTTTGATAGGCCAAAATTATATGGGGTTATAGTTTATCTCTGTTGTAAAAAGGCTTTTGACAAAGACTCTCATGATTCGATCATGTAGGTTCATGATTTGTTATGGACAAGATAGAATATTGTTGGTTGAATAAGAACATAATTTTGGGTTTTTTAAATTGTCGAACATCATTGAGTCATGTCATTCTGGTGCCAGGTCTCTAGACTCATTATCTTGTTCAAACTTTTTATCACTTACTTGGATGAAGACAAAAAGGGTAATCTTATTAAGTCTATGATGGTATAGAGTAAGAGGCACAGTTAATATTTTGGGTGAAAGAAAATATGTCATTAGCTGGAGTAATGGACCAAAAGTAACAAGCTAGATAAAAAAAAAGATGAAGATACAATCCAATTAAGTGACAGATATTATCTAAGATTCCAAAATTCTATAAAATATTATAAAGTTGAAAGAAATCATTTGTAAAAAGTGGAATAGAGAAAAACTGTGAAAAAGAACTGAGCCTTTCAATTTTTTTCTTGCTTAGGAACAAGTAGTATGATACAGTTGCCTTAAAAAAAGGAGTCAAAGTGCATAATTTCTATAACAAGGGAGAAAAAAACTACCCTCCTATACTCTGTACTGTACATCTAATGCCTTTTTTTTTTTTTGCTTTTGCTTTTTGGAGGGGGTAAAGTAGGACAGTTGGAGTTAAGTGACTTGCCCAAAGTCACATGGCTAGTTTTGTGTTATGTGTCTCAGGCTGGATTTGAACTCAGGTCCTCCTGACTCCAGGGTCGGTACTCTATGCACTGTGCCACCTAGCCACCCAATTCCACTTTTTAAGAAGGACAATGACAAAGTAGTATTTACAAACAAGAGAAATCATTACTGTGAGAAATCTGAAAATCATGCCATATAAAGAAAGATAGAGGGAATTGGGAAAAATTACCATAGAGAAATCAAGGCTATCTTGAGGCATGAGAGAAATCTTTAAACACTCTCTGGACCATCATCTGGGAAAAGTAGGCTTATTTTGGGCAGCTCCAGAAAACTACAAAAAGACTTATGTATAAAAGTTACAAAGAGACAGATTTTGGTTCTATATAAGAAAAAATGTATCTTTTTAAAAGAGGAAAGCTAATCCTACCTTAGTTTGTATGATGAGAAACAGTATATATAGAAATAAGAAAGTGATAGTCCTGTTGCATCCTGTGCTAGCAGGACAATATCTGGAGTCCTGTGTTCAGTTCGGATTGCTGTATTTTAGGAAGGACATTGTTAAACAATCAGCTGAGGAACCAGGACCGTGAAGGGCATCATTTAACGAGTTGAGAAAGCAGGATGGTGAAGGTTTTGAATGAATTCCATTCTTAGAAGCTGAAAGATCTGAGAACTTTTAGTTGAAAAGACTAGAGAATTTTCAGCCTAGAGAGGAGAAGACTTGGGATGGAGAGACTGTTTTCACATATTTTAAAGCCTGTCATGTGGAAGAGACATTAAGTTTCTTCTTGGTCTTTAAGAAAAGCCAGGACATCCATTTATCAGGTATATTGCATAGAGAATCCCTTTTCAGCTACAGGTTGGACAAGAAGACCTCTAATATTCTTTCTAGCTTTTAAATTATGTAATTCTAGAATAATTAGACATATCTAAAGAGGTAAGAGACTTATTTTTGAAGCACCATGCTCCCTGTTACTGGAAGTATTCAAAGTAGACTCTGGATAAACATTTAACAAGGATGTTGTAAAATATAATTCTGTGGACATTAGACATAAATGACCACTAAAATGAAATATTTTATGATTTTAAGTTAAAATGAACTAAGTAAATCCAAGAGTCCTCTGACCCATAGCATAGTCTTCTCAGGAGTTCCACATTTTAGGAAGGACAGTTGATGAGGTAGAATATGTTCAAAAGAGGGTGACCAAGGTCATAAGAGGGTTCAAAATCATGCTGTATGAAGATTGCTTGAAGGAGTTGAGGATGTTTTTTTAAAATAAGAACAGATTTAGTGAGAATATAATAACTGAATATTTAATATATTTATTTAATAAATTATTGTTAATCATTATGTTTGATTTATTAATTTTTATTATATAAGACATAATTATGAATTATAATTAATTAATTAAAATAAATAATATTTAATATTTAAATAACTGAAAAGTTGCTAGATAGGAGATGTTTTTGTCTGTTCTGCTTGATCATGATCATCAAAACTAAGAGGAATGAGTAGAAGTTATAGGGAGTACTTTTCAGATCAATATAAGAAAGACACTGCAAATAATTAGACCATTTTGAGAAGAGAATCTGCTTTCTCAAGGGGTAATGAGCTCCCTGCCACCCAAATCCTTTGAATCAAAGTTAGATGATCACTTGTTGGGAAAATTTATTCAAGGTGGGTTTTGTACTCTGGTAACAGTGAGACTAGCTGACCTCTTGGGCCCTTCCAGCTTGAAAAATTTTACATGATTTGGTGAACTATCTCTGCCATATGTTATTAGAGACAAGAAAATATTAGAGCAGGATTTTAGGAGATAAAGTTGATATATATGTATATATGTATGCATAAATGTGTATATATATACACACACATATTTTTAACTATCTCCAAAGTTTATATATTTATACTATTTTTATCTGTGAATTGACTTTTATCTCAGGGGAAATCAAGCAAAATGATTTACTTGTATCACAATTCATTTTGATAGTTCAAATAGTTTTTCAAAATGGACAGTAATGAAATGTACTTATTTTTTCTCCAAAGTCACAAAACAAAACATTGTACATTTTTAGAAGCTAATCATTAATTTTTGATAAATGTATTCATATTAAACAAAATTTTATTCCATGTCAGAATGGCCACATTTTGCAAATCATCTACAATACTATAAACAGTGGGATCATGATTTAGATGCTTTCATAGCAGGTACTCAGAAGGTCTTAGACTTGGGCTGAATGAAAATATTCATTTTCTCCAATACCTCTAGCGAATTTGCTAAGGAAGGCAAAGTTTTCTAGTTTTATTTATTAGGGATAAAGTAAGATTTGCAATTTATAAAAAGAGTGATATGGTACTATTATTTAACAAAAAAGTTTCACATGGTAATTATATTTGTTTAATCATTTTAAAGTAGAGAAACAGATTATTTTCCTGTTCTATCTATGATTTAGAATATTCAACATTTTAATATTCTTTGTAAAGTTTTGTACAGAGAATTAATATGTTAAATATGATTTTACACAAAGCAGAATACTTACATTCTTGCTGTTTATAACGATGAGAGATCAAGGCACCTTTTGTTTTATCAACATTTAAACTTAAGTATTCTACTGAGCCATGGCCAAATTTGTGTACTCTAAATACACCAGTTTTAGGTCCTGCTCCATATATGTAATCTTCAAAAATATCAATTCTATGTGGATGTAAAAGTCCTAGCACAAAAAGAAAAGAAAATTTAATGTGGCATTTTAAAGTTATATTAATCAATATTGCTGAATTAGTGAGCAAAACATTTTTAAAAATGCATAAACACTTTACTACTGGTCTTTAAAATCAGGTAATGCTTGTAATATTAGCCTCAGATGTGATTGGATTAATTTCTGCACTGCTCCCCCCCTTCCACCTTACCTTCTAACAGAATTAAGTTTAATCTACTATATCCATTTTAGGACACACAAACTAGCAAGCAACTTTTCAAAGAAACAGTTTGAAAAACTAGACATTTTTTTAAAAACATAAGGCTTTGAGAAGATATGACCATTACTACCTTTGTTATTATCACCATGAACTACTTCTTCAAGGACCATTATATCCACATAATGATTTTCTAGCTATTATGGGTTTGGAAAGTAAGGAGAAGTTCAATGTTCCTCCAAAGGCTAAAAAAATAGTGGGTTGAAAAACCAAGAACTTGGTGTTTTAGATTGTCTTAATGACCTTTAATTAATGACTTTAACTTAATGATTTTAACTTCATGGTTGATCTAACCTACTGTCAATTTTTTAAAAAGGATTTTGAGTTAGGTCCTGTTCCTATTCTCCAGGAGATTGCAATCTAAATGAGATAGACAAGAAAAGTGACAACTGATACACGTATACACACACACACACACACACATACATATATATATAACTTTTCTTGTCTATCTTGTTTATATTTATATATACACATATACACATATATGTATATATGTACACATATATGTATATTTACATAGATGACTGTGTATATAGCTATGCATGTTTGCATGTATGCCACATTCCTGTGAACACAGACCAAATCCAGTGTTAGATACCCTATATAACCCGTTTGGAGTGAGATTATAGGCTGTATTCACATTCCATTCAAATTTTGAAGGGGAAAAATCAACATGGCATATATGTTACCTTTGTGTTTTGTCTTAAGTTAGTGTTTTATTTTGCTCCATGGCCCTGAGTAGAGGGAAAAATCATCATTTCTGTAACCATACACAAGAAGATACATGACATGGAAAACAGAAATATATGTGTGCACACTAAAGCTTAATAGACAGCACTGATTATCCCATGGCACTTTTTTTTTAATTTTAGAAGATATGCATGAAAAAGTAATTTAACTGATCTAACATTATTTGGCTTTTATTTTTACAAGTACTAACCATATGGTAAGCTTGATCTTTTCTGAAATTTTATGCAACTTAAAGGTATCATTTAATTATATACTTTTTTGTCTTTTAAAAATTAATAGCTAAAATGTAAGCTTATAATAATCAGTATTACTCTGTTACAGAGGTAGGAATTTTTTCTCCCTTTCAGTCAAAGAAAATATTAAATAAGGATAGAATTTAAGGGAAAATTTAATTTTTCCTCTTAAAATAATAATTATTAAAATCAACCTTTTAAAATTATTACAAATGGTTCATGTTGCAATTTGTTTAAAAATGCCACAAGAAATATGAGAATATATCCTTCAGTTTTATATTACAAATAGTTAAGGAGCAGGAGAAAGTTAGATAGTGACCAAGGATGTAGACAAGTAAAGGGAAGGAAGGGTGAGGGAAGAGGGGAAGTGGAAGGGAAAGGAAGAGGTGGGGTGGATGGTGAAGGGAAAGGAGAGAAGGGAACTGAAGAAGGAGAGAGAAAAAAACAAAGGGAAGGTTAAAGGGAGGGGGAAGCTGAAGTACGTACAAGGAGAGAAAGAAGGGAGAGACCTAATGATGATCAACACTAGGCTTTGAAAATAACAACTGGTTGATTTACCATTCTTCTCTATTTTTAAATGACTAAAATTCTGAAATCTTGAGAGGCTTTATTCTAAATAGAAAAAGTTACAGAAAGTCATCTTTTAATTGTTTTCTGTAAGTTAGCATTGTCCAAAAGAAGAGTATCACTAGATAAGGTCAGTGCAAAAACTGATTTTGTCCTCTTGTTTGTCTATTGTCTAGGGCAGGAAAAATAACATTTTAATAAACTTTAGTTTCATAGATTTAAAGCTAGAAGGTAATGTATAGGTCATCTAGTCTACCCTCTCAATTTATAGGTGAACAACTGAAAGTCCAGAAATTTGTATAGCAACTTGTGCAAGGTTCCAGTGAGCCAGAATTCAAGCCCAGAACCTCTGACTCCAAAGCTAACACTCCTTCCACTGACCCAGGCTGCAAGATTGCAGGTGTGCTGCCTTTGAAGAAGTCCAGAATTTAGGTAGATACAAATTCTTATGAGCTAGAATTCTGTCTAATTTGGTTTCAAAACACAAATAATGGAAACACTCTACAAACCTTGTTTGCTGCTCACAGAAACTACTGAATCTGAGCCATCAAAAAGAACACTGCCAATGACAGATAGCTCAAAGTCAGCCCAATATATGCGTTGACTGAACTGATCAACAGCCAGTCCTGCAAAATAAACATACAGGAACAAATGAAGAAATGTATCTGAAATAATTTTAGAAATTAGTGTTCTTTCCCACCCTGCCTCCCAAACATCCATTTCTAACTATGAATGACATTATTCCCTCAGGCATCATAGAATTAGATTTTCCATCTGTCTCCTTGTTCAGTGGAATTTAGAAAGCTTTGATTCATTCAACGCTTCACACATAGGCACGCATTTTAAATATTTATCCCTTTGCCTCACTAGTAATAGCCAACAAACTAGTGCAAGGCTGATAAAAAGGTCATCCCTAGAATATAAATTTTCCTTCATATCTACTTATTACTTATGACTTCATTTTTACTATCTTGGTGATGATAAAGGAACTACAATGTTTCTATTTATAAAATATATATCAAAACCTATTATATAACTTATTACAGAAATATAGGGAGGATTTATGATTTTGTTGGTGAGGGGAGCTCTCGATATGAGATTTTCTGAGGTATGTAGTGGTTAAGTGAATTGCCCTGATTCACACAACTTAGAAGTATCACAGGTGGGATATGAACTCTGGTCTTTCTGGCACTCTATTACTCATGAGAGAAAACAATAGCTTTTGAATCGGGTCCCTTTTGGATCTCATCAATCAGCATTTAATTGCCCCAAATCACACTGAAAAGGTCTAGTGTCATCCACAAAGTGCAGATGTCTGAGAGTAGTTTTATAATGAGACTCAAGTATGTGTTTTGTGGTTTAATATTGAAGAACAGACCTATCATATTGAAGAGTGTCTATATCAAGACAAGCTGAATAACCAAGTAATTAATGAAGATCCTTGTTACACTGCAATCATCAACTTGTTGAAATTAGCTTTTAAAATGCAACCGGCTCAAAAACTTTTAGTGGCTCTCAATGGCAGTATCCCAATGGTATACAAACTTCTCTGACATTAAAGTCCTTTACAACCTGGCTCAAGCTTGCCTTGTAAGGTTGATTACTCAGTGAAACTGCTCTTCTTCCTGCTTCTCACACACACCATTCTATATCCTCTACCTATACACCTTGGCAGAGGCTGCTCCTCATGCCTGAAATGCAGTCCCTTTTTAGCTTCACCTCTCAGACTCTCTAGTTTCAGTCAAAGGTGAGTCTAAGTATCACCTTTTGTGTAAGGACTTTATGTACCACAGTTGTCTACAACCTTGTGAAATCAGTTTGTATTTGTTCCATATGTATTATTTCTATGTGTGGTTCTTACTTCCTCTGAAAGACTGTTACGTCCTTGAGGGTAGGGACTGTTTTCTTTTCTCTTTTTGAATTTCTAGCATCTAACACAGCACTTGCTACATAGAAGATGATTAATAATTGCTTACTGACCAATTTTATTTGAAATAGTCATCATATTTGCATTATAGTTATTAGTGCTATTTAGTGACTGATACCTTGAGGGAACTCTTAAAAGTACAGGTGAATTTCATACTCCTGAATTTCATAATAGAGACAATCTCAAATATCTCTATAAAATGTCAATCATAGTTGAGAAATAGAATTGCATTTAAGCTACTGATTATCTACTCAGCCTTTAAGGTAGATGTGACAATAATTTCCCAATTCATTTTTCTATTTATTCTTTCCTTCCATGGATATTATAAGCCTTTATTTATGATATACAGCTACTTTGAATGTATTAGACAGTGAGGGTCACCAAACATGGCAACCAACCAACAGGATCACTTGGTATGTAGTCACAGTTTGTCTCCCTAATAAAATTAGGGACTATGCTAAGAGATATAACTTAGTTTTTGTTCATTGTGTCTCTATATACCAGTTGTCTCCCACAAGAGAATATAAGCCTCTCGAGAGTAGGACTTATTTTACTTTTGTTTTTGGATCTTTAGCATCTAGTATAGAGTCTGGCACATAGTGGGTTCTTATTAAATGCTTTTCAGTTGGTTACATGGAAGGACCCTGGCTCTTCTATTGCACTGAAAATTATAGTAGAAAAAAATTTGTAACTAAATCCTCTTCTCAGTAGGCAGAAAAAGTTAAAAATAGTCCATCTAAATCCCTAACCAGTCTCATAAAAATAATTTGATAGGCAAACCAACTGGTTTATGTTTTACTGATAATTATTTAGTGATTAATTGCTGCTTGGAGATATATTCAAAGTGACTTGAAAATAAAACATGTTAATCAGAAAATGACACATTTGCTATGATATGTATTATATTTTAGATCAGTTGTATAAGAATGGTTGAAAGTATTTTTCTTTCTAGTGATAACTGTGGTGGTTAATGGACACATCAAAAAACTATCTTGAAAAGGCCTTTTCTTTCCTTTAGGATGAGTAAATTTACTGGTCAAGGAAGAGGTAAGGAATTTGTTTTCTATACAGTTAAATAAATGTATCATTTTATGAGCCTCAACAAAAAGTTCTCAAGTGGCATAGATTATAATATGACTAAAGTGGTCAAGGAATAGTTATCCATATCAACTTAAGTTATATACTATATGACTGAATGGAACTATATTCAGTTTTTTTAAAAAAAGTTTCTGTAACAAAGCTTTCAGATGGATGGCATTTATATTCCAAGAAAGCCACAAATCGATGACTTTGATTTTTTCCTTAAGCCTTTTAATAAAAAAGATAGTCTTTTAAATTAAAAAGTTAATAAAGGAATCAACTAGGTTTTCCTGTTAGAGAGATGATAGTTAAGTTTCTATGATGGGGAAACATCACTATTATGAACCTTTTATCTTTAAAATGAAATATCACATTTCCTTTTGTCTTTAATAAAAGTCCAATAATAGCAGGAAAAAAAAGTGTTCAGTCCTCCCTAGTACTCATTCTTATCAGGCCTTGGAATGATGAACATTTGCAACCAATTCAGGAAGAAGATAGAAGATTTAAAATTACATTTCATACTTGTTTTAATCAAACACAATGAAATAACCCTTTGGAAGAAATATAGAAACTGTAGTTCATTCAATTTTACTCTTTCATAATACTGATAATAATTATATAACTCTTTTTAAAAACCTTATGATGCCACCATCATTAGTTCACTTCAGTCATTTTTGTATCACTTTTGGCAGACTCTGCAAGTTTTCCATGATGCTTATTTTATTTTCCTTCTCCCCTTTCAATTTAAATTCTATCTACCACCTTGCCAAAAATAAGGCAAAAGCAAATATAATTAATAAATCAAAAATTTTTCTGAGAAACCTTTCTAAGATCCAAGGGAGAATTCTTAGAGAATAGCAGCATGACAGAAAGATGACTTAGATTCAATGACAAGGGAGGATGTAGAGTAGTGTGGATGGAAAGAGCAGCGTAGTTGACACAAGACAACATGGTGGTCTAATGCTGCCATTAACTGGCTCTTTGCCACTGAACATATCATTTTGCCCCTCTGGGCCTCAGTTTTCCCATCTCTACTATGAGTCTGTTGGATCAAATGATTTCTAAGTTCCCTTCCGATCTAAATAAATGTGATTATCTTAAAAAAAAAAAAAAGGTCAAGGTAGCAGTAGCCCAAAAAGCTATACCAAGCCATTTCTAAATTATGAGACAAAAGGAGCCTAAAAGAAATCTGAAAAAAGGGAACATGCTTTCCTATAATATTCTCACCCTCATGGTTATTACTGCTTGTGCTTTTAAGAAATTGGACTCTATCCTTTTTTTTTTTTTTTGGAGGGAAGGGGAACGTGAGGGATAGTCCATCAATTCACAAAGACCTTTCCCCCAAATGTTTTATAAGCCTCTCCTCCAGTGCCTAATATGTTAATTGAATGAATTCATGAATAAATTAACAAAACATTCTTTAAAGTTTAATCTATGCTAGTCCATCAATGACCTTTTGCTTACCAAGAACAAAAGGGTGGAGGGAAAGCAATCAAGCCTCAGAACTGCATTATTGCCAGATTCATTCTGCATTCATTCAGAAATTGCCACCACAAATTACAAGGGTCAGAGAAGGAGATGGAGACAACCTATCAGACGTGGAGGGAGGTGGTATTTGGGGATATGGATCATATGTTCAGTAAATAAACATTTATTAAGTTTATCAGGACCACTGCACTAGGTATTAGGAGAGGTAAAAATGTGGAATGAGACACAAGCCTTACCTGCATAGGAGGCAAAATTAGAAGATAATTATAAATCAAAGCATTACAGGGCAAATATATAAAGGAAAGCTTTGGGGAGGTCAGTGGGGGAAAGTTGTTACTGACAGGGGTGGAGAGATAGAACAAAGAAAGGATTGTGGAGAAGGTGGGATTCCACTTGTGCTTTCAAGGACAGGTAGTAACTCAATTACTAATAAGGGAAAAGTCAAGTCAATAGGCATTTAAGCATCTACTATATGTCAGATGCATTGTTCTAAAGTGCTGAGGATACAATGATAGGCAAAAACAATCCCTGCCCTGAAGGAGCTCATGATCTAGTGTGGGTGACAAGTTGTTAACAAATATGTAGAAACAGGATATGAGCAGGAAAAATTGGCGGCTGCCTCAGAGGGAAGGCATTAACATTAAGAGGTCCAGGAAAGACTTCTTGTAGATGGCAGCAATGTAGCTAAGACTTGAAGGCAAGGAATAATATTCTAAGCATAGTGGGCAGCATGAGTAGATTCAGGTAGAACAATTCTGAGTGTATTCAGAAGCAGAGAGTGATCTTTTTGGGTTAGAGAATAGGGTCCATGAAAGGAAGAAATGTGAAATAAGGATAGAAAAGTTAGGTCTCATCAGATTGTGAAAAGCTTTGAATGACAAGCAAATGAGTTTCTATTTCATCCAGGAACAGTTTAAGATCAAGGAAGTAAGGCATTTTAAAGATAAAAGCTATTGACATTTTATAGTAGCTGACAATTCTGGTTATCAGTTTTCATCCCTGAAAATGGAAAATGTTCATGCTACCTTCTCCAGAATCCTCACTCATATCCTGAAACTCTTAATGTATTGTTCCATTCACCCAAGTTCCCAACTTGAGATTCATCCTTAACTTTTCACTCTTCTTCACTCTCTATATCCAATTAGTTGCCAATTAAACCCACACTTATTATATCCATTCTTTTCTCTCCATTCACAGTTCAGGCTCTCTCATTACATTTTACCTGGACTGTTGTAATCATTGGTTTGCCTGCATCAATTTTCTCTTCTCTATATTGCCAAAGCAATATTCCTAAATTGTGATATTAATCAAGTGGCTTCCTTACTCAAAAAAAATTCCAAAACAAAAAGAAAAACCTTCAGGAGTTCCATACTGCACCTATGATGAAACAAAATTCATTTAACTGAAAAGACCATAGCAATCTGGGTTTTGGTTAACTTTTTAGGCATATTTCCATTACCCCTTTACTATTCTATTAAAATTGATCTACTTATTCTTCTCTCTTTTTAGTAATCCTATACATAAAATATATTCCCTTTTTACCACTGCCTAATAGAAGCTATAGCTTTTTTTCAGGGCTAATAAAACAAATAACACTTTCCCCCTGAGGTTTTTCCTAATATCTCCAGTTCTTCCTTTTGCCACAAAATTATTTTGTATACATACATATATATGTATATGTATGCTTTAATATGTATTTACATGTAGGTATATTTATATCTACTTATAAGTATACATATTTATATTGACAGAATGTAAGCTACTTGAGAGAAAGGACTCTTCTTTTTTTGGTATTATTAATGTCTAGCATAGTGCCTAGCACACAAAAGGCACTTAATAAATGCTTTTTGAGGGAAAAACTCCCTTACATCACTGAATTTTTCCACCATTATTCCTCTCATCCCCCTTTTTTTAATAGAAGCCCATCTCCCCCTTCAAGTCATATTATCCTTTCCAACTCTCACCCCTAGTGGCAAATCCAACTAAAGGGGTCAAAATTAGTGGGGCATATTATTGCTAATTATTTTTAATTCACACCATCCCTCTACCACAATTTCCCAATGACCTTTTTTCTTTAGAGGGTTTTTTTTAAACCCATTTATACCACCCTTTCCATTCCTTTTATAATCTACTGACTTTCCCATGACTTTTTCAATGACTTTATTATATTTGATCCATGGTTTTTCCTCGCTAAGTCTAAACCATCTTTTGCAATTATCCTGAAGAAGTTAATATTCATCATGATGATGATACTTCTAGCAACTCAGTCATTCCTTCCTCAACTTTTAACAACTTCCTTCTCCTCTGTACGTCATCAAAATCTTAATATGGCTACACTTCAGCCCTTGCTACTTTTTCAGAGCCAGAATTTAGAAACTGCATCGTTCATCTGAAAGCTCTTATCCTTCAGTCATTCTTAATCTCCCTAAACCTACTCTTGGCTTCTGTACAGAATCTATAGTTCTTTGACCCAGACCTATTCTCCCAGTCCACCTTCTTCACTCTGGCTTCACTTGCTTCTGTATCTAGCTTTTTTTCCATGGTCTCTCACTAGCTATCTATTGTATCAGAATCCCTTGGCAGCTAGATGGTACCTAGTGTCTACAATATGTAAGGCACTGTGCTAAGAACTGATGACACAAAAAGAGGCAAAAGACAGTTGTTACCATCAAGGATCATACAGTCCAATGAGGGAGATGACACACAAATAGATGTATATACTAGAAGCTATATATAGAAAAATGGGAAATAATTAGCAGAGGGAAGGTACTGGAATCAAGAAGGGTTGAAGAAGCCTTCTAATAGAAGACAGAATTTTAGCTGAGACTTAAAGGAAGTCAGGGAGTTCAAGTTCCAGGCATGGAGGATAGCCAGAGAAAATGCTCAGAGTTGAGAGATGGAGTGTCTTATCTGTGGAAGAGTCAGAAGAGTGTCTGTCACTGGATTGAAGAGTACATGTTGGGGAATAAAATATAAGAACACTATACATGTTGGAGGGAGCCCTAGCTCCCTTATGAAGAGCTTTGAATGCCAAACAGAATATTTTGTATCTTATCCTGAAGGCAATAAGGAGCCACTGGAATTTATTGAGTGTGTGTGTGTGGAGGGTGTGTTATGATTGTACCCTGTGCTGTAGGAAAAGTCACTTTAATGGTTAAATCAAGGATGAATTGGAGTGGGAAGAAAGTTGAGACAAGCAGGTCAATTAACGGACTACTGAATTATCCAACTATAAGATAAGGGCCTGCATGAGAGTGGTGGTAGTATCAAAGAGAGAAGGAGAATATATTTAAGAGATGTTGTAAAGGTGAAATCAACAAGCCTTGGCAACACCTTAGATATGATGGTTAAGAGATAATGAGGAATCCAAGATGACTCCTACGTTGTGAGCATGAGGGATTGTGAGACTGGTGTAGCCTTCTACAATAATAGTGAATATAGGAGAAAGGGAGGATTCATAGGGGAAGATAATGAGTTCTGTTTTGGACATACTAAATTTAAGGTATCTACTGGACATCCAGTTTGAGACATCTGAAAGGCAGCTGGAGATGTGAGATTGGAGATCAGCAGAGAGATTAGGGCAGGAAAGTGGATCTGAGAGTTATCAGCATAGCGATGGTAACTAAATCCATGGGACCTTATGAGATCCTAAGTGAAGTACTGAAGATAGAGAAGAGAATCCAGGACTAAACACTGAGAGACACTTATGGTTAGAGGACATCATCTGGAGAAGGATCCAACAAAAAAGATGCAGGAGTGGCTGAATAGGTAAAAGGAGAACCAGAAGAGAATTGTGTCCCAATAACCTAGAGAGAAGAGAGTTTCAAGGAAGTACTGATGGAAGATGCTTGATCTCTCCCCTAGAAGCCTTTCCCCAGGGGACATGCTGCTCCAGCAGGAAATGGAAGGCACAAGGCTTCTAGCAAGAAGTCAGATCTCTTTTTTTTTTCTTGAGGAGGCTGGCTATGAATTATCAGGAGGAAGTGGTAGACTCCCTGAACAGATGGAAGATACTTGATCTTGCCCTTTGCAGCCTTGTATTAGGCCAGGGGAAATGCTATGCCAAGAAGGAGTTGGGAGGCTTAAGGTGTAAGTACACATCTGGTCTGAATCAAGAATTAATTAGGGAAATGCTTAGGTTGGGGAAGAGATGATCTTTCCTTGGGGGACATTTTTATAAACTAGTACAATGTGTGACATTTTATTAATGCTTACTTTTTTACAATTACAATATTAATCATGCAATTCATTTCAAAAAGCATTAATTATATGCTATGTTAGTCAGTTAATAAGCATTTGTTAAGTGCATACTATGTGCTTGACACAGTGATGACCATTGGGCTATTAAGAAAGACACAAATGTGGTCTCTGCCCTCAAAGATTTCACATTCTACATATTAGACACAGTGCTAAGGGCTGGCATCAGAAGCCCAACAACAAAAACATCTCCTGCTTTTGTGGAGATTACATTCTATATTCTACAACTTGATTAAACATCACAATGTAGATGAAAACACCTGGTTTATAGAGTAGGAAATACAGAAAAGGATACAATAAAAATTATTTGAAAATACAGTGCATAAGACTACTGGTAATTGCTAGCTTATTCTCCTGCAGAGGAAAATATCCTGCAGAATTAATATCTAACCCCAACATAGTGGTAAGTCTACCTCATCCTTTAGAAGATGGCAAAATGGATCATACCTGTAGGTCTCTGTAAATTCTTCTGGACCAAAATCCTTCTTAGAGTACCATCCATGGCTGCTTCTTCTATATGAGAGTGGTCCCCAACAACAGTCCAGTACATCATCCTAAAGACAGCAGGTAAAAGAGGTGAGCCCTCTGTGGTGCTGTGTGATGTTAATGCTGCTTGTCAGTGACATTTCTCAGTGGACTAAACACAGTCTCATGATTTGATGTCCAATAATCAATTGGGAAAATTACCTTACAAGCTCAGATTGAAAATATTTCTGCCTTTCTGGGCATCTATCTTAATGTAATGATTTCTTATCATGAACTCATTCTGTTTACACCCCCTTAGAATATTTGGCCTATTTTGAAGTGTACATCAAAATGATTTATTATTTCCAGAAAGGAAATTAATTATTTTTTTCCACAGAAGTGATTTCCTCTTGTAGGAGGAAAGGTGCTACATAAATCTGATAAATAAATAAATATCAAGGGCTGACTCAATAATTTAGAGTCTGATGATACAATTTGGGGCTTACAAAAAATCTTTATTACTCTTCCTAATACCTCCCCTTTTGGTCATTGGGCCAAGTATTTACATTTCTACCTGAAGGGTAGGAAGAAAAATGGGACACTTAAGCCAATCAGTTGAAATCCTTACTAGAATCTCTTGTAAAATATTGAGTGAGGATGAAGTTCAAGCCCAATTAAAATAAGATTTGGGAATTATCTTTGACCTTTGTTCATCCATGTTATGTTCATTCTTCATTATCAGAGGCAGCAGAGTTATAAACTCTCCTGAAATGGAACAGTTAACATCTCTAAAACTCAATTATACATTAATAGCAATTGTTTATTTAGCATATTTGTTTTGTTGTTCTATTTTTTAAAAACTGTCATTGTATGCCTCAGTTGTGAGAATCTTTGAGACATCAATTATACCTTGAGGTATAAGTTAATGTGACAATGATTCCCATAGAGCAAAGAATGACTCACAGAAATCTGAAACTTAAAAACCATTTATTTTTAAATGGTAACTAAAAAAATTCAAACAATAAATCATTTGACTTACCCTCTCCTAGGATTGACAGCAATGGCATAGGGTTCTCCAGCCATATTTGTAAGGAGCCGTGTACAATTAGGGCCATTCAGTTGCCCCACATTTATTGAATATCTTAAACTTGTCCAGTGTGTGGTGTAATAACTAAACCAATGCATTCGAGAGTGATCTGTCCAGTAAATGTTGCCAGCAATCCAATCAACAGCAATGTCTCTGGGTCTTTTGAATTCAGGACACTATAAAGATAGTAGTTAGAGAAAATAAAAATTAGATAAATAGAATTGACAATTCATCTGCTTATATGTACCAAGCTAAATAATTGAGGAAATCCAATCTCAAATATTAGTTATGCCAGGTCATTGACATAAATTAACTTAAAGAGAAGTAGCCTCTCCAAAGTTTACAATCTGACCAATACCATGAATTTGACTAATTTTTCTTTTTAAGTTCAGTCTCTTTCTACAGTTTTTCTTGCTTTCATTACCCTTTGTAACCCAAGTTCCTAGAATTTATCTTCTAATCATTATTCTGTCATAGAGAAGAACTTTTTTTAAACTAAACATCCGTAGAGAGAAATAAGAATGGTGTGTGTGTTACCTTTAATGCTTCTTTTATAGCCCTGTAGTAATTTTTAATATTTTCCTGAATTCTTGTGGGTGAGGCAAACAATGAAAATAAAAGATATAGTGGGGGGGAGGGGATGGGGGGGAACAGAGACAAGGGGAGGAAAATTTAGACACTGTACACCAGTGGTTCTCAACCTTCTCAATGCCACAACCCTTTAATACAGTTCTTCATGTTGTGGTGATCACCCCCCCCCCAACAATAAAATTATTTTTGTTGCTACTTCATAACTGTAATTTTGCTACTGTTATGAATCATAATGTAAATATCTGATGTGTAGGATGTATTTTCATTATTACAAACTGAACATAACCCACAGGTTGAGAACCACTGCTGTAGACTCTATGCAAGAAGTTTTTTTAATTTTTTACTTATCTATCAGAAAGGTCAACCTGGTTATACTCAAATGTATGTGTAAATGTAAATAGATACAATTATATACACACATATATACATAGAATATGTACATGCTTATATACCTAAAACAATAAAGAATTATGGAAGGCCAGAAAAGAATACTTGTCCAGAAGTAGTCACATAAAAAATAAGCAACTATTTAAGAAAGATCCAGTCAGTCTTTTTCTGCTACGCATGGATGGCTAATCTGATTTTAGGGAGATCAAGCATCCTGACCTGAGTATCACAAACAGAAGAGCCATTTAACAAGGGCAGGGTTATCAGGATTTTTTTGAGGCAACACACATGGCAGGGGAGGGGGACCTCTGCTTCGTCTTGGAGGCTATTTGGAGATAGTCATCCTCATACTACATGGTCTTTTATCAAACAGTACTATGCAGCATGACTTTGTTTCCTTACTTAGTCCCATTCCTGGATGACTGTAACCACAGTCCCCATCTCCTAGAGGTCTATTTTTATGTTCCCTAATCTTTATGTGAGCATGATTGAGTCTTAGGGTTAGAGGTTTCCTCCTCTCCCAGGGCAGCCTGTATTTTTATTGCCCTCTTTATGACCACCCTCTTCATTATCCTTGTACATCTATTACCATTCCCTTTCCCCTTCTCACAGGTGAGAGAATTTCTAGTTATGGTTATAATACACAGCTTTTCAGAGAACTGAAGATATGGGAAGGCTGGGGAATGAAGGGGAAATGAATTACTTATGTGAAATTTGGGATAACTGAATGATCATTAGCAGTTGATTTGACTTGAAAAAAAACAAAAAAAAAAAAAAGGAAAAAAGGAACTATGGACAAACTTTCCTGCAAAGCAAAGAAAGACAGGTCAAACTGGGAATTCTTGAAGTTTCCTGTTACTCAGTATCATCTGAGATGAGAATTGGTCCCTGAGAAACTTCTATTAAAGGAAATGTAGACTACGTGAAGCATACATCAGGTAGTCAGATTCATCAGGATATGTATACCATCCTTTCAAATGACTTATTTGAAAAACATCCTATAATTTTTGCAGTATCTTGTTTTCTCTAGTCTAAATATGTGTGCCATCCATCTACCTAGCATCATTTCAGGGTTAACGAAAAGATGAATGTTGAGCACTCTGCAATACAAAATGCTCTAGAAATGTCAAATAAATAATGATCATCGATGGGAAGTACATAGGGATTTGACCCAAGCAAACCACAAAATCATTTGTAATCGCTTTGGTATCCCTTAAATTGACTGGATTTTTTTTCTTAGGTTGACAGAATTTATGTAACATTTAAAAATAAATAAATCACCAAGAAGCTGAATGCATGCCAATGTGAATCATAAATTTATATATGTGAGATAAAACTTTCTTTTTGCTGTTGAGGTCCTATTTGTCATTTTCGTAGACTCATAAAGCAAAACTTTAGCATTCTAAAAATGTGGCATATCAGCCGTTTAGACAATTATACATTTTTTATTATGTGTATTTATTTACATACCATGTTCCATAATAATGGTAAACATGTGGAATGGATGTTTAAATACATTTTGCCTACGCTATATGCAACATTTTCATATTGTCTGATTTAAATTCACAACGACCCAAAGAAATGCATAAACCTTATTTACAAAGAAAGTTGGCATCCTCACAATGAAGCAACTAGATTCCTACAGATTGAAGCATATGGTCACTTTCAAGATTCTTTAAAGGACACCAGAGAACCAGGCTGTAACACAGTGGATTCTAGAAGGAAGGACTACTTTCTGGGCTCACATCCAGATTGGACAGTATTGGATTAAAGGACGTGAAACTTTACCTTTTTCAAACTAAGCACAGGAGACAGTTAATAATGTAGTAGCTCTTTTTCTACTGTGTTAGTTCCTGGGGAAGAGAGATGCTAATGACATACCGAGACAACCAAAGAAATGCAGGAGATGGAGCCAAGCCATGAACTAACTCTTCTTGTCTATAGTTGTGAATATGACAGTGACTTGTTATAGATCATCAGCTTTATGGTAAAATGGCTAAAAAAACAACTTTTAAAAAAGTTTAAACAGCTTAAGTATTCATTTATTGCTTACTGAATGCCACAGTGTTTGTCAGCACGAGACATACAAAATAAATCATAAATATAAAATCTGGTCCCTGACTTTATAGACCTTATGATCAATTAATGTATAAAAGATGTGTTTGCCCCTTGTGTTTAAGATAAACAACAACACTTTTTCATATACCAAGATTAGACTTGGTATGAGGTAAAATGTAAATTAATGATTTCTGGGTTAGATATCTTACCTAGAAAGGAGCTGTAATGAGTGAAGGAACTTTGAGGATTGGATTCATAGGTAGAAAGTCAGGAAGTAAATATATTGATGAAAAGTCAAGGAAAGAAATATAAACAGAAGGAACTAAGTCCCTTGTTTCAGAGAAGAGAAATAGAGAAAGGGGAAAACAAAATAAGAAAAACCTAAGTGACTTGCCTGAAAGAGTTAAATAAATGAATGGATAAGATTGAGCCCAAGATTCTTGCCTCCTAAGCTAATGCAGGAAGCTGACAGGCCACTGAAATATGTTTTCTAATGAAATTTGAAATTTGTCATTTTTAAGAGACACTGTAAGCTGGTGCTTACCCTGACTGCAAAAACCACTGCTAGTGTTTTTGTACAATGTGAAAGACACATTTTGACTACTTCCTTCCAGACAGATGATTTCTTCCCTAATAACTTATCTGAATGTGCAGCCAAACTTTGGTGCCTGAGGCATCCTTCTACATCATAGTAGTTGAAAAATATTAGTGAAATGAATGAAACTCTTAAGGATTAGAGAAAAAAAACCTGACAGAATGATTGCAACAAAATTAGAGGTTACTACTTCAAATTACAAATCTTCCAGAGCTGTGGATTGTAATGTACCTGTCGCAATTTCATGGTTTCAGGAAAATCAACACATTAGTCACTAGAGACATTAGTTTTGAATCAAACAAAAGGAGAAAAAGGATACAAGAAGGGCTGAGAATTTTAAGGCTAGGAAAATCTTTTTTTTTCTTAAATTTCAATCATTACGGTTGACAACATCTTTTAGGAAAATAAGTCTAGTAAGAGAGTTGGTATTCTGAGATTCAGGACTTTGTATCTAATCAAATATTTGCATATGTGTAAATATTTACTTTTCTCCTTTATGTAATAAAAATGTGAGAAGCAGTGTGGCCAGATTTGGGGGGGTGATAGCCATGACGTCAGTAAGTGCTTTAAATTGTACAGCTGATAGATTTGAGCAGTTAGGTGGTGCAGTCTATAGAGTGCCAGGCCTGGAGTCATGGAGAATTAAGTTCAAATACACTTCCTAGCTATATGCCCTGGGCAAGTCACTTTACCTCTATTTGCCTCAGTTTCCTCATCTGTAAAATGGGGTTAATAATAGAACATTCCACTCAGGGATCAAAGGAGATAATAATTATAAAAATTTTAGCACAGGGCCTGACACAAATGTTAACTATTCTCATCATTATTATAATTACCAGACAAATAATAAGATGAAAAATTTACAGTTGGAAGGAACCAGACAATTCAGTACAACCCCTACATTTTACAGATCAGGAAACTGAGGATGGATTTGAACTCAATTGTTCCTGACTTCTCTGCTTTAAATTCTAAGTGCCTCCAGACAACTCTCTGAAGGCAAAAATGAGAAAGGAGTTTTTGAGATGTTCATCAGAAGCTTCACTGATAAAATCTCATTGATGATAGCTCACATTTCCATACTGCTTTAACATTCACAACATTCTTTTCTCATAACAACCCACTGAATTTGGTCATTTTGGTATTACCTTATTCCTATAATCTTTGAGAAGAAAATTGGTATTCTCTCTAAGCTACATAATTAAAATAAGCAACTTAAAAGTCCCCACCTAGAGAAGAAGAAAGTTGAACTGGCTATATATAATTTGAGGGTCCACAAAATAAAGGTCAACTGAAATCCTTTTAGATTCAGAAGACAACTGAAATCATTTGTAATTCTTGTTCAGTCAGTCTTCATTGTGTCTGACTCTCTGTGACCCCTTTTGGGTTTTCTTGGCAAAGATACTAGAGTGGTTTGCCATTTCCTTCTCCAGATCTGAGGCAAACAGGGTTAAGTGATTTGCTTAGGGTCACACAGCTAATAAGACTCTAAGGCTGGATTTGAACTCAGGTCTTCCTGACTCCAGGCCTGGTCCTCTATCCACTGCTCTACTTAGCTGCCCATGTTTTAAAAGAGAGCGTTAATACTTTAAAGAAAGATTAAACAAAGCAATTTGGTAATAGTGATTTACAGAATAAATTTTAACTGAAACAATACTCAAAGTGTCCAATAAGGGCATATAAGAGGAAAAAAGCCCCTGATTACAATGAAAATTATTCTCAAAAAAAGATAATTTCATACACAACCATTGCAAGGATACAATAATCTGCAATATGGACATGTTTACCTGTCATAAATTCTCAGTTCAAGCAACTAGAAAATAAAGTGTTGACTCCCAGAAAAATATGACAAAAATGTCTCTCAACATGTCACTCTTCCTTCTAAAACAGGAGGCAGCATGTGCTACGCAAGTCAAACTACCACCACTGCTACTACCTACCTTGAGATCCTAAAAGAGATAGTCCAGGACCCTCAGACCAAGAGCCTTGGGAGAAGCACTTCCCTCTCAAACCACCAAACTTGTTTCCAGAGCAGCTCTCCACAGCCATCACTGAGAAAAGAGATTATTGTGGAGAGGGGCCCCGACTTTCTTAAAACTGCCAACAAATGCTGACCAACTATCACCAAAAGGCATAGTCACAAGAACCTGGAAATAGCATTATTTCCCATACCCAGAACACTATTCTTGCTTCCAGTCCAGCCCTCAGATCTATCATCCCAAGAAGCAGGGGTCTGCACTCTCACCTACTACAAACTAACTACCACATATAGGGCAGGCAAGCCAGCATAGCTAAAGCAGCAAGGAACCTGAGGGAAAGACAGGTGGCAATACCCACCAGGCAAGTCAAAGCACCACGACCACCACCTTGGTATTTTGGTATTATCTTATTCCTATAATCTCTGTGTAGAAAATTGGTATTCTACCTAAGCTACATAATTAAAATAAGCAATTTAAAAGTCCCCACCCAGAGAAGAAGAAAGTTGAACTGGCTATATGTAATTTTAGAGTCCACAAAATAAAGGTCAACTGAAATTCTTTCAGATTCAGAAGACAACTGAGATCATTTGTAACTATTGTTCAGTCATTTTTGGCTGTGTCTGACATCTACCTTCAGACCTTCAGGAGACGGTCCAGGAATATGAAATTAAGAACCATGAGAAGAGTAACGCTTCTAGACCAGTGACCTCAGCCATAGTCCTGTGAAGATGCAGATTAGCAACTGCTCCTGTAGAGGCTGAAGCCACTGAAGATCCAAAAAAGAAAAAAAACCCTTGGCACTATCAAACTGTGTAATGGTAATTAATTCGTTTAATCAGATGTCAAGTAGATCCTAGTAACCTAGTGTTAAGTATAGAACTCTGTCCATTGGTGAAAAGGTGTGAATTCCCCCTGGTGAAATGGTGTGAATTTCCCTTTTGACTTGGAAGAATGCCATTGGCTGAGACACTCCCCTGAACCATGTTGACTTGGGAGAAGGCCAGTGTTTATAAGCAGGAGAATTTCAGAGACAGACAGATTTTGTGGGCTCAGTGACTGACTGAAGACATGAACAGGATGGGACTTTGTTTGTTGGTGGCCTGGCTGATCCTTGAGTTCCAGGCAAGAGAAGTCCTGAAGGGTTTGAGGTGTGCTGAACCTTGTGAACTTCAGTGTGTGCCGGGGATTGCCTTGAGGACTGG
>CM053596.1:210566535-210581831 GCA_028646575.1 Pseudocheirus occidentalis
AATTTAAACATTTTGTATTTTGAAACATTATTCCAAGAAAGGGCCACATAGGCTTCACCTGACTGTGAAGGGGTCCAAGACATACAAAAATGTAAAACAAAAAAACCCCTTTAACTAAAAAAAAAAAAAAACAAACCAAACCACAATACTTCTCTTAGCTAAACACATGTGGTCCAAGGTAATTTCTAGCAGGAGCATTTAAATGTGATGAATTTTGTACTGTACATGAATAGAATTACAGGATGGGGAAATGGGTGCTCAATAAATGTAGTTGGTTGAATAACTAAAGGTTTGCCTTTCACAGGCTGAAGCAGCATGCTGTTACCCCTAACCTTCTACTTATTCCAACTATAAAAATAGGGAACAAAATTACACGTATCCAAGTAACACAAGGGTTCTTACCCTCCCCCACCCCTCACTCCCTCCTTTCCCTAGTTCTGTGGAATAGTGATTATTTCATCTTATTAGCTATAAAAATCTGAATAAATTATACTAATCATGTCCATTTAAAAAGTAAATCACACAAATACCCCTGAAACCACGTTTACTTAATACTTATTAATTTTCAGATGATATTTCAATGATGAAGCTGAATCCACTGATCTATCAATTTCATTACAACTTGACAATGTGTGCAGAAAATATCAGTAAACGTGTAGCAGTGCATTTAGCATAATTGTGGAGATTGTGGACTGAGAAGTAAAGAGTAATTATTTGGCCAACTAGGGTGATTTCATGGACAGAAGTTCAACATCTTAAAGCATGTATTGATGTCAAATCAGCAGATGGTACTTCGACATTTTATCACCTAGAACTTGTCATCCTAATGCTAGATTGTTTTAATGTGCCTGGCTAACACAACCTGTAGTGTTTTAATGATATAATGCATTGGAACCATATTGCATATGGTATTAAAAGTACAATCAAAAAATAGAGTTGGATTCTTTCCAATTTGGCTTTCTATATACCAGAATATACTGGCAGAAACCATGTAGGGGGAAAAAAGGTTCCATTAGCTGTTAGCATTGTGGCCAGTTGATTGAATTCTTCTACTTCACATGAATCTTCAGAAGAAAGGTTCTAAAGGCATCTATCCCTTCCTTGGAAAAATCAGGATCATATTTATTAGGGTCTAAGTAAGATGTACCTCACTTTATATAATAGGTAATGCTCCTGAAGGATTATATGTAAAATATTTGTGACACTGGGCGAATCAACTAACCTCTCAAAGTCTGTTTTATCCTCTATAAAATGGACATGATAATGTTTGCATAGTTTATCATAGAGGGTCAGCTTTTAAGTATGACAAAGTTGCTCATTATTATCAATGACATATCATAACATTAGAATTTTGAACTTACCCACTTTCTCTCACCTCCAGAGTGATCTCTAAAATACACATTAGAGGAATATTTTGAAGAGAAACTAGATAGTAATTTCCTTGAATTACCTGGCATGATTTTCATTAATTAATTAATAAATTTATAATTCTTTCATTAAAAGATGGCTATTGTCAGGAAATTCCTCTCAAGAATGCTCTTGTAGAGTATGATTTGTGTTTGAAGAAGTGAAGTTTAAATGAAATTCAGAAGGACTCTTGGAAGAAGCTGATGAAGGGAGAGAGACAGACAGAAAGAGAAACAGAGACAGAGACACAGAGAGGGAATAAAAGAGAGATGCATAGACAGAAATAAAAATCACAGGCAGGAAACCATCTAGGTGTCAACATTCTGAGTTTAGTGATCCAGGGTATCAAGTTTTGTGGGGAGGAAGCAATATGAAACTGATTGGTTAAGATCTTCCAAATGCAACTTGTGTAGTAGCTGTGTACCAGGGAATGGACATTTTGATCCAATTGTACTGTGACAGACCGTACTTTGATATGTCAATTGGCTCTGCCCCCATTGGGGCACAGTGGAACCTGAGGGAAGTATAACTCTGTACAAAGTTGCGCCAGGAAAGGCAAGGAAGGTAAAAGTTTTGAAAAGTCCTCTAGACTGGGCAACAGAAAATCACTGAAGGGTTTGAGCAGAACAATGACATGATCAGATCAGCATGTAGATCTTGCTTCAGGGTGAAGAGTGAATTGGAAAGAAAAGAAAGTGGAGGTGGAAAAAGTAGTTAGAAAGCTATTGTACTATTTCATGTAGGTAGTAATGAGAGCTTGTATTAATATTGGGAGGGGACAGAGGATAGAATAGGAAACCGAAAATGGTGGATGGATTTGAGAGCTCTGTTGGAAATGGAATTGACAGATCTTAGAAACTGATTGGATGTAGGAAGAAAAGAAGTGAGATAAAATAACACTGAGATTTCAGGTATGAGGTGGATGGATAGATGGGGTGCCATTAACATAAAGTGATAAAGAGTTAGTTTTGGAAAAAAAGATAGTTAAGTTATTAATAATTTAGTGGACAGTTTGGGGGTACCAATGGAACATGCCAGGTGACAAAGTCGAACGAGCGCATGCAGTTTTATGATCTACCATTCTCATCTATACCTCCTGGTCATTGCTGGAATTATCCATCCCACTCCCATATTGTCAGATAAACAATGGGCTATTTATCTGGACTTTTAATTAATATTTGCCTACATTTTCTTTGATTACCCATCTGAGATTACTTTAAGTCCTGTTTTGTAGTGTTCAAACAAAACTTTTTAAAATGTGGGGCTCTTAACCTGGGGTTGGTGAAACTGTATTTCTAAAAATATTTTGTTGACTTTATTTCAATATAATTGGTTTCTTTTGTATCATATTTTATTACTTTAAACATAATTATTTCAAGGGGTCTTTCCATTGGCTTCACCAGACTGCTAAAAGGATCCATAACACAAAAACATTAAGACCCTTTAATCTAAATAGATGTTTCCAGTTATTTAACTGTTTTTTTGTTTGCGTGTTTGTTCTTGTACATGTAAAGCCCCACATTAAAATGGATGAATAACTTATGGGTTGTTCACCAGTCAGTGTTCCTATTTCAGAGTAAAGTGGGTTTGTCAGTATCAATATCATTTCTGAAACTGTTCTTTTAAGAAATAGAAAGAAACGTGGCAGGTAAGCCCTGGACTGATGTTACAGGGACACAGCACTGGAGCATACATTGAACTAATGGGACAAATGATTTGTCATTTATGTAGCTCTCAGAGCTTTTGTCTTTTATGTTTCTGTTTCTGTTTATCTTAATATTCTGTATTTGCCCTCCTCTCTAATGATGTCTCTTTCCTGTTATCAGCTGGCTGACTTCCACTGATTTCACTGTCATAAGGACTCTCTCCGACTTTGCAATTTGGACTGAAGTGTGTCCTTTGGTAATAATTTTTGTTATCTGTTCTGGTTTCTGAGGATCCTGACTGTCAGGGATCACGATGATTTCTCCCTGGACAAAAGTGCTTTTTAATGGGCTTTGTCAGCAGCTCCTAAAACGACCTTAGCACCTGGAAATATAACATCCAGAGCTTTTTGAACAGTAGACTTCTACTTAATACATGTTAGCAGCAGCCAATGTGATTGCAACAGAATGAATACTACAGCTGGAGTTCGAAATCTGATACTTATTAGCCGTGACCCTGGGCACAACACTCTGAAACTCAGTTCCTTGTTTTGTAAAATTTGTAAAATATTTAGCCTACTCACAGGGTCTGAATTGATTTCAATTTTTCTTCCTTACTCCCTGTTCTACATGTCTGACTCTTTGCGACAGCCATTTGGGGTTTTCTTGGCAGAGACACTGAGATGGTTTGCCATTTCCTTCTCCACCTCATCTGACAGATGAGGAAACTGAGGCAAGGTTAAGTGACTTGTCTAAGAATGTAAAAGATAGTGTCTGAGACCAGATTGGAAATCAGATCTTCCTGACTCTAGGCCCAGAGCTCTATCCACTTGGCCACCTAAATGACAAGCACAGGACCACTTACTAAAAAAGTGCTTACTAAAAATGATTTTCTATAGTTATGATTATGTGATGACACAGAATATCTATCTCTATTTTAAATGACTTATTTGTAACTCTTTTATGATATTAATTTAGCATGTTCATTTTTTTATTCTTATCTTTCTTCCTTCTTAGGATGCCCAAATCCTTGTACAAGTTTGTTCATAAGCTTTGGTTTTCTTTCCTTATCACCTACTTCTGAATTCTTTATAATGTCATTTACATCCCTATCTCTACTGAAACTGAAGCTTATCAATGAACTCCTAATTAGCCAATCCAATGACCTTTTCTCAATCCCTAGCCTTAACTTCTCTGCTCATTTGAACACTTCTGGCTTCCTTCTTGATCATTTATTCTCTCTTGGCTTTTGAGATAGCACATTCTGCTGGTTCTCTTGCCTCTTCACTACCCACAAAAGAGTCCATATACAATATTTATGAGTAGCAAGTGATAAAAAAAAGAAAGCAGTGAATCAGATTCAGGATAACATCGTCTATCTGAATTTTTACAGCTGAGTTTGCTTCCAGTTTTCCATTCCTGACATAAGGGTGCTTGATAATAGTAAATCTAATACCAGCGACAGATTAATCATTAAAAGTATACAAGCTTATGCAATTCAACTACTTAAAAAAAACAAACAACTGATGTTTACCTACCAAATAAACCTAACCAAACCAAACTAACCAAACAGACAAAAAAACCTAGGCCTAAAGCTCAGTCTGGCATTCACAGGCATCTTCAATATTGGTCCCTAGTTATGCTTCCAGTCTTATCTTACATTACTACTCTTTATGTATTTATCATCCCAGTCAGAATAAACTATTATCCATTCCCTAGAGGCAGTCTACTATGCTTTCCTACCTCTGTCTTTTGGCTCAGTATGTCCTCCTTTCTCTGATGTCTTCACCTATTCTGTCCTCCTGGAGCTCAGCTTCCTTCCTAAAGAAATCCCTTATTTTCACAGATGAACATGTTTTATTCCCTTATCAAAACTTGTAGGCACTTTATACAGATGTATATTTATTTTCTATCTTCCATATGTATTTCTTTATATGGTGCATCAAGCCATGGAGTAACATCTACTGGGAATAATATTTACTATAATGGTGACATAGGCTAGGCTAGTTTTGTGGTATGTCTTTTGTTTTTTATTACTGCTCCCCCTCCCAATGGCAATGAAATCATCCTCAGGATTTAATCAGTCTAGGTAGCTAAACCAAAACCACTGATGTACCTTCCTGGTCACCTCAGGAATAAAGACCCCAACATATGAGGAGTCAGTACCTTTAGGCTTAATGAACTACTTGTTGCCATTTATCATCAGACTGGTCTGATATTGTGAACTGTCATGGTCAGAGACTATATCTCTTTACCTTTTGTCTCTCCCCTCCCTGCTTCCATCCCCAGCGCCCACACGCGAATGTCCAACAGAATACACTGATGATTAGTCAATTTCTTGAATGAATGTGTGGGGAAGTGAACAGGACGGTTCTCAGAGGCTGACTTCAGCAATCATCCTGAGGTTGACAGCTTTCAGCGAGCCTCCTTACTGCCCTTGCATTAATATTCCTTACCAAATCTCCCAGTTATTGCACCATGTACCTCCTTGGCATGTTTGTAACATAAAGACCCTTCCCTCCTTAGAAATGGTCCTGCTTCAAGGCATGCTGACTCCAGCTTGTTCTATATCAGCCATTTTGCTGTAAACAAACAAACATCTAGCAAATTATAAGATCAACTGTGGCTGCCAGCTGTCTTAAGGGTCTCCTTTCCTCCTCCTATCATAATAAAAAGACTTGGATGCTAAAACAGGAGCATTCCAGATTCTATGAGAAAAGTCCTCCTCCCTATCTGGCCTGATAGGCAGTTCTCTTTAACTTAATGAAAATAGTTAGTTGTAAGTAATAATACATATTTTTATCAGTATTTTTATAACCACTTGTGTTTTATGAATTGCCATATTTCTTTTCTTTGTGTCACACAATGATACACTGTATAATGTTTAGCTTGTGAATGTTGCCCTAAAATTTTGTATAAAAGGAATCTCTTATGCCAGGCTTGGTGTAGATGCCTCTCACCTTGGTATGTCTGTTGGATGGCTGGAATAAACGCCTCTTTGCTTCACTCTTGCCTTGCTATTGCTATCATCTGACCCTGACCTTAAGAACCCAAATTGATGAGTACTTACCCTCTTGGTTATTCGAAAAAATTTCCACAATAAATGATTTAGTCCATTATTGAGAATCAGTGTATTACCTAATAATGTGGGGAAAACGGGGAAGAAATGTATCATTGCTCTCATCCCACCTTTTGTTTAGATTGGGCAAAGTGATTAGGATTCTTTCAAAGTGAAAGCCTGACAGATTTTCCATTGACTTTATTCTTTCATTTAATATTTATTTAGCACCTACTATGTGCAAGTCACTGTTGAAACAAATATAAACACTTGGAGAACTTTTAAAAGATACAATTCTAGTAATAATGAGAATTTTTTTTCTAAAGATATGAACAAGTTCTACCATAAGAATTAATGAATGGTATTATTTCTTTTTTCCATTCTAATACTTGAAAAAGATTCACTCATTTCATTCACTTATTTGGCAATTCAACATTCATTAAATATCTAACATTACATGTTAAAAAAATAAATGAGATACAAGTCCCTTATCTTCACAGAATTTATAACTGCATAGAGAAAGATAAGGCACGGTTATAGATATTTCAAAAATTACTCAGGAAAATTCTACCAAATATCTGTGAGTCGGCACAAAAACATGTAAAATAAATGCACACACACATACACGTACACACACAAATATATTCTTTAACAAACTTGGTAGCATTCCAGGGACACTTTCCTGGGAAACTGCACACTTCCTAGCTAGGATTATGAAGACATATGTATTGGAGAGAAGTGTTGAAGGGAAACTCATATTACTCTAGGAAATGCATATTGTGTTTTCCATTATACTCTGATTCAGCTATGATCTCACCCATGAGGGCAGTTCCTTTAGAGCAACCTATCCTCCTCTTCTCATTGTGTGTCATTTCTGTCCATTTCTTTTAGCACATTTTTCAGAGAAAATCTACAGAAAACATTAAAAGTCTTTCTCTGGTTCTTTGAGTATGTCATAAATATCTACTTCATACCAAGCCTCTCTATCTGCTATCTCTATCTTTTCTACATAACTAGACCATTTCCATTTCTATTCCAGCATGTTCTTGATGATTACCTATTTTCACATTTGTCATGTACAAGAATTTGGCTGTATACAAATCCAACAAGGACCTAGCATGCATCTTTCCATTACTACGTGAGTCATCTACATTTTTAATTCTTATGAGACTATAGTATTCTATGAATTATAACCATATAACTCCAATGAGAAAATATTAGTGAACCTTGACCACAGCAACCAGACTGGGACCATTGAAAATTGTGCACAATTTCACAAGTCTAACCCAACCCAATTCCCTACAAATATTAAATTCTGGAAACAGTTCACTATTTCTCAATGATGTCATCAACTCCCATTGGTTCAATGATCATCTCTGAGCAGATGATTCATATCTACACATCTAGCTCTCTCATTCCTAGGCTCCAGTCTCACATAACCAACTGCTTGATAAATATTTCTAACTGGGTTTCCAAAGGCATTTTAAATCTTCTATGATCCAAATTGAACTTCATTATCCTCTGCCCTCACATTCCTTCATAAAACAAACAAGCAAATAAATAAATTCACCCTTTTCACTAACTTCCCAATATCTGTCCAAGACACCATTCATTATCTGTCCAGTTATCCAGATTTAACTTTAAGTCAACTTCAACTCCTTCCTCTTTCTCAGTCCCTATAGCTAATCAGTTCTCAAGTCCTATTGATTTCTCCCCTGTGTTCAGTTGACATTTCACTCAAATGACTACTATTCTAAGTAAAGGCCTCAATGTCTCTTGCCTGTACTATTACAATTGTTTCCTCGTTGGGTTCTCTGCATCAAGAATCTCCCCATTCTAAGCTGTTGAATTGATTTTTCCAAAGCACAGGTCTGGTCATATCAATCCCTTGCTAAACAAAACTAAACAAAACAAAAACTTTTGGTGATTCCCTCTTGCCTCTAAGATGAATACAAATTAAAATACAGCTTGCTCTGTTTAGCATTTAAAGTCTTCACGATCTGATTCCAACCTATTTTCTAAGCTATTTATGTAACCTTCCTCCCCCTCATCCTGTGTCATTTCCCCCAGGCCTGGCTCCCAACAAACTCTGTATTGCAGCCAATGTGAACTTCCACTTGTTCTCTTTACAAAACATTCCAGCACAGTGTAGTGGATAGAGTGCTGGATTTGGAATCAGAAAGAGAAGGGTTCAAACCTTGTCCCAGATACTTCCTTCTTGTGGGACTCTGGGCAAGTCACTTAGCTTCTCTGTGCCTAAATTCACTCACCTATATAATGAACATAATATTAGTACTTATAATACAAGGATGTTGTAAAGATCAAATGAAATTATGCATATCAAGTGTTGTGTAAACTTTAAAGCACTACAAAAGTGCTTTTATTATTAATTATTAATATTATCTCCCCACTCTAATGGGTTCTGCAAGGCTGAAGCCCTTATCCAGAATATTTTCTCTTCTTATCTCCAACTTCCACGCCAAAGTCAAGTGCTACTTGTTTAACAGAGCTTTTCCTCATTCTCAGACTGGTTAGTTACACTCACCCTGTATTCACTGTTTATGTATTTGCATTTATTTATCTGTGTTCATGTTGTTTTCCTTCACTAGAATGCCATAAAGGCAAGAAATCTCATTTTTGTCCCTCTGTTCTTACAACCTACTTCAGTGTTTTACATGGGATAGGCACTTAATAAATTTTTTGCAATTGAACTGAATCCATATTGTCTTTCTAAGATAAGAATGTATGAGTTTTACAAACACATATCTCTTAATAGAATAATTCACTGGGCTAATTATACAACTACATGTCCTACTTTGAGTAATATTCCCATCAATTTTGTGTCTGCAACATTTATGGTAAGGACAATCTCTCCTGAACAGTTACGGATTTTACTTAGGCAGATTGGTAATGTTGTATAATTCCATTCATATACATACAAAGTCAATAGCACATTGAAGCATTTAAAGAAACAGTGATAGATAAACAGGGTTGACAGAGCACTGTCTATGGAATCAGAAAGACCTAGTTCAAATCCAGCCTTAGACACATACTAGCCATGTGACCATGGGCAAGTCACATAAACTGTTTCCTCATCTATAAAATGGGGATGATAATAGCACTTTTCTCCCAGGGTTCTTATGTTGATCAAATGAGATAATTATAGAATGCTTGGTAGCATAGGAAGTTAGCTATCATCATTATTATTTTATTTGTTTTTCTGGCTGAACACCCTCCACAATACTTTCAGATCTTTGAAGGACATACTTGTCTACTTGACTTTTACTTTGTTTAACACTGATATTCAAGACTCATAGTGTAAAGCAAATATTATTGGATGTGGATTCTAAGGATATGAGTTAAAATCATGGTTCTATTATTTATTACGTACATAACTTTGGTAAAGTCACTTAATTTCTCTGGAACTCAACTGTCTTATCTATTTAACGAAGGGATTGACTAGATGACCTGTAACAGCCTTATGAGCTTTAAATTCTATGTTTATTGAAAAAAGTGATTTCCATCATCACATTTGACAGACATATACAGGACAACACCCAGAGCTGGTAGTATCTTACTTGGGGAAAGTTCTTAAGTCAGCATTTTATTCAACTAAATCAAATACTCTTAAAAAAAAAGAATAAACATCTTATTTTCTATCTATATCTTACTTGCTGTAGTTTAAAGCAAGTTAGGGGGCTATAAAGAGGTAGTTCTAGGTTAAAAATTATCTGAGAATGTGTGCTTCTTCTGATATAATGGGAAGGTTACTGAACTGAGGGTCACAGGGCCTTTGTTTGAATGCAGACTCTGATATTTACTACTGGGGAGATCTTTGAAAATAATTTCATCTCTTCAGAACTCATTTTGGGGCTAGATGACTAGATGTTCTCTAAGGTCCTTTTATCTCTAAATACAATGATCCTACTTATTTTTTCATTAGGATCATCTCAGTGTGTGAAGAGGTCATAGATTATTTTCAAAAAAAGATTTTATAGCAATAAAAAGTATATTGGTTGGAAGTTCCTGATGTTTTCTTGGTCATTTTTTTTTAAATAAAAGAAGTGACCATAGTTATTTCCATACTTCCGTAATTTCCCTCTCTTCGAGATATTTTGAGAGTTGATCCTTGAGTGTCTTTATAATTACATCACCTTCTAGCCATTCTTCGTGACACCATCTTCTTAAGTTGTGATTAGGGGAAAAGGAAGGGAACAAACATTTACTAATCACATAGTATGTTTAAGACACTGTGCTGAGCACTTTCAAATAACTTAGTCGATCTTTGCAACAACTTTATGAGATAGGTGCTATTTTTATTTCTATTTTATAGCTAAGGAAACCAAGGAAGATGGAAGGTAAGTGATTAGTCCAGGGTAACATAGTTTGTATATGTCTGGGGCCATATTTGAACTGAAGTCTTCCTAACTCCAGGCCCTTTTCTGATATATCCTTTGAGAACATATGCTCACCTCCCTAGCACAATGGAATATTAGATTACCTCGTATGAGGAAATGTGTATTAGGAAATGTGTTTTTTAAAATTATAAACATATGTTGGTTACATAGTAACCTACTCTGAACTACATAAATCTAAATTAGACTTTATTGTTTTTTTAATCTTCACAGTTTATGACAGACTATAAACTGTTCCATAGTAAACTCTCTGTTAACTAAGTGGGGAATATGGAGGTTTTGGGTTAATATAACATTATGCATGGATTAGCAGTTTTCAAAGAATTAAGAGAATACAACATAATTAGTACTAAAACTATATTGAATCTACCAAAACTATGTTTGTGAAATGCAAACATCTCACTACTTGAGAAGAAGATAAAAGGGCTTGGGGAATGATTTTCTACACTCTAGTTTGTTAGACTAAATGAAGTGTTTCTAATTTCTAAACATGGTGGAAGAAATAATCTGTTAAAGTTGTGAGCAAAAAGATCCTGAAAGGCCAGAGAAGAATCAAAGCTAATGCCATCTGTTTAGCTAATGGAGAAAAAGATGAGAAGGAAAGGACGGAAAAAAAGTCGGGTCTTCTGAAGAACTGGCAATATACCACAGGATGTAAAAGAAAGTTTGTTTGTTTTAATTTGGGAAAGAATGTTCATCTGATTTCAATATTTCTGCTACTGGCACTACACGTGTCCCACTTTCAAAATTTTGGGGTTAAATCTGACTCTTCTCTCTCATATCTAAACAGTTACCAAACTGAATCAATTCTATCTTGGCAACGTCGCTCACATTTCTCTCTCTATACTATACTCCATTGTCATTTTTGCAATTCTAGTAGGGGTCTTTATTACTTTTCACCAGGTCTATTATGATGAACTGGACAGGTTTCTACATCCAGTTTTTCCCATATATTACCTATTTCACATAATGTACCTTCCTTATGCATAATTCCCATGGTTATATGCCTCTCCTTACATCAGAAATCTTCAATAGATCCTTGTCATCTATCATGTAAAGTTCAATTCCTTTGCCTGATGTTTAAGGACCATCACATTCTTATTCCACTTTTATTTCTCTATGCTGTCTCATATTACTGCCTTTAACACATCTCTATATTTTAGCTAAGCTGGGTTTCTCTCTTTTCTTTGAATATGGAGTTTGATCTATCCCACCATGGAGTCTTTGTTAAAAATCTATTTTATTTTATTTTATTTTAAATTTTTTTCCTGGAGTCTTTTCTTATGCAGTTATTTTGCTTTTGTTTTTTATGTATACATATAAACATACATACATACATACATATATACATACATACATACATATGTATATGTGAAAATATCTGGGGCATCCTCTCCTGCCTTCATCACTTGCTAAAATTCTACCTATGCTTTAAAGTTCAACTCAGATCTCACCTATTCTTTGACACCTTCCCTGATCTTCTAGTGGTTACCTTTCCTCCTCAGACCTTACAGACCTTACAATTATCTTGACTTATGTTTAATCCCCTTACTAGGCAATGAAAGTAGGGAGCACATCTTATCTAAATTTGCTATATTCCCCTCTAGTATAATTTTTGATCACAATAATGTTTGTAGAATGTTTGTAAAATGAATTATGAATGAATGAATAAACTTCAGTGGCTTCCTATTGTATCTAAGATGAACTATACATTTCCCTGTTTAGTTGGCCCAATCTATCTTTCTAGCCTCATTAGATTTTACTTTCCTTCCTATATTCCGTGAAGAAGCAAAACAAACTTACTCTGTGTTCCTCAGACAATGCACTCCATCTCCTGTTTCCATGAATTTTCATTTACTGTCCTATAACCCAAACTCCCTCCTTACCTCTACCTCAGAGTCACTTTTCTTCCCTTACAAGAGAGCTTAAATACCATTTTCTGCATAAGCCTTTCCTCAAGCCCCCTGATAGCCTCTCTCCCAAACTAGGCTGTATTTAAACTATTTTGCCTATATTCATTTTATATTTATGCTGCATGTGCTTATATATGGGGCAACTAGGTGGCAGAATGGATAGAAGAGCAGCCCTGAAGTTAGATGAACATGAATTCAAATCTTGCCTCTGACATTTACTACCTGTGTGATCCTGGGCAAGTCACTTAACCCTGTTTCCTCAGTTTCCTTGTCTACCAAAGGAAAGATAAACCACTCCATTATCTTTGCCAAGAAAACCCTAGATGGGTTCATGGAGAGTTGATCATGACTGACACAACTCAACAACAACATACTTATATGTGAACTTATATGATACTGTCTCCATCATTAGGATACAATGAGCTTTCCATTCTGGTAGGTATTGCTTCATTCTTTGTACTTGTATCCTCAGCATCTAGCATGAAATCTATAAGATATGATTAGTAAATACATGATGGCTTAATTAAATGAATGGAGCTTCTTGTTCTATAGGAACCAGAAGGCACACACAAAAATATGAAGGTGTTTCCAAGTGTAAGAGTTGATGGATGGCTTCATGCAAAGGAGCACATATTTATACCTAAAATATCCAATTATGAAGCATATTGTCTTCCTCAGTTGTGTTTTTGGAACTTGACAAATAATCTAGCAAATCCCATAAAGCTGATACTCAATTTGATTCATTCATGTGTGAACAGATAATACAGTTAAGAGAAATATATAAAGTATAATTAAGCAACATGAAAATATAAAAGTGCAAAATCAAAAGGTATGTGACCCTGCAGAGATGGTGTTTTCTTCTCTTTTTCCATAGAAGACTAGAACGTTAGAAGAGGAAAGTATGATATGTAGAATGAAGCTTAGCAAGTATATAATAGCTAACTTGTCTCTATGTAGTTTACAGTTAAGATATGTAAAACTTAAAGATTGCAAAACTGCATAAAATTTATACATGTTATCTCTTTTAGTCATTACGACAACTCTGGAAGATATATATTGTTATTATCCTCGTTTTACTGATGATGAAATTGAGACAGACAGAGGCTGGAGTTAACCTGAACAGGGTTATATAGATAATAAATGTCAAAGACTGGATTTGAATTCAGGTCTTCCTGATAAGAAGTCCTGAAATTCTATGCACTATGTCACCTGCTTCTAAACAAGTAAATAAACTGGCTAATCTGAGTTCAGATAAAAGAACAATTCTTCCTTGTCTTGAAATTGACTTAAGATACTGACAGCTAGGTGCTACAGTGGATAGAATACTGGACTCTGAATCAAGAAGTCATTGTCATGAGTTCAAATCTGCCCTCAGACACTTACTAGGTATGTGACCCTGGGTAAGTTTCTTAAACCTATTTGCCTCAGTTTCATCATCTATGAAATGAGCTGGAGAAGAATATGACAAATCAGCCCAGTATCTTTGCCAAGAAACCTCAAAAGGTTCACAAAGAGTCAGATAAGAATGAAACAACTGAAGAACAGAAATTGACATGATAGTCAAGAAATAGAGTAAATTTTATGAAGAATGGAAAGAACATGTTTGGTCAGAAATGGGTTGATTTCCACAACTGATTATAGAAATGCAAATTAAAACAATTCTGAGGTACTACCTCATACCTATCAGATTGGCTAATATGACAAAAAAAAGGAAAATGATAAATTTTAGGGAAGATTGTGGGAAAATTGGAACATTGTTGGTAGAGTTGTGAACTGATCCACCCATTCTGGAGAGCAATTTGGACCTATGCCCAAAGGGCTATCTAACAATACCACTACTAGGTCTGTATCCCAAAGAGATCATTAAGTCCCAATAGGACCCACATGTGCAAAAATATTTATAGCAGTTCTTTTTGTGGTGGCAAATAACTGGAAATTGGAAATCAACTGGTGAATGACTGAATAAGTTGTGATATATGAATGTAATGGAATACTATTGTGCTACAACGTGCAGGTGGATTTCAGAATAACCTGGAAAGACTGACATGAACTGATGCTGAGTGAAGTGAGCAGGACCAGGAGAACATTGTACTCAGTAACGGCAACATTGTGTGATGACTGACTTTGATTGACTTAGCTTTTCTCAGCAATACAATGATCTAAGACAATTCCAAAAGGCTCATAATGGAAAATGCTGCCCATATCCAGAGGGGGGAAAAAACAAAACAAAACTATGTAGTCTGAATGCAGATCAAAGCATACTATTGATCTTTGGTTTTTCCCTTTTGTTCTCATTCTTCTTTCACAACATGACTAATGTGGAAATATGTTTAATAAGATTGTATGTGTACAGTCTATATCAGATTGCTTGCCATCTTGGGGAGGGGAAAGAAGGAGGGAGAAAAATCTTATAAAAAGTGAATGCTGTAAACTATCTTTATGTGGAATCGGAAAAAAGTAAATACTATTAAGTAGAAAAAATAAAAGAAAACAATAAATGATGGGGGCAGAAGAGTGAAGAACATAAAAGTTCAGGAATCACCAAAAGATACCATGCTGAAACTGCTTGTTTTTTCTTAATGTTTCAATATTATGAATTGTCAAACACTGAGAGTCTGGGTGAAACAAATGCTAACATTTTCCATTTATTTATGAAAGTCAAACACCAAAAAAGTGTTGATTTCATTGAGTGATTTTAAACTGAAAATGAAAAGGTAGAGAAAAAGAGGCCCAGACAAAACTGTCAAACTGGATACTACAGATAAAAACATGTAGGATATAAGAGAAAATAAAGTGGAGGAGGCACTCATGAAACTGTGTAAGAAAAGAACTGAGAATAGATTTGAGAGCAATCTTGGAA
>CM053596.1:210582331-210600162 GCA_028646575.1 Pseudocheirus occidentalis
ATACATGTATACCTACTCATATGTCTATATAGGAGGGTATATATGCGTATGAATACATATCTGGGCATGGGTATATATGTGTAAATAGAGGGTTCAGGATCAATTGATTAGAAAGAGATGATACTTCAAAAGGTGAAATTTTGAAGTGGGAGAGGACTTGAATAAGAGGAGATAGGGAGAGACAAAATGGGGTTAATCATCCCATATAAAAGACGCAAGGGATGACTGTTGCAACTTTACTTTCATTTACTCTCATTAAATTTGGCTTTCGGAAGGAATGATATAAACTCTAAACTGAGTATCTTGCCACACAGGAGAATAGGGGGGATGGGGATGAGAGGGGGGGTGATGGAAGGAAGGGCAGGGTGGGGGGGAGGATTGTGGGAAGCACACACCTCAGTAAAGGGTCAGGGACAAGGTAGAGAACAAAACAAGGTGGGGGTGCAGGATAGGAAGGAGGGACATACAATCAGCCTCTCACAATTTGCCTACCATAGAGATGTCCTGCGTAATTACACATGATGTACAGCCTGTATTGAATTGCTGCTCCTTCCGGTGGGAGTGGGTGACAAGGGAGGGATCGCAAAAATCTAAAATTTAAAACTATACAATCAAATGCAACTGGGAAATAAGACATACAGGGACAGGGGTAGGGAGACCATTCCTGCCCTACTAGAAAGTTAGAGAGGCGTTGGAGGAGGACATAAAAGGGAACAGATTGTGGGAGGGGCTTTATGATAGGATCACTGTTTTGGGCTTGGGGGTAGGGGAAAGAAGGGGAGAAAATTTGTAACTCAAAACTGGGAGTGAATGATGTAATCAAGAAAATAAATTTAAATTTAAAAACAATATATCTGATATAGAATATCAACCCAGGTATGGCAGATTTGAAGCTGAATGCCTTATCTGCCATCCTAGGCTGCCTCTCAAATTCCGTAGAAAAAGTTATGAAGACCAATTTGTGCAGGGTCCTCAGTCCTCTGCTCTTTCCTGAAGGTTCTTCAGCAGAGAAACAGCCACTGATGCATGCCCTTGAATCACAGAATGTTAATGCAAGAAAGGATAATAGATATCATCTAATCCATCTGGCTTATTTTCCAGATTGAGAAACTAAGCACCAAAAAGGTTGAATAACTTTTCCTAGGTCATAAATTAGATGATGAAGAGCCAGGAATTGACGTCAAGGATGATGATTCCTGATGGAGCTCTCTTCCCACTCTGTCATATTGTCTCTCTGGGCACAGACTCAGATCTTCATAGCACTTTGGCTTTTGATCGGTCCAATCATAGAATGTACAGGTGGGAGATGTGTTTTGGAAGAACTTGGGATGTTAACTCCCCCATCCAAAGAAGACCTGCTTTCAGTGCAGGGTGTCTCTGTGTGTGAGAAAATCTTGCTTTCATCCTCTGAAGCCAGACACTCCTTTGTCACAGTTTTCCAGCAGCCTTCCCTAGCTTCTCAGGGTGTATTCATCATTTCACTTCTCAGTGTCAGAGCTGACTCCTTATTTTATGGTCCTTATTTAATCTGACACTTGTAGCTCTCCGACTTCCCTGCACTCCTCACACTCCCAATTCAGCTTTGTCTGCTCATTAAAACTACAAAGGGCACCATATCCTTACATTAAATTACAGCCCTTGCCTAAATCTATGATTCACCAACATCAAAGGCTGTTTCGAGTTTCAAGGATGCAATGATTTTAGTTTTCCCTTAGGTCTATATTTTAGGATGTTTTAATAATAATAACCTTCCTTGAAATTTACTGTGGTATGAATACAATGATTTTAAATTGTTTTCAGGGATAGAACATGCAAGAAAAAAAGATACACTAGGTTATAACTGCTTAGAGAGCATCCAGACATGAAAAATGAATATTTGCCCTGTAAACTGTCTAGTGCTCTAGTCCACTATGCATTTGGTTGCTATAGTCACCAAAAACATTCTTATGGCTTCCAGCTTTTCTCATCTTTGTAACAACATTGGTCATCCATGACACTGACTTTTAAGCCTAAAGACCTGGGTTCAAACTCCACTTCTGCCATAAGGAAGTCATTGTAGTCACTGTAGTTTTAAGGTATCATTTTTCCCTTCTCTAAAAGAAGGGGGTGGATAGGACAATCCTTACAGTACCTTCTAACTCTATCACAATATGATAGGATTGTCTCATCATCAAGGTCCCTAATGAATTTTCTCATGAGGGTTCTCTTCCCCAATACAATGCTCTACAGCAACTCTACTATCAGAGGACTTGGGTTCAACTCTTGCCCCCAACAACCTGTGTGATCTTGGGTAATCAACCAATCAATCAATCAACAAGTATATATTAAGAAACTATTATCTACCAGGACTGGTATAAAAGCCTTGAGAAGACAAAGCAATAAAATGAAAGTTTACATTCTATCATGGGAAAGAATATATAAATATGTAGGTATCTACAGAAATACATAGATATATATACACACACATACACATACACATACATATACACGTACACGTACACGTACACATACACATACACATACACATACACATACACATACACATACACATACACATACATATACATATGGCAGTTAGAACACTAGCATTTGGGAAAATCAGTAAAGGATTCATATGGTCTTGAATATAATCTCAGTCTTGATGGAAGTGAGGGATTCTATAAGGAACAGGTAAAAAAGAAATACATTCTAGGTATGGGCAATGCCCAGTGCAAATGGAAACTGAGATGGAGTGCTATGTTTAGAAACCAAAGAAAAACCTTCTTTGGATGGATCACAGAAAACAGGAAGTAGAGCAATATATAATGACTAAGGGGAGAAAAGTTTGGGCTCAGCCTATGAAGAACTTTAAAAACTAAACAAAAGAGTTTATATCCAGGGGTGGGGAACTTGTGGCCTGGAGACCATAGATGACCCTCTAGGTCCTCAAGTGGGACCCTTTGACAGAATCCAAGCTTCATAGAACAAATCCCCTTAATAAAAGGATTTGTTCTATAAAACTTAGACTCAGTCAAAGGACCCAGAATGCCACCTGTGGCCCCCACCCCATCCTGCCCCAGTTTATATATTATTCTACAATTAAGACAATAGGGAGTCCATGGGGTTCATTGACTATAGAAATACTTGGGCTTAGAGAAAATCACTTTATCAGTGACATAGAAGATAGATTAGAGCAGGAGGAGAATTAAAGGAGGACAACGAATTAGGTGGCTATTGCAATAGTCCAGATGAGAAATAATGGAAGTCTGAAACAAGGATGGAACTATGTGAACAGTGAGAAAGCAATAAATACTGGAAATTATGGAGAGGCAGAATTGGCAAGATTTGGCAACTGATTAGATATATGGAGTCAAGGAGAACAAAAAAGCAAGGATAACCCTAAGATTATAAACCTAGGAGACTAGAAAAACAGTGGTGTCCTTGACAAAAAAAAAACAAAAAAACAAAAAAAGTCACTTAATCTCTCTAGAACAGGAGTTCTTAACTGGTTTTTGTGTCATTGACCTCTTTGACAGTCTGGTTCAATCCATTGATTCCTTAGAATAATATATTTATACAATTAAAGGAAATGCTAAATTTCAGTTAGAGGTTAGTGAAAAAGTAAAAAAAAATTTTTTTTCCGTATCCAAGTTCACAAATCCTTGAAATATATGCATGGACCTGAGGTTAAGAATGGCTACTTTAAACCTGTTTTGCATGTGTGAAATAACAGGGTTGGACACTGGTTGGCCTCCAAGTGCCCTTCAAACTCTATGATTATACACACACACACAGAGATGCATGTACACACATATGTATGCACACATGTATATGCATGTGTATATACATGCATATACATGTATATACTTACATAACATATACATGTGTGTGCACATGTGCACACACACGTGTGTGTATTTAGTATTTATCTTAGTTTTTTTTAAATGCTTCTCAGGGACTTTCAGAGAATACATCCATCCATCCCCTTTTCAAGGTTGTCTTCAGATATGACTAATCAGAACAACGGCCCCCGTGTTGGAGTACCATGGCCCTGGATTAGGATTAACAATTAGAAATTGTTGAGAAGTGTTTTGAAGAGGTGGAGGGAGAGGGGATGAGAAGGGATGATCAATTTGATTTTTAAGAAAGGGTGAGTTCATGAAAACAAGCTCTCAATAACATCCACTTCATTGGTCACAAAGGCAAAGGAAATGAGAACTTCCCGCACCACTTTCACATACGCTTGCAGGTTGTATGCCAAGCTTGTTTTGATTTTGTCCCTTCGAACAGTCCCTGTGATTTACTCCAGGTTCCTCACTCACCCAAATATAGGGCTGAATTGTGCTGTGTTAGAGATGGGCTTTCTAATGTAACTTTGGATAGCTGCTCTGGACTTTGTTTTCTTAACTAGTAATTAAAACATAATGAAGAATTTGTTATATTATAAAATTATATAGATATAGATATATATATACATATAGATATATAAAGAAGAGACAGACAGGGAGAGAATTGTTCTAATAACCAGAAAGTATCACCCAAGAGGACAGAAAATACCTTTGCAAAATGTATTAAGTCACTTCACATTTAACAGTGTGTTTTTTTATAAGTACCAAATGATAATAATCTACAGAAGTGCTATACTTTCTCCTTATTGGTGGGATATGAAAGTGGAAGAAGTAGAGGGGGGATGAATGATATTTTTTGCTGCTTATTTGAAGTTTTTCTCCTACGAGCCTGAATTCTAGTAAATTATTCTGCTGGAACACATTTGTAGGGAGAATATGAAGCATGACTCAGCAATCTGAGAGAAGAAAAGTGGTTAAAGCCAGAAGCTAGGAAGGACAGAGACAGTTGTTCACTGACTTTAGGGCATGTCTGTGATCTCAGCTTTGGTAGTGAACTAAAATGCAGAAAAATTCACTAGAAACAAGGAGTCAAAGAAAACAAGGAAAATCAGTGGTGAGTGAGAGAATGGGGCAAAGACACCAGCTTGGAGAAATCTGGGAACATTATGCTCTGGATAGGGATCAAGGAGGTCTAGATTTGTGGTCATGTAACCTCTAAAAAGGAAGTGACCAAAATATTTCTCATGTAGACAAGAAAGGCAGCACTTTACTGTAATGGACAGTCAGTCATTGCCATCAAGCTAGAAGATTTCCTTCATGCCAATTAACTAAGACAATGAATCAAGAGAGAGCTTCCAGAATTCAGAGGACTAAAACTTATAGGTGAGGAAACTAGGGAAGGTGATCAAAAGGTAGAGGCAGTATCTATCGAGGCCATATTATTCTAATATAAGGAAGTAGGCATATCATAAATAATCTCATTATCCCACCATATTCCATCAGCTTTGGTACTCCATCTTCTCATTATCTTTGGCCTATCTGATTGGAGAGTAGAGCCATGAACTCCAAACCTCCACGTAAGAAGGGACTTAAGATTAGGTATCTCCTCATTTCTCATCTGGTGTAATAGTAATGGAATTTGAAGATCCCCTTGTATTGGCCAGCTAACAGGTATTTAGCACTTAGTTCCAAGCTCATGATTGTGTCAAATATTGGGACCCAGAACTTGTGAATCCCACAGTGGGATGGATTTCCTGGTGTAACAGGAAGGGGCTGGAACAGGAAGGAGCTAATACCTTATATAAGGAAATGCCCAAGCTGGAGAGTCAGAACTTCTTAGAGCAAGCAGCATGGCTGAGGAGGAGAGGCCCAGGCTAGAGAAAGTGATTTTGATTTTGAGAATGGAACTTACGGTAGCCAAGTTTCTTCCAGAACCAGCCAAAACTTCAAGGAGAAAGTGATTTGAGAATGGAGCTTATGGTGGCAGAGCTTCTTCTGAGAGCCAGCCAAAACTTCTGCTGAGAGCTTCCAAGAACCAGACAGAGCTGCCAAAGACTTCTGAGGGCCAGCCAAGCTGCTGAGGACCTCTAAGGGCCAGCCAGAGTTGCAAAAGGAAGCATGACTGTGGTGTTGGTACTTTGTTTTGAGTCTGTTGATTTCACAGGCAGAAAATGATTTTGATCATTCCCAGGGTGCTGGGAATGTGAATTAATATTATTGTGACTTTATTAAGCCTTATCTTCCCAGGAACAGAGACTGTGAAGGACTTGAGGAGGACTTGACACTGTAAGCTTCAATATGGAACATGAACTGCATGGCAAGCTGGACAAGGAACTGGGAGCTATCTGCCTTTGAACCCAGGTAACAGTTTGGTGCATTCAGGAGTAGCTGGGACCGTGGAAGAGGAACCATGGAAGCTGAGAGCCTGCATTGAGTGAAGATGAAAAGACCTCTTCTTGAGGATTTAATGCTGACAGATGAGACTGTAACTTACTTGTGACCTAGGGGTAGATGGCCTTTGTACTTTCCACTACCCATTAAGAGAATACTAAGTAGTGACTGATGACATTGCAACTTGATTGCACCCTGTGGGTGGAGGACTTTGACTTTTGTACTTTGATGATTGAATTAAGGATTTACTAAATAAAGGATTTACTAAATGCATGTACTTTGTTTAAAACTATATGACCACTTTGGTGAAAACTATGTGGACATTTTAGTGTTAAGAGTGCTGAGTTGTGACTTGGTAAATGCTGTATTTTGATTTTCTGTGAATATTTTGCTCTGATTTGTTATTGAATAAATAGAAAGTTCACTATGCTGTGTAATCAGAACCTTAAAAGGCTATTCACAGCAGCAGTCCTCTAGAAAACTGCTTGTGATTGGCTTTACACCTGGCTGTCCTACTATGGATGTTTTCTACCTGATTTCTTTGTCATGATCCCACATTTGGTAACTACCCTTTCTCCTTATCCTTCTACCGCCACCTTCAGTTTCCTTTTTGTGTGTTGTTTTCCTCCAAGGATGCTTCTTGAGGCAAGAGTTGCTTTTTTTTCTTTTCCTTTTTAAAAAAAATTTGTATCTCCAGAACTTTGCATAGTGCCTGGAACATAATAGATAATGAATAAATGTTTAGCAAGGAATTAGCAATTAGTGAGGAAGGGCTCTCCCAGTTCCAAGTTCAGTGATTTTAGGATGAAGTAAGCAATTATAAGTTTCTAGTATGCTGGAAGATCAAGAGACAGGAGTATAATGAATGATTCCAAGGGCAACTAGCTAACTCACTCTAGTAGGGCATGCATTTTAACTGTATGTACAGGGATGAATTGTATATACAGGGATGGAGACAGATTGCATGGATCTATCCACAAACTCTCCTCTGGTTGCCCTTGTCATAACATTACATGTTGTCATTGGCTATGAGATGAAGCAAAACAAACTGACTCATGTTAGCATTAAATATAACTATGGCCCTACTAGCCTATCCCACACTAGCTTAGTCATAGGATTAAACACAGAATTCCATTTCCTTTCCAATTAATCACAGCACACTACCACAGTTGGGGGTGGGGGTAGGGTAAGAAACCCTCCATATCCTCTCTCCTCTCCCATCTCATCCTCACTGCTCCCCTCTGCCCCCCTTTACATACACAATACACATCCAGGTTTGCATCTGTCAAATGTGATGAAGCCAATACTACCTGATAGTGAACAAAGCCAAAACTCATCACAGTTAGTTGTTTGTTTATGATTTACCAGTTATGACTGTTGTCTCAATCCTCCTTGTGGACAGGGTGGAATGCTACATTCCCCCTTCCCCCCCCTCCCCTTATTGCACTGTGGGGACAGAAACAAACATAGTAGAAAAATGCCCACATAGAATTGTGAGGTTCTTGGCATTTTCGTTTCCCTTCCTCCTCTTGAGCTGTGTAAATGCCCAGGTGATAACCATTATATCCCTTCACAGATTCCTGATGACATATTTCCTCCTCCCAACACACAGATATACAACCCACCAGGGGTAGGAGAGAGGTAAAGGGAAAAAAGATTTAGATCCTAACTCTAGTACATTTTGAATTGGGAACATCTCTGTGCCCAAATTTACAGAAACTCATCTTTATGCTTTTTCTCCCCTCTTCCTAGGTGAGATTTTCTGACACATATTTATGTCTTCAGGACATAGCTTATCCCTTGTGTAGAGAATACATTTGCAGATGACCTCAAACAAGTCTCCTTTGGATTTTGGCTGCAGTGATACAAATAACAAAAAGCACACCAACTTACTTCCTTACATTTTGTAATCCCCTAGCAAACCACAGTGCATAATATTTGGGGATACAGAGACTACACACATCATATGTGGATTTCCATTTCTCTTGCCCAACTATGCCTATAAAAAAAGCAAACTATTACTATTCATTTGATCAACAAGTGTTTGAGTGTCTAAAAACCACATTGGAATCTTGCAGAGATAACACAGGTGTTTTGCAGAGATATCAGCCTCCCATCCCACCACTACCATGCCTGTCTTTACAATCTACATTGCAGTCTTCCAGTTTTTTTTATCCCCATTATCCAGAATTACCACCATAGGAGTAAACACAATTTCCTTGCTAATTCCTGCCACACTTATTTCTATCCAGTTCCAGTCCTACCTGCCCTTAAGTGCATTTCACTTCTACCTGCCCCTGTTCTTGATATCTTTGCTGTGTCCTTTGAAATCATTTTTTTACATTCTAATGATTGACCAAGGATTTTTTCTACTTTCTTCCAATAACAAAACCCTGCTTTTCCCAAAAGCAGCGGTTCTCAACCTGTGGGTGGTGGCCCCTTTGGGGGTCAAACGACCCTTTCACAGGGGTCACAAGGGTTGCCTAAGACCATCGGAAAATATATATTTCCAATCATCTTAGGAACTAAGACACTGCTCCTCTATCCTTTTCCAGGCAGGTCTGCCCACATGCAGATATGCCCACATATGAGTATTAAAGGGCCGTGGCATTAGGAAGGTTGAGAACCACTGCCCAAAAGAAAGCATCTTCCTAGCAGGATTCTCCAATGAAGATCTGCTTTCCTTCTCCCAGGAAGAGGAGAAGGCGTAAAATATTCTTTGTTCCTCATGAACCTTTCCTGATCATTATTTACTTGTTATCTCTCAACAACGTCTCTTGCTTTGACGTTCATATTCCTGTTTCTATTTTATCACACTCTTCACAAGTTCAGCATCTTACTGACAAAGGTCCATGTAGTCAAAGCTCTAGCTTTTGTAATAGCAATTTATGGTTGTGAGAGCTGGACTGCAAGGAAAGCTGGTCACCACAGAATCTCTGCTTTTGAATTGTGGTGTTGGAGAACTCTTTTGAGAATCTCTTGGATATCAAGGAGGTCAAGAGAGTCAACACCTAAAGAAATTAATTCAGGCTATTTACTGGAGGGTCAGATATTTGAATCTGGAGCATAAATACTTTGGAAACATAATAAGAAGATGTAACTCACTGGAAAAGACCCTGATGCTGGGAAGGATTGAGGGCAAAGGGAAAGGGGGATGGCAGAGGATGCAATGGATAGATAATATCATAGAACAATGAGTATGAACTTGGAGAGGCCTCAAGAGATAGGGGAGGATAGAAGGGTCTGGCATGCTATGGTCTGAGGGCCCTGAAGAGTCAAACAGGATTGAATGACCGACCAACAGCAACAAAAACAACCTATCATAGTCATTAACTCCTCCAGTCTTCTGTACAGACCTCTAAGACACATTTCCACCTTCTTCAAGAATTTTAGCAAAAGGGTCATTGCCTTCCACTCCATCTGATCCCCTGACATCTTTTTTTTTTCAATTTCCATACATATATTGATGATCTAACACTCTGATTTCAGACTCTGACTATTCTCTTTTCAACTGCAACCTCTGATACTTATTTTTTTTCGTCCACATGCAACCACACCAAACCACCACACCCTAGATATTGCCATCACTAGACCTGTTTTCCTTTCCCAAATCCTAAGATTTGAAGATCATCTTTCTGACCACAATTTCTTCTCCTACCATTCCCTTCCTCAATCCTAATGAACTTTATCTTCATCTTATTATTATGTCAAACCTCACATAATAATACCTACCTCACAAAGTTTTTGTGATTATCAAATGAGATAATGTATGGTCATTTTTTGTGAACCTTAAAAGACTGTATAAATTAAGTATTGCTTCTGTTGTTGTTATGACTATTTTTCCCCAACCCATCACATATCTTCCTAGCTTCACTTGCCTTCATGGTCTCTCTACTCCCCATAGTAAGCAACTCAATGAATTACTAACCACCAAAATCAAGCTGAATTTTACACCTGGAAAGGAGTTAGAGATCATCTAGTAAACTCCTTCATTTTGCATCTTTACATTCCTTTGATTCTAGATAGTTATTTCCCTATAAATAGTGGTAATCCCCACCATTTGTTTTCTCCACTCCAGAATGCTCATTGTTTTTTTAAATGAAACATAACCAATTTTTTTTTCAAATTCACAACACTTCAGGTTCTCTCTAGAACTAAATATTTTGTATAATACATTTTAAGTGGGAATTTTTCAAGGTGTTCCTCTTCCAAAGTATTTTAGTAGAAACCAGAGTCTTGAGTAGCTCACTTAGCAGCCTCTGACCTACCATTCTGCCCATTATTGCTAGTAAAATTTTAAAAATCACAGAATCAAGCAGATTGGGCTCAGCATAAACTACATAATTACAGAATCTTGAAGTCTGAAGAGAACTATTAATCTAATTCAAGCTATATCTCAATAAGAATTCTTTCTATTCCATCCTCCACAAGTTACCATGCTGCCTCTGTTTGAATACCTGAGTGAAGGAGAATACATTACTTCTTGTACTTTGTACAAGCACTTTATACTTTTAGGTTATTCTAATGCTTATGAATTTTTTTCCTTATATTGAGACAAAAATCTGCTTTTCTATAATTCAACCCTTTGCTTCTAGTTCTGACCTCTGAGTGCCAAAAGAGCAAGTGTAATATCTCTTCCATTCTATAGTCTTTCATATACTTGATGCTGGTTATCACCAAAGACCTACACACACACACACACACACACACACACACACACACACACACACACACATATGCACGAATATCTTCCATTCTTCAGGATAAACATCACCATCTCTTTCAACTGATTCACATGTGACATTAGCTCAACTCTTTGCTATTCTTTTTATACTAAACTTTATTGTTGTTTAACAACTTTCTTTTGAAACTACTATCAAATCCTTATTATGTTCTCTACAGTTACTGCTAACAAAAGTTTTCACCCTATTTAAGGTCCAGCCCCAACCCTACCCCCAGCACTTTCAGCAGATGATTTATCTGACTACTTTGATGAGTGAAGCTACCTGATATGAACTTCAGGACTTTGCCTCTCCTAGACCTCAAAGTATTTCTGTATCTTTATCCCTTCTATCTTATTTCTATCCCCTCTCAGCAATATAGAAAGTGAATTTCTCTCTTTTCCTACTATGCCCTTTATCTTATTCCCACTTACATCACCTCCTATGCTACCATGCCCCACCATGAATTATATTCTTTCATCTTCAGTTTTCTATTTTCTATTGCATCTGTCCCTTCTGCCTATACACATGTTCAGATTTTTATATTTTAAAACATACACATACACACACACAAGCCTTTCCTTGACCCTGCTACCTATTCTCTGCAAAACTTCTTAAAAGCATATGCTATATTTGTTGCTTCTACTTCATTAGCACCCACTCACTCCCCAAGCCTTTGTAATATGGTTTCTGTCCACATCACTTTACTAAAATTGCCTGGTATAGTGAAAAAGTCCCCGGATTTAAAGTCAGAGAATCTGGGTTCAATTCCCAGCTCACATTCCTACTTCCTGTGTTATCTTAGGAAAGTTAATTAACTTTCTGAATATCAGTCTCATACATGTAAAATTAGAGTTGAATTATATAATCTTGAACAGTCCTTCCCACTCTATATCCTATCATTCTATATCTTCCCACCCCCAATTGCCAAACATGATGACCTTTTCTCAACACTCTTCCCTCAGAACTCTATAACATCTGACGCTATTGAGCACCGTTCCTCTTTGGTTTGCACTTTTTCATTGTATTCTCTTGGCTTTCTAACTGTGTCCATGACCGTTTCATTTCTCTGTTCATTGATTCATTTGTCTCTTCTCAACCCTCTATCTGTATTCACTTGGAAGGATCTTTCCCCCATCTTCTCTCTCTACACTATCTGTCTTATTATTCTCATCTATCCTGTCATGTTGCACTCGAATTCCTTCTGTAGTTTTTTTTATCATTTCAATTTTAAATTCTACCTTGTTTTCAAGGTTCTCAGTGCCTTTTCTACATTATTTCTCACCATTTTCCAAATGGAAATTTCCAGCTAACATTTGAAATAATAGCAAATTCCACATAGTATATGAATAAGTACCAGACTATATGACATAGATTTAGATAAGTTTTGTGGAGATTCAGAGGTTGTGGCTCAGAAGAAAGAGAGATTAATGCAGGTTGTAGGAGGCAGGTACAGTTTCACAGATAGAAGTGACTTGGAAGAAGATGAGAAGGGTTTGAATCAGTGAAGGGAAAAAGTAAGATGATTCCATCATAGATTAGGGAAATGATTTGTCATGAGGTAGACAGTCTAGAGATGGACTTAAGTCTAATAGAGGAAGTATGTTGAGTTAGTCAAAAATGATATGACAGAAAATTACTGAAGTACATTCTTCTGGTGCTGGTACTACTATATGGCTGCAAATCACAAAACCCTGAAATCTCTGAAGAATTGAAATTATGGGTTATCCAAAATAAAGTAAAAAGATGCATGGTGGGCCTATGTAGAATTTTTTTTGGCAAGGCAATCAAGGTTAAGTGACTTGCCCAGAGTCACTCATCTAGTTAAGTGTCAAGTGTCTGAGGCCAAATTTAAACTCAAGGCCTCCTGATTCCAGGGTCAATGCTCTATCCACTGTGCCACCTAACTGACTCCATATAAAATTCATTACCAATATTGACTTATACATAAGAATTATTTTAAAAGATATAATTCAGGGGCAGCTAGGTGGTGCAGTGAATAGAGCACTGGTCCTGGAGTCAGGAGGACCTAAGTTCAAATCTGGGTTCAGACACTTAACACAAAAACTAGCCATGTGACCTTGGGCAAGTCACTCAACCCCAACTGCCCTGCAAAAAGAAAAAAAAAATTTAAAGATGTAATCCAGGAGACATATTATTAGAAAATGAGGGTTGGAAGTCATATATTGAGAGCAAGGAATAACAAAAGGACACTCCAATTACTATACTAATATAATGCTAAAAAGTCCTAGAGGAAAATTGTGGCTACATTGCATATATCACCTATGGAATACTTATGGAAGGACATGCATAAGTATGATTCAGGATGTCATTGTGTTGATAAGTTGTGATATCCACTGTTGGAGGAAAGCATCTTCATCAATGAGATCACTGAACCATTGAATTAGGCACATTGGCAGAAGTCTGTAAAGTATATGGAAGAGCAGAGATAATCACTTGCCACTAAAAAAAGCACGAGCTTAGGCAAGTTAGTTAAACCTCTCCAGGTCTCTGGGTAATAATCTATAAAATAAAGGGTCAATTTAAATGATATCTAATGACCTTTCTAGCTCTAACACCTTATGACTCCACTCAGAGACCAGTAACGAGGCTATTGTAATAATACTGACTTTGGGAGACAAGAGAGGTCACGGCCTGGAATGGTAGCAGTGAGGGTGTAGAGGAAGGAATAGAGGCATGTATAAAAGGAGAAATCAATGACATACATACAAAAAAAAGGCAAGCTAGGTTGAGGTAGGGGAATTTCAATTTTTACATTATATGGAGAGATGTAATAGACCCTTTCCTTAGGAAAGAGGGCTAAAGTGGTCTGTTCCTGTGGGAAAATCTTCCACTGTGTGAGTAAACACATGCATTCTATCCTATAGAATATATCAAAGTAAGTAACAATTTGTCATGGGGAAGAGGGACTTTTCTGAAAACTAACTAGTGATCTGATCTAGGTCTAATAACCCAGAATGTCTTTGTATTAAAGATAAAATCCTAGAAATTGATTATAGTAGAGAAAGTACACCTATAGTGGGTCTTTAAATCATTCTAGAACTTATAATACTAATATGATACACCACCATCCATCAAAAGTTGGCAATAAAAGAGAGTTACGTGCATAAATCTCCAAGCATTCAATGAAAAACAAATGTCTCGCAGGTTTCTTCTTCTAATCAAAATGTGTTCTGTGTATGTGTGCCAGATGTACTTCAGACCTCTTTCATTCATACTTCTGTTGTGGTCCCCAGATGTCTATTGTATTCTGACTGTGTCAGCCTCTGCTACAAAACTGGATACAAATGCAGCCAGATAATTAATCACACTCGGTGCTTATTGTGTGTTTATGCACAAAATCTACTATGATGTGTGAGCTCATTCTATCCAACTCTTATTTTGCTCACACAGAAATGCAAGGAAGCAAGCAAATACCTTCCTTTTATCAATGTATTCCATCCAAGACAGGCCATCATATAGATTGTAAAACCAAAACACATATATCAAGAAAAGGGACTTTTGAGAATCAAATAACCTTTTATACTCCCCAGTTCCATGATACCCACTTGTCCTGGACAATAATAACGCAATATTTCCTCCTACCTTAGGGCGGAGAGTACCCTCAATGGCAGCATTCAAACCCTATTTACAACCACACAAAATATAGTTTTTGGCCTTTCTCTTACGCTCAACACATGGTGTTGGCCCTAATGGTTACTTCCTTTTGCCTTTGCTTTCGAACACATACTGGAAATTGTCACCTGATTTTAAAAGTTACTTTTTCCTTGGATCTTTAAGGTTGCATCGTCTTTCGAAATCCCTGCTTCTCTTCCTGGCAGACATTTTACCTGTGTGGGTTTTTAGAAGAACAGAAGCCCTGTCATTTTGATTCTTCCCTCCCTGTTGCTGCACCAGAATTATTGCTGATGAGAGCAGGAATCTGCAATTGCTTTGGAAGCAGTCACATTTAACTCTTGTGCAGGCTTAGGAGAGAGAACCAGTAGCAGAAATATCTTGTTTTCTTGCTCTTCTTTTTACAAAATGACCCCCTTAGTAATACCAAATGTTCTTTTTAGGAATGTCATTCTATGTAACTAATATGGTAACTTCTTAGCTCCAGTAGACATAATTAAACTCTGGAATAGGGTAACAAAGTATGGAATTTTATTTCTCTTAATCCTCAAGACTGTTAACCATGCATTTCAAATGACTTTGTTGTTTGCCTGCAAGGGACTTGTCCAGATGACCTGCTGAGGATACTTTCAAAGTATGAGCTAATTGTAAACCTATTCTCATTACTTAAGGGTTTTTACTTTTATTATTATTTTTTAATTCATTGTATCTGACCATCAAAAAGGCTGGGGGGAGGAGTGTTAATAGATATTTTCTAACTGGGTATATGTTGGAACTGAGATGTCTGAGCAAACTACAACATTGGAGTGAGTCATATTCAAAAGAGGAAGTCAGATTTATAGAATGCATGTTGGTAAAACATTGATCCTTCCTTTCAACCACAATTAATGGAATTATCTTCTATATATAACAAGGAAAGAGAAGAATAAAGTATACATACTTTCTTTCAGGATGAAAGAAATACCTTGTATGTCCTCTCTTCTTTAACTCCAATCTGCCAGACCTTTTTTCCATATTATAAATAGTTCCTGAGTTCTCTCTTCTAAGAAGTTCTCCCTGACCAGAGCCTATACAACCCTATCACTCCCAGTTGTCACCTCCGTATGTACGGTGATGTATTTGTGTAATGAACTTTCTTTTCCTATTGTCAATCCATCATCAACATCCTCTGTCACATATTAGGAGTCCCTAAAGACTGTTTTGGTTCTTCGTTTTGAAGAGGACTGATGCCATCATGGAATGATATCTTGACTGGCGTGTGAAGAGGATTTAAATGAGGCAGAGTTGCACAAAGTCGTCAGCCTCATTCTCTCTACCAGAGTCATTAAAGTCCAGTGGCAAGACAAAAAAAAATCTAGATCAATGGGAATGGCTTTGGATGCAGCAGAATGACTCCAGAATCTTCAATGTCTAACCAAGCTCAAAGTATTCCACAGAGCCTGTTTCAGCCACCTTCGTGGAAATTGGAACAAATTGTTCTCACCCACTCATTCTGCCAGGGGAAATCTTCACATACTTGGGGTAGGCAATTCCCTAACTCACCAATGGGTTTGAGTCTTGCCATTTACCCTCAACCTGGTTTAGTCCATCTGCCAGGGTGTGACTTTTAAATGCTGAAGCTTCTTCGAGCCATAGGTGAGACTTGGGTGAGAGGTAGGCAACAAAAGTGGATAAGCAGCCCTAAAAAAACCTTGGCAAACCCTCACACCTGAGGTACCAGTCCTCTCTCAACACCCCCCACCCCACATACAACCCTGCTTATGTCTTTTTGTTCAGTCTATTGTATTGAGAATTAAATGTTATTGGCTATTCATTTTGATGATGATGATGATGATGATGATGATGATGATGATGATGATGATAATGATGATAATGATGATGATGATGATGATGATGATGATGATGATGATGATGGAGGAAGAGGATGGAAATTTGTCTTTATCTTCTATATTTTCTTATCTCTTGGAAATTTCCTGTGTTTGGTAATTAAGTGGTTTTTTTTTTCTGTTTCGTTCTTTCTTCCCACCATTTTCCTTATTGCTATGAAATATAGAATAACTTAGGTAGACAAAGTATGAGAGAGAAAAGAAAAATACAATCATAAAAATTTCCCTTCGTTTTGTCTAATTGTCCCAGTTATCTGCATGGGGATTGTACTTTGCTTGCTTAATGCTTCAATTGAAAAGACTGGTGCATTTTTATTTGTTTTTTAAATGACATTGCATTCTGGATGCTGTGGGTTGTTCAAAAGTAGCAATTTCTTCAAAATGTCTCTGAAAGTTCCTTCAAATTGATATTGTTCCACAGTGACTCTTTGAAGGTAGAACTGCTAAATTTTTCACTGGGGGATTTGTTCCTTTACTTAAAAAATAAATACGTTTGCACATACTTATTTTACCGCAAAACCAAAAAGCATCATCTTTGACACAGAGGTATGATTGGATGAGATGAGTAATCTGAGATCTTGGAAGATATTGACTGTGTCTTTATATGGCCAAATATCTGTGATCATGGAATTTTACAGTTGCGAGGCACTTTAGAGACAATATAGAAGAACTGTCTCATTTCTCAAATGAGGAAACTGAGGTCCAAAGAGGTTAAAAGTCTAGAGTCCTAATTGGATTCAGAGGACCTGGGTTTTAATCCAGCTCTGCAACTTCCTTACCATCAAGCTACTTATGTTCTCTTGGTCCCCCTTTCCTAATCTGTAAACCAAGAGTATGGTACTAGATGACCTTCTGAGGCCTACATCACCTTGGTGCATGTCCTTATCACCCAGCTGTAAATCATTATTCCTATTCATGCACTCAACCTTCTAGCCAAATTCACCCACTTGACTATTCCCTGCACACAACATTCAATCTCCCAAATCCATCCCTTTGCCCAAGTGGTTCTTCATTTCTAGAATGAACTTCCTCTTCATTTTCACTATTTGGAATCTCTAACTTCCTTTTTTTTAAATTTTTTTTTAAATTTTAATTTATTTTCTTGGTTACATCATTCATTTCCACAAAGTTTTGAGTTACAAATTTTCTCCCCTTTTTGTCCCTACGCCCCAGCCCAGAACATTGATCCCCCTGTAAGACACCTCCCACAATCTGTTCCCTTTTATGCGCTCCTCCAACACCTCTCTAGCTTTCTAGCAGGGCAGGGAACTCCTCCCTGCCCCTGTCCCTGTATGTATTATTTCCCAGTTGCATTTAATTGTATAGCTTTAAATACTAGATTCTTGCAATTCCTCCCCTGTCACCCACTC
>CM053596.1:210600662-210647448 GCA_028646575.1 Pseudocheirus occidentalis
CCTCTCATCCCCTTCTCCTCTACTCTCCTGTGTGGCAAGATACTCAGTTTAGAGTTAATGTCATTCCTTCCCTAAGCCAAATTGAATGAGAGTAAATGAAAGTAAAGTTGCAACAGTTATCCCTTGCCTCTTTTATATGGGATGATTAACCCCATTTTGTCTCTCCCTGTCTCCTCTCATTCAAGTCCTCTCCCACTTCAAAATTTCACCTTTTGAAGTATCATCTCTTCCTAATCAATTGATCCTGAACCCTCTATGTACACATATATACCCATGCTCAGATTGTATTATATTTTTAGCAAGTTTGAAATAGTAAGTTGTTGCATCTGGAAGAGACACGTAGAAGGTATCTTAAAGATGGCCTAGAACTAGCCTCTATTTTCATAGATTAGCAAGCTAAGGCCCAGAGAATGTATATGGCATATAAACAGAAATACAAGTCAATTATTTAGTTGGTCCTGATATCAAACTCTCTTGACTTTTCTACTACCCAACTGCTGCACCTTATACCATTTAAAAAAATATATTTCTTATATTCAATTCAATTCAACAAGTATTTATTAACAGCCACAAAATACACCTTTGTTAAATGGAAAGGATGCAAAGATGAAATAAGAGCAAACCCCTCCATACATATGACATAAAGTCTCATCAAGGATCATCAAACTAATCTGGTACCCCAGGTTTGTTAAAATAACAAAATGAAACTCTCATAGAAGTTCTGTGATTAGCAATGTTTTCTTAGACATAGCATAAGAAAGACATTTAGGGTAAGGAAGGGATGTACATTGAGGATGACATTGATTCAGTTAAACACAGCCTTCTGGTGTCACTGTTGGGCATGCTCTTGGTCAAAGCCTAAAGGGAGAACTCCGGTCCTGGAAACCTTTGTACTCCAGTGAAGTAGGAAAATATCACAATGGTCTGAGACTTAGTCCACTCAACCAATTAAATTTTGAGGACAGGGTCAATATCCTTTAAAGAAAAACTACCCAGACCTTCCTGGGGTGGGACACTATTCCCATCACAGAGGGCAGGAGGAATGTGTGAAAATAAGTGTAAGACAGAATGAGAAAATAACAAAGGAGAGGGTCAAAGGGCTGTGGGGAATTCAGAGGCAGACATAATGGGCATTGCATTCAACAATGGAATATACTGCTATCTGGATTCTGCAGTACTTAGAGACTAATATTTGCCTATAGTTTCCATCCATGTGAATCTTCTGCCAATTGCTTCATAACAATTTTCGGAGCATTTTTAAATAGAAGAAATTAAGCAATGGAATAGTGCTCAACCCTCACCACCAATTATGAGTGAGTTTAAAATTCCAAAGATTCTAACAGCTAGCAAGGGCAAAGTTTCTGGGGAAACTTATGTCCTCAGGTAACAAAGGATTCAATCATGGCTTGAACTCCTCTCTGTTCTGAAATTCTATATCAACCTCCAGAAAACAGATTGTGAATTCTCCCTTTTCAGTTTTCTAAGAGGCTACCTCTCATATGACTTTCTTTTCTAACATTTCAGTTTTCTTAATAATGTTGTTCTGTTCCACCTTCATCACCAGCATCCACTGAAGATCCCCTCTCTGCCATTAGATTTTGTTGGCCCACTGGTGACATCTGCTGGAACTTCCATCTGCTACTGAAGTTGCTGCTTCTTTCTCAAGATAGAGTTGTGGCATTAAGCAAGAAACTGAGTCATGGGTGGCTAGGTGGTGCAGTGACTAGAGCACTGGCCCTGGAGTCTGGAGTACCTGAGTTCAAATTCAGCCTCAGACGCTCAACACACTCCACACACACACAAAAACCTAGCTGTGTGACCTTGGGCAAGTCACAACCCCAATTGTCCTACCATCCCCTCCTCCAAAAAGCTAAAAAAAGAAAGAAAGAAAGAAACCAAGTCAACATGTCTTTGGGATGACAACATATTTTCAGCTGTCTTGTTAGTGAGTACTATATAACACCTTGGAGCTAAGCAAAAGATATAGACTTGGCCAAACCCTTGCATATTTGAACCCAATGATCACTTATAGCTGGGTTTGGACAAGTGAATTTCCTTCATTTCTTTCTTACAGTTAGTTGAAGGCTTTGGGTCCTACCCCACTCCCCTACCACATAGCCCAAGTTATCTGTTGAGCCTGTCTGCCTATGTGAATAAACATACAGACAACTTATCATTTGTCCCTTCAATTCCCATGACTCCACTGACCCGTGTAAATTGCCTTTGAGATTGAATAAGGCTCAAACTTAACATCTGGGGAGAAAGGGCAACCCTTGTGTTTTGCTCAGTATCTCTGCCATAATATCAAAAATCCTTATCCCTTTACACTTAGGACAAAAGGATTCAGAATTGAAAAGATGCTAAGCCCCTTTAGTCCAATGCCTTCATTTCATAGAGAAGGAAACAGTAATGTTACATGACTAGCCTAAGATGATGCCGGGTGTAGGTAGCAAAGTCAGAATTCAATCCCAGGTCTTTTCATCCTCAAATCCAGTCTTCCATTTACTGCTCCTCTTGTAGCCACGTAAAGTTAAAAACCAAAGTTCTACACCTTTAAACCTTCAATTAGACTTAAATAAAGCAAAGTCTGTCAGCCTCCAGCATGGATTACAGGTCCCTCATGTCCAATGAAAATGTTCTATTTGTTCCTCCAGGACCTTTCTGCTGCTAAAGAGGTTTATGAGATCGCTTTATTCAGGCATTACAATCTCAATTTTAGTGTATTTTTTCACAAGGAAGCATTTACAATTAGATTTTTTTAACCTCATAAAGATTCTAACATCTCTACTTACATTTCAATTCTTCTGGGCATCTGTAAAGAGAATTTGAAATTACAAAGCTCTTCTAACTCTATTTCCAATAATGTAAATTCTTTCAAATGAGGCAATATTTGTTATTTTTTAAAAACACTCTAGTAAAATGTCTGGCACATAGTAGGTGCTATATACATGCTTAACCTCTCCCCTTTCTAATAATACACAAATCCCAAGTCTTTCTCAGAAATATTTGAACATGTGTGTCCCTACCAGGACAGCTGTGAAAGAAATTGGATAGGAATTTGACTTGCATGTCAGGACACTTACATGCATGCCATTTAAATCTTCAGACATATTAGATATAGTTTAATGAACATGAACACCATCTCCCTGCAGTCACAGAAAATCATAATGAAATCAGTGGTGATAGAGCTGTTTTCACACCTCTCCTTAAAAACAGAGGGTATTAAAAAGGCAAATCCTTATCTAATTAAGCTCCCAACAAGGGACTAAAGCAGACAAGGGCAAAGAACGGGTGTATGCACAGTTCATTTTGATTTTGTTTTCCTTTAGACAGATTACTAAATTGCTACAATAGAAACAGTTCAAGGCATACTTGATAAGTTGCTGTTATTACTTCTCCTTGTGAGCTGATTTTCTCTTCTTATATCCTCCCAGAATCAGTTGGTAGAAAAGCATATACGTGATAAAAATATTTCCCTCTTCTCTTTGCTTCAGATAAATAGGAAAACTATTACTTGGTGAGAAGAGACACCTTGCAGCTGAGAATGATTATTTCCACACTGGGGGTTGGAAAGTTGTTGTTTTGAGGATTGCAAAGATCTTTCTTTTTATTGGCATAAAAGGGAAGGATACAAGTAGTTTTTTTGAGGACTCACATTGCCATGCTTTGACTCTGTCTTCTGGAAGCAACTGAAATGAAATGTGTATAGGCTATATGGGCATTCATATTAGCCTGTCATAAAGATGTTTCCTTCTGGAAAACAGACTGTAATAGCCACCTCTGATTATCCACAGTAAATCTTGTTTTCAGGTTTTTTATGATATAAGTACAACAAGGGATACTATCCCTTCATGGCACTATTTACAATCTACTATTTACTTTTTCTCTTGTTTATTACTTTACATCTGTCTTGCGTGTATCTTGCATGTATCTATTTTATTTACTTGTAGTCTCATGTAGTCTCATATATTGGAATGTAAACTCCTTGAGGGCAGGGACTCTTTTTGCCTGTCTTTCTATCTAGGAAGCTTGGTATATATGACATGTTTAAGAAATACATGTTAATTGACTTTATTTTTTTTTCTTTTTCCTGCCTAATGAAACCTTAAACAGAAAATGAGACTTATTCAGTGAAAAGATTTAATCCCCTCCCTGAACCCGGGAAAGATGTTTCATTATCATCATCATCATCATCATCATCATCAATCATCATCTCTTTTGATTCATTTTGAATGGTTATGCAACTGGAGTGGGAGTGTTCCAAGTGGGATAACTCCTGTATGGAACATGGACCAGGTAACAATTCTAACCTAGGAGAAAGAATGTGGAAGCACCAACAAAACTCCAACTTAGTACTCCTGGTGTATCTTTTATTACTTTGTTTCCAGCCTAGAGGATTACCCAGATATCAGACACACCCACTTCAAACTGAAATTCAAGACCACATTGCAAAGCCTAAACTAAATGACTTTTTGATTCGCAACTGTTTTGGATTTTCCACACCAGTGCTTCCCCCATTAGCACAGATTATCAAGATCTGATTGTATTTATATATACCATGCACCACCTTAAAACACTACTGCTGAGATGAAATGGAATAATATACTCTAATTTCTTTGAAAGTGAGTCGCTATTATGCAAACAGAAAATGAGTCCATGGTATATTAGGTTTAGTCTGATGGTCAGAACAGCAGATGGTGAACTACATGGATAACTAGTAGGATCATTTATTTGTGGTGATTACCACTGGGATGCTATATAGAAATTGAATTTTGGTGGCTATCACTGAGGCAAATAAACGAAAACCACAACTCCTGTTTTTGTTGTTCAGGCATTTCAGTTGTTTTGGGGTTTTCTTGGCAAAGATAGTAGAATAGTTTGAAAATACCTTCTTCAGCTCATTTTACAGCTGAAGAAAGTAAGTCAAACAATGTTAAGTGACTTGTCCAGGGTCACACAACTAGTAAGTGTGTGAAGCCGAATTTGAACTCAGGTCTTCCTAATTCCAGTCCCAGTGCTCTATTCACTGCCCCACCTAGCTGCCCTTCAAATCCCCATTAATATTCCCATGTTATGTGGATAAAGTTACTTTGCAGATTTTACTCAAAATGTTAACTTATTAGTCTTGTTTTCTCGAACAATGTGGTTTATTTTCTGGCACACAGGCATGTGTGAACTTCTTGGGGCAAGCAATAATTTTTATGTGCTTTCATTATTTATCAATAACAGCCATGCATGCACACTCCTACTGTCAGAATGCCTGACAGATGAACTTTGAGTTAGTCTGGATTTCATCTTATACATGCATACTTAATTTATATCTTTTGTTGTGTTTAAATTCTGTGTGTGTGCATGCTTTATTTTTTAGGAATAGATGTTAACTTCAAGGAAATGTGTAAATTTTATAATTCTTAAAAAGAATACTTCAATAATTATTAGAGGTGGTACAGTGGCTGCTGGGGTGAGGAAATAAAATGTGTAAAGGATTATTTAAATCCACTATGAAAGAGGATCAGTTGCACCAAAGAACAAAGCAAAGTGTGCTTGGGAACAAAGTAAAATAAAATGTCATGTTCTGACAAACTATTTCTACAATATGGCCTAAACCAACAGAAAACAAGCAAAGACCTTTAGAAGGGTATGGAAGCTGGATGTTTGGTTAACTAATTCCTCCTCAGCTGGCAGAAGATCCATGGTGTACTTGTAAGATCCAAGCATATTAATCAGGTTTTTTTTAATATCCACCCAAAAATGTTTTGGGGATGTGTGTGTGTGTGTGTTTCTAGTGGGTCTACAAGCTTTCTCCCCATTGAAGAAATAACAAACTCTGATAAATATATGGGTATACAAGGAAACAGAATTATTCCAGAATTAGATGAATCCCAAATGGAAATGGAACATGGCAAAATAACTTTGTATTATAACACATATAATAAAAAGTTAAGATATTTATCCAAGAGAGAAATATTATTCTGTGGCCTAAGAATTGATCTGAGTTAGATATCATTAAAAACTTATAGGCTGGGGGCAGCTAGGTGACACAAGAATAAGGCACCAGTCCCAGAGTCAGGAGGTGCTGAATTCAAATCCAGCCACAGACACTTACCACTTAACACTGTGTAACCTTGGGTAAGTCACTTAACCCCAATTTCCCTGCCTTCCCCCCTCCAACAAAAAAAGCAAAAAAAATAAAAATAAATTTACAGGTTATAATCCAGGCTAGATTTTGAAAAACAAACTGCTCAATAAATTGTACCTTTAATATGTGTTAAGTGTGGTTCCATGATTTAGAAATTTTTTTTAAGTCAAATTTTTGTCAGTTCAATGCTGAACTGTGTAAAACATGAGATTACCCTAAAAAGTCATTTTCACATATTAATAGTCTTTTTTTTTACTATGCTGCAGTCTGTATTCAGACACCATCAGTTCTTTCTCTGGGAATGGATAGCATTTTTCATCATAAATCCTTCAGAGTTGTCTTGGATTGCTGTATTGCTGAGAATAGCTAAGTCATTCACAGTTGATCATCTTAAAATATTCCTGTTACCTTGTACACAGTACATTTCACTATGCATTAGCCCATGCAAATCTTTCCAGGTTTTTTTGAAAGCATCCTGTTCATCATTTGTTTTAGAACAATAGTATTCCATCATAATCACATACCGCAATTTGTTCAGCCATTCCCAAATTGATGGGTATCCCCTCAATTTCTAATTCTTTACCCCCAGAAAATAACTGCTATAAATATTTTTGTACATATAGGTCCTTTTCCTTTTTTAAAAATCTGTTTTGGGATACAGACCTAGTAGTGGTATTGCTAGGTCAAAGGGTATGTAAGGGTAGAGCCCTTTGGGCATAGTTCCAAGTTACTCTACAGAATGGGTGAATCAGTTTACAACTCCACTAACAATGCATTAAAGTCTCATTTTTTCTACATTCCATGCAACATTTGTCATTTACCTCTTATGTCCATAAGCCATTCAAATATGCATGAGGTAGTACCTCAGAATTGTCTTAATTTACATTCCTTCAATCAATAGTGAGTTAGAGAATTTTTTTCAAATGGTTATAGATAGTTTTGATTACTTTATCTGAAAACTGATCATATCTTTGGATCAGTTATCAATTGGGGAACAGTACTTATTTTTATAAATTTGACTCAGTTCTCTCATGTTTGAGAAATGAGGCCTTTATCAGAGAAACTTGCTTCAAGATTGTTTTCACACTTATTTTCGTTGGCTGTATTTCCCTCCATCCTATTCCCTCACCTCACCCTCCATTTATTCTACTCTCTCTCCTTTCATCATGTCATTCTTCAAAATTTGCTTCTGACTACCTCCTGCCCCAATCTGCCCTGCCTTCAATCGCATACCACCTTCTCTTATTCCATTCCCCTCCTACATTTCTTTAGGGTAAGATATATTTCTATACCCAATTAAGTGTGCATGTTATTCCCTCTTTGAGTCAATTCTGATGAGAGTAAGGATTTCTCATTCCCCTTTACCTTTCCCCCCAAAAGCTTTTTTTAGTCTTTTTATGTGAGATGATTTATTCCATTCTACTTCTCTCTTTCTTTTTCTCCTAGTACATTCCACTCTCACCCCTTAATTTTCTTATTTTTTATCATTTTTATCATTTATTATTTTATCATATATTTAGATATCATCCCTCCATATTCAATTCACACCTGTGCCCTTTATCGATATATGCTCCTTCTAACTACCCTAATAATGATAAAGATCTTACAAGTTACAAATATGATCTTCCCATGTAGGAATGTAAAGAGTTTAAATTTATTATGTGCCTTATGATTCCCCCTTCTTGTTCACCTTTTTATGCTTCTCTCAAATCTTATATTTGAAAGTTAAATTTTCAATTCAGCTTTGGTCTGGTCTTTTAATCAAGAATGCTTGAAAGTCCTTTATCTTATTGAATATACGTTTTTTTTCTCCTGAAGGATTATACTCAGTTTTGCTGCATAGTTGATTTTTGGTTGTAATTCTAGTTCCTTTGCCCTCCACAATATTATCTTTCAAACCCTCCAATTCTTTAATGTAGAAGCTGCTAAATCTTGTGTTATCCTGACTATGGCTCCATAATACTTGAATTGTTTCTTTCTGGTTGCTTGCAATATTTTCTCCTTGACCTGGGAGCTCTGCAATTTGGCTATAATATTCTTGCCAGTTTTCACTCTGGAATCTCTTTCAGGAAGTAATCAGTGGATTCTTTCCATTTCTATTTTACCTTCTGCTTCTAGAATATCAGACAGTTTTTATTTATACTTTCTTGAAAGATGATGTGTAGGCTTTTTTATCATGTCTTTCAAGCAGTCTAATAATTTTTAAATTATCTCTCCTGGATCTATTTTCCTGGTCAGTTTTTCCAATGAGATATTTCACATTATTTTCTCTTTTTTCATTCTTTTGGTTTTGTTTTATTGTTTCTCATAAAGTCATGTGCTTTCATTTCCTACATTCTAATTTTTAAGGAATTATCTTCTTCAATGAGTTTTTGGATATCCTCGTCCATTTGGCTAATTTGATTTTTAAGGCATTCTTCTCTTCATTTGTTTTTTTGTATTTCTTTTACCATTTTTAAGGTGTTATTTTCTTCAGTAGTTTTGGTGTCTCACTGTTTGACTCACTTTTCAGAATTCTCTTGCATCATTCTCATTTCTCTTCCCAATTTTTCCTTTACCTCTCTTACTTGATTTTCAAAATCCTTTTTGAACCTTCCTATGACTTGTGATTAATTCACATTTTTTTCTTGGGAATTTTGGATCTTTGATCTTCCTTGTCACCATAGTAATTTTCAATAAGCAGAGTTTTTCTTTTGTTTGCTCATCTTTCCAGCCTGTTAGTTGACTTTAAAGTCTTTGTTATAGTAGGACTCTGCTTCCAGGCTAAAGGGCATACTGTCCTAAGCATTAGGGGTTTTGTGCACCTATTTTCACAGATACTTCTAGAGACCTATAAGTTTTCAGTTCTTCCAAGGTGGTATTCTAAGGAGAGGTGTTTATTACCCTCCTACCCTGTGCTCTGGTCTATGAGTGAACACAAGAACTCTTTTCTGCCCAGAGTCCCCCCTCCACTGTGGCTGAATACTCCACTATATAAGTATTCCTCCTCACCCTCGACTCATCTTAGCCACCCAGGACTAAGATCCAAGTATGGGCAATCAGTGCTAGCAAAAAGTACCCTGTAACTTCCTTCTGGCCAGTTGTTCTGTCCCCTTATTGTATGTGAGCTGAGAGCTCCAGAAGAAGCTGCTGCCAATGCTTATTCAGTCACCCCCAAGGCTTGCTCCTGGTTTGCTGTGGTCAGGGCTTTAGTAGTCCTGCCTGCACTAGACTGTGCTCCACTTTCACCTTGGTGAGACAGACCTTTTCTGCTGACTTTCTAAATTGTCTTTGGCATCTATGGGCTGAGAGGTCTGGAAACTGCCACTGCTGCTTGCCATTGCTTCAGCTTCCCAGAGTTCTGCAGTGGTAGGCCTATGATGGACTGTGGTCCTCTCTTACCCTGGTACAACAGACTTTTCCTGCCAACCTTCCAAGTTGTTTTGGGCTGGACATTTGTTTCACTTCACCCTTTTGTGGGTTCTGCTTCTCTAGAATTTGTTTAAAGTCATTTTTAAAGGTATTTGGAGGGGTTTGGGAGAGAGCTCAGGTGAGTCCCTGCCTTTACTATACCATCTTGAATAGTTTTTAAAAGATGTAAAATTTGTAGGACGTATTGCATAAGTCAGTATGTTCAATTATTTTATTTTGTTTCAAATCGTTTACCCACCATTGCAGATATCTAATACTGCTCTTTCACTGGAAATTCCAAAACTGAGGAGCCATTTCTGGCTAGAGAGATGTGGGATAGTATTTAAATAGATGTGATGAATAAAGAACAAAATTTGGAAACATTTTATGTGACCCCAGAGAAACATGTTTATAATAGAACTCCATGTTTCTTGAGGTAGATAAAATGTTCCTTGAATTCTTCCATTCTCTGGTTCCCCATGTCTCTATCCATCCCTCAAAAAGTGGAGTTAAGGTTTTGATTCTTTTGGGAAGTGAAAGGACAATTAAATCTGTTTCCTTTATTTGACTCCAGAAAGAGAAGGGTTTGCTTAGAAAAAACAACAATATGGTCAAGAAAGAGTAATAAGAGAGAGGATAGGGAATAGTGTGCTGAGAATTGTGAGGTAGAAGTTATGCTAATGATGGTGCTGCTGGCAACCAACAGCTGTTTGCCATTTAAGGTTCTGATCTCAACTTCTGTGTGACTTCTCCATTTTTAATTGTTTGTTTGAAAAAAAGATTCTAGATTCCAATAAGTGTTCTTCTTTCTTCAGTAATCTCAATCATTTCTTTGTAATTACCGATTACAAAGTATGTGTGTGTATGTGTGTGTGTATGTATGTACGTATGTGTGTATGTATATATTTGTATACACATGACAAATGTTAATCTCAATTTTCATAATGCGGCTACTTTGTACTTCCTTTAATTTTACATTCTTTTAATTTCATATTCTAGTGCTTAAAGCTTTCCAGCAAATAGATCATTTCTACAGATGCTCATTTTGCACTTAAATGTAGATTGAGATTCACAAAACTCATGGTTGTCAGAGACATTCTCTCCCATCACCTAAAATCATGCTGTATTGTGATCATTATAAGTATTACTCAATGTCTTGTAATGTGATCCGTCTACAGTCACCACCATCCAAAATTATCTCCAATGGCCACTAATATCTGTGTGTCTTTCTGGTCATTAGGAGATGAGATATTTTGCAATGAGTTTTCCAGGTCTGCTTCCACTTTATGCTTCCATATAGCAATGAAGCCAGGATTTTTCTGGACCAATTCAGGAAATAATCAAAGACAAATAAGATGCTTAAACCTGGACTATTAGTCTATTGGTAGGACTACTTGTAATATAATTTAATATGAAGTTGTGATGCTCTCTTTTTTACTGGAATTAAGTGCAGTGGCTCTGACCAAAGTGTAAATTTGAGAAGGGCTTCTGGCTCTAAAACACATCCCAATTTTAATTTCTAGAAGCATAAATTTAAGAAACAATTATTTAACAGTATTTGTATTAACCAACAAGCATTTAAAAAGTGACTATTATGTATCAAAACTGTGTTAAATGCTGAATATAGATACAAAAACAAAAATGAAATCCTCCCAAGGAGTTTGTATTCTATCAAGAGAAATAGCACACAACTATATACAAAATGAACAGGAGATTATTACTTTTTTTTCAGGGTTTGGGAGATGCTGGAATTTGAGGATATCAAGAAGGGCCTTATGGAAAAGGTACATTTCAGCTTAGAAGTGAAGGAAATTAGAATTTCTGAGAGGCAGAGAAGAGGCTATGTATTTCAGGTGTGGGGAATGGCCAACGTGGAATTAGGAGATAGAGTGTTGTGTGAGAAAAACAGTGCAGGAAGGGAAGCAATATTACATGTATGTGTGTGTGTATATATATATATATATATATATTTGTGTGTATGTACATATGTGTATATGTATGTTTGTATATACATACATATGCATATGTATTATGTATAATATTTAATAAGGCTAGAAAGATATGAATGAGCCAGATTGTAATGCTCTGGAATGCCAAACAGAGGATTCTGGAATTGATCCTAAGTTGATTGATCAAATTGATCCTAGTAGAGGAGTCATTGGTGTTGACTGAACTACAGGAGCTATGTGGGAGTTACAATGCGAGACCAATGCTTTGGAGATATCCCTTTGACAGCTATGTGGGGATGGAGTAGAGAGGGAAGAGGCTTAAGGCAACAAAATCAGTCAAGAGATTATTACAAAAGCATAGGTGAGAATTAGTGAGAACTTGGGATAAGATGAATTCCAATGTTAACAAAGAGGTGTTGGATACAAAATATTTTATGAAGATAAAATTGACAAGACTTGGCACCTGATTGTGCAGTGAAACATAATGGGGAGTTGACAGTCTAGAGGTTGCAAAACTTGGTGACCTTCACAAAAACAAGTATGGCTAGAAGATGGGTGGATTGAAGGGGAAAGACGATGAGATCTACTTTGAACAAATTGAGTTTGAGATGTCTATTTGACCATCCCAGTTTGAAATATGCAGTAGGTAGATGGTAATGTGTGAATGGAGCTCAAGTGAAAAATTAGGATTCGCTATATTGATATATTGATCCAAGAGTCAGCTATACAGAGATTATGATGAAATCATCAAGAGAGATAGTGTAAAGAAAGACTAGGAAATGACCCAGAACAGAGCTTTGGCATACACTTACCATGAGGGGGATACAGCATGGATGATAATGATTGCTCAAAGAAGACTGAGGAGGGACCAGAAAAGCAGGAGGATAACTGAGGACTGACATGAAAATTCAGAGAGGACAGAGTATATAGAAGGAAAGGATGATCAACACTAATATGGACTAAGAAAAAGCCAGTCATCCAATCTAGCATTTGAGACATCCAGTAATTTTGAAGGTTGAAGATAACTGACAGACCATAAAACCACCACTGAGTGTCTATCCAAAACATGCGAAGATTTCTACCAGGGGAATGGATGGATAAGAACAATTTGTTCCAATGACCATGAAGATGGCTAAAGCAAGTGCTATGGATCACTTAGAGCTTGGTTAGATATCAAAGGTGCTAAAGTCATCCACCGCATCCCAGGCAATTGCAAGTAGTCTTGACTTTTTTCTTGCCTCTAGACTTTAATGACTCTGGAAAAGAGAGTAAGGCTTATGACTTTGTGCAACTCTGCCTCACTTAAATCCAGTTCATGTGCAAGTCAAGACATACCCATGTGATGTCACTGGTTCTCTTTGAAAACAAAGGAACAACATCAACAATAATTTTGGAGAAAACAGTTTTAAATGAATCATAAGCCAGACTGAAAAACATAGAGTTAGAAGAAAGGAAGTGGAAGCACTGAGAATAGACCTGTGTAAATTCTGTGTAAAGTGTACATAGAGACAATTCTGAGACAATGACCTGAAGCTCAAACATCATAGTTTTCATGGGATTTAAAGCTGGAAGAAATGTTGGAGAACATCAAGTCTCAGATTTAGCATTGGAAGGGATATTAAAAGTCCTTTAGGTTTTTTAGATAAGAAAACTGAAGGCTTTGAAGGTCTTTCAGCTGACTAAGCATCAGTATAAGAAGTTAAAGCCATGTCTTCTGACTCTAAATCTAGCACTCTTTTCACTATGCTATACCTAAGAGGTACTAATATGTGTGGGTAAGAAGAATACGTGAATGAAAGAATGAATGAATGAAAAAATATTAAGTGCTTATCATGTACAAATATGAGTAGAGAAGTTGGGGTGTTGGCAGCCAAACGTGCCTTCCTGATTAGAATCAGTCCCAAGTGACATTCCCTGTGAAATCCGAGATAGTTGGTGGACAGAAATTGTTATCATGGTACTATTCCTAACCTTCTAAAATAACCAATATTCAATATGTTACTAGGTGATGATACCTTGTGTTTACATAGTGCTTTATTTATGCTTCATAACACCACTGTGGGGTATGTAGTACAAATACTATTATACCCATTTTACAGATGAGGAAACTCAAAAATAAAAAAAGAGTAATTTGCCTATTATCACACCAGCAGAAAATGCCAAGACTCAATCCTAAATCTTCTGTCTGAATTTAGTGGTTTTTCTATTATGTCATGCTGCAAGGTAAATGTCAGAATGCCAAGGTCCCCCTGGCTTTTCATATGCTTTTCTTATCTTAAGAACTTAAAATGGGGTCTCCTAAACTTGTTTTCAAGTCATCTTTGGGGGAAGTAGACTGCGACGATTCAAACAACTCAAAGGATGAGTTACTGAACTAAAATACCATTCAACTGTGAAATTTCAGTTACGCTAAACTCTATTTGCTTTAGCGTTTATATTAGGGAGAGAAAAGTGTGAATCAATGCAAGCACACCAAGGAGTAGAAGTTAAATAGTGTTTGGTTTCACTTGTCATAGACAGAGTACAAAAAGTCAAATAATCTAAATGGACTGTTCTGAAGCTCAAATAGCCACCTGAAGTTTTCTCATAACAGATGGAGTCAACTGATTAATCAAGTCTTTTTTTCTCTGTCTTTTTTTTAAACATTCAATAATGATATCTATAGGAGAACCAGTGAGGTTAATGAACTGGGTGCTCCAGTGGCTCAGGAAATTAGCAAATTATTAGACAAAACCTTCCCTTGGCTTCTCACTTTCTTAATTTCATCACTTGAGTCATGCAACCTTGAACAGCGAAGCACACTGGTGCAAAAAGGGAATTGTACATTTAAAACTGTAGATTGGTAAACCCGTCTAACTCTTCTTTTTAGAAGGTGGCTGCAAAACAAAGGAAAATAGTAGCTTTTCACTTAAAGACAATATGGGATGATGATTTGTTTCTTTTTCAAGCTGAACTGAATATGAGTTTGACAGATTTGCACACATTAGGATATTGGTATTGAAATGGGTATTTCAATTATCCTTTCTTCCAATCTCTAATCAGAAATCCAATCTGTTCTTTGAGAAAAAGCTCCTGGCTTAAAATTTTTAATCTCTGCAAAACTGTTTTACACCCACATTGTTTTCTTTAATAGCTCCATTGCCTTAACTGCTAAAGTTTTATGTGTATTTATGTAAGGGATTGAGTGTATTATGCATTATGCATCATGCTGCTAGCTTCAGGGAGAACAGGGGCAGTGCGCTACTAATATAGGGCCTACTATTGAAAGTTTATGAATGTATTAACCTCTGATTTTGCCTCTCTCCTCAAAATTAGAAATGATTTTTCTAGTCTACACAAAGCAAATCCAAGACAGGAGGAGAACTGATCACAGAAGGAAGATGATTTTGAAATGTTTCTTCAGAGTTTCATATTCTGAAACATGTCAATGGCAATTTAATCCTGAATTTGAAGCATTATTGTAGAGAATAATTTTAATCTTGAGATGTATAAGCATTATTTCTCTGGATCAAATGTAAACTTAGAACACAGGTTCCAAGGAGTGTCCAAGTATTACTACCTTGGGGCCCATCTAGTCAGTCTTATAAATTGCCACCTTCTGTCACTGCCATCCCCATACATCACCCCATTCCAGTTTTATGATTTCATAAATTATTAGAGAACAACTTCTGTTTTATTTCTGAAGGGACATTCTTTCTAAGTTCCCAACTTTTGTGACTTCAAGGTTGCTGGTGTTGCTGGTCTCCAACATGGCATGATCCCATCAACTTTTGTTTTTCATGCTTGCTGGTGTTATAATAGATCAATATGATTGCAAGCATTTTTTAAATAGACCAAATCATTTTGCTAGCTTCTGCAGTTCTTCAAAAGTTGGATCCTGGACAAAATAAGCTTTTGTCAAATAAAATTAATTATCAACTTAGTCTCTAAGCTTGGGCATTTGAAAAAGCAAAATGCTCATACTGCGTGGTATGTTTAGGCTATGTCCTACTAATGTAATATTACTTTTTTATGGGGAAAAATAAAACATTTGGTTAATCACATGACACAGGTAGAAACAACTTTTCCCCTCCTCTGTTATCACCAACATGAGTTGCTAGGGACCTGAGACTGGGAGAAAAGGAGGAGGAAAAGGAAAATGTGTCTCTCCCTTTCTGTCTCCCTCTCCCTCAACATTTCCCACCCCTGCTATGTGATTTCTTCATGCCTCTGATGTGAGATAACTTCCCCACTCTTTGTGAGCTTCCTGAGGCCTTTCTCTGTATCCCCAGTGTTTAGTGACATACGGTAGACACTTAATAAATGTTTACTGACTCTGACTCTCTGGTTCATTTATTTATTTATTTATTACATACTTATTAAGTGCCTGCTATGCGTGATGTACCATGCTAAGCTCTGGAGATATAAATACAAACTATTTGTATTTATATAATTTCTTGTATTTCATTGGTCCACCGACTGTTTCAGGTTAAGATTGCTTTTCTAATTACTATTCCAAACCTAAAACTCAACTTCATGGTTTTTCTGGTTCTTCCCAGAGGATCATTCATAATCATGCTCTTCCTTTTCTGAATACAGACATGGATAAATATTTAAAATGGTTGTACTGTTCATTACGATGCCAATCAGCTTAGGAACCCACATTCTGGGCCTCTAACCTTCCTGTCCCTTATCATCACCAAGCCCTCCATACCTCTGTAAATCACCCAGAATTTCCCCTCTAGAAGAAAACAAACTAAGGTTGGGGATTTTTAGGTGTTGTTCCCAAACATATAATAGCAGTCTTTAAGAATGTGAATGGCTGTCAAATAGAAGAAGGCTTACATCTAGTCTGCATTGCTCTAGGGAGCAGAAATAGGAGAAATAAATGAACACTTGTAGGGAGGTATATTTTGTATACAGGTAAGCAATACCTTCTTAGGACTCAGAGCTTCCAAAAGTCAAATGGCTGCCTCAAAAAGTGATTGACTCAATCTAGATATGATGGAGCAGGCATTCATTCCCTCCCACCAGGGAGGCTAAGGTTTCTAAACCTCTTAAGATTGGGAATACTGAGCAGCAATGGGCTAATTTTAAGCCAATCAGGTGGCTAGACTATTTGTTATTAATACAATAAGTTTGCTAAGGAGGGGTGAATCTGCCAAGGTTGGAACACAGAGCAAATTGAAGCCCTTAAGGTGATCAATTCTGGACTTGGGTCAGCTAGTGGCTCCAAGATAGGGAGCAAGATGCAAGGAGAAGAAACAGATTGATTCCATTAACTCTCCATCATGGGAGGTCTGTAAGGAAAGGTAATTTGTACTTGAAGAACCCTCTTCATAAGACCCAAAGTTGGGTTAGACTCTGAGGTAATTTCTGACTGAAATTCTGATTCTCTGAATTCTAATATTTAAATGCATGGTGGTGATATTAGCCCTTAACTTAATCCTATTCAACTGAAAGGATCAGATGGGCCAGTCCCATGTTTATTCCCACAGTCATGTGATCCACTTTGTGGAATTACAGTAAGAAAGTATCAAGGTCTCTGGTTTGAATAGAGTAAATAGCCCCCTATTCCATAGTTTTGCCCCTCATATAGCCATTCTGTGTCAACAATCTAGGTAGTGTAGTTAGTATGAATTTAGGATGATGTAAAGCCATGTGGAGGTATTGGTTAATACTAAAAGGAGTTTTATACTCTTGATATTTTTTCTATCAGGCCTAATATAGATTTGATAAATCAAGCTCCATTACCTAGAAGTATCTGAGCAGTTAGAGAAAGGCACCTAGAATGGCTGATAAATATCCATGAATGCAGCCACCTAAACTAAATACAGTTCAATTCAGCCAGCATTTACTTAAAGGACAATACTATGGGGACATAACATTGGAAAGATGGTGCTGCTATGGTCTCTTATCCCACTTACCTATGGAAAGAAATATGGCAGACAGGAAACTAAACACTGGCAAGCAGTTTAGACATCTATCTGGTAAGTCTTCCTGAACCCAAGTAAAAGGCCCCAAATCAATCATCTCTTTATAAGAATGAAACAAAACCAAGTTTTGTTCCTAAAATAATCTTCACTTATAATTATTTTTACAGGGAGATGCATTTTATGTGTCTTCTGTCCTTATCATTCATTTTGGGCAGATATTTGACTTCATTACTATAAAGAGCTCCTAGAGAAGAAATTCTCTCTACCAATGAAAATCTGCACCTAATCTGCAACTGACACTCCTTGAGAGATGCCTAGAGCAGACGTCTCCGATACCATCCACATGTGGCCCTCAGTACTCTTGAGTACAGCCTAAACCAAATTAAAATGTAATTGGGAAATATTTAACAATAATACAATATAATGTAGATAACATTCCATTTTTAAAACTAAGTCAATATGGAGATAATGGATTAACGGTCCCCTGCTTCTATCTGAGTTTTCTATTACTGGCCTAAGGCACTGAGAGGCCATGTGACTAACCCAGAGTCACACAATCAGTATATGCTAGGGATGGGGATTGAACCTAGGCCTTCCTGACTAGTGAATCAGCTCTCTATTCATTATGCCAGGCTATCTCTTATCCTATTTATGCCCCATCATTTTTCTCATAATCTCTACAAACCCTAAACCACTTGTCCTGCTTCTAACCTAGCCCTCAAAGCCATCATCTGGTAAAGCAATTCCTATAGAAAAGAAGCCAGTCCCACACCACCACTAATTGCCAATCAACAGCCACCGATAGGACAGACAACCCAGCCTAGATGGAGTATCAAAGCACAACAAGGGTAAGTCAAACCATCATTGGTACCTTGACCATTTCCCCTTAGGCCCTAATAGAAACAGGTTAGGACCCTGAACCCAAAAGGCTTTAGAATAATGGTGTTTTCAGTACAATGTTCACAACCATCATCTGGGAGAGCATTTCCTATGGAGATGCAGCCTAGAAATTGCTCCTGCTGGTCCAACCCAATCACAACTCCTAAAGAACCAGAAAAAAAATCTCTTTCGACTAAAGTCCTTAGCAAAGGTCAAATCATTTAACATCAGAAAGTGATAAGACTATCATATTGGGAAATTATATTTAAAAGATCCATTACCATCTAACTGCTTTGCTGATACATCCTAAGGATGGATCATGGAACTTTTCTATATGATGTGGGCTGAAACCTTGCATATGTTCTGCCTTCCCCATTAAAATGGAAACTCCTGGAGTAGATGTGGAAAAATTGGGACCTGAATGCATTCTTGCTGGAGTTGTGAAATGATCTGACCATTTTGGAGAGCAATATGGAACTGAGCTTTTATAGCCAAAGGGCTATAAAAACTATGTATACCCTCTGACCCAGAAATACTACTACTATGTCTGTACCCCAAAGAGATAAAAGAAAAGAAAAAAGATATTTTATGTACAAAAATATTTATAACCTTCTTTTGTGGTAGCAAAGAATTAGAAATTAAAGAGATGCCTATCAATTGAAGAATGGCTGAACAGGCTGTGACGTGATTGTGACAGGATGCTATTGTGCTACACAAAATAGAGATTTACTTTCATAAAAATCTGTGAAGGTATACATGTACTGATACAATTGAAGTGAATAGAGTAAGAAGATCATTATAGCAGTGTAATAGTAATGAAATTTGAAGATCCCTTTATATTGGCAAGATAAGTTGCACTTAGCACCTAGTTTCAAATTAAGCCTCTGTTAAAGAAACAGAAAGTATGATCCCCTGTTGTTGATGTAACAGGAAGGGGCTGAACAGGGAACTCCTGTTGCTGACATAAGAGGAAAGGGCTGAACAGTGAGGAGCTATATCATATTTAAGGAAGAGCACAAGATGGACAGTCAGAACTTCTTGGGATAAGCATTGTGGAAGCACGGGCAGCTGCTGCTCAACTGAAGACTGAACTGAGAATTGAGCAGAACTGAGAAGAGGACTCTTGTGGCAGTAGAGTCAAGAAGGAGAAAATTTGTGGTATCATGGCACTATGTCTGTTCTGACTGTGTTGATGTTTGTGATACTTTGTACAGAAGCCCTGGGACCTTACTGGAAGTCCTAAAAGAGGATTTTCTGGTTGTATGTTTACAGAAGTCCTGGTGGAGGGTTTTGGAGGTCCTGAGACTTTGCTGATGATTTGTGCTGACCTCTTGGACCTTGTTTGTGGTTCTGTGTTGATTTCTTTGTTGATGATTTGTGTTGAATTCTCAGACCTTGTTGGTGGGTCTGAGTTGATTTCACAGGCACATAGTGAATTGATGATGGTGCCAGCAATGTGTATAGATATTATTGTGGTTCTGTTAAGCTTTGTCTTCCCAGAAACAGGAACTGTGAAAGACTAGAGGTGGACTGAACATTGTGCACTTCAATTGGGAACAGGGACTGGATAAAGAACTGGACAAGGAGCTGGACAAGGAACTGGGAGCTGCGTGCCTTTGAACCCAGGTGACAGTTGGAGCTAGGACTATGGAAGAGGAACCATGGAAACTGAGAGCCAGCCTCAAGTCAAACTGAAAGAAGACTTTATTTGGATACTGTGTACTGACTGAGAAGAGTATGATTTACTGTTACTTAGGGATGGAGAACTTTGACTTTTGTACTTTGTGACTGAATTAAGGATTTTACTAAATTGATTGACTAAATAAATGTACTTTGTTTAAAGCTATGTGATTACTTTGGTGAAAATTATGTGGCCATTTTAATGATAAGTTGTTGAGTTGTGACATGGTGAATGCTGTATTTTGATTTTCTGTGATTAAGCTGTAACATTGTGAATGTTGTACCTTGATTTTCTATGAATGTTTTGCTCTGATTTGTTATTGAATAAATAGAGAGCTTGCTATACAATGTAAGCAGAACCATGAAAGTTGTTCACAGCAGCAGTCCCCTGGAAAGCTGCTCATGTGTGGCTTTACAAACAGTAACAACAACTGTGAATGGTTTACCTATCTTCAACAATAAAATTATCCAAAAAATTTATGATGAAAAATGCTATCTAAAGAACTGATGGGCTTTGCATGAAGATCGAAGTAAACTTTTTAAAAATTGTCTTTGTTTTTCTTGTTTTGATTTAGGCTTTGTTTGGGCTTTTTTTTGGTCTATTTTTCTTTTTCTGCACCTGGCTAATGTAGAAATATGTTTTCCATGAATGCACGTAAATAATCTATATCAATGTGCTTGCCTTCTCAAGTAGGGTGGAGGGAAGTGAGGGAGGAAATTTGGAATTCAAAAATTATAAAGCATAAGTGTTTAAAATTGCTTTATATGTAATTGAGAAAAAAGAAAATACTCTAAAATGGAAAAAAAATAATAAATTGGCAAGCAATTGCTGATCTACATTGGGAAATGGAGTTTCCTCATCAGGTAGTTATTCCACCAATGACATCAGAGTTTTGAATAATCCAGCCTTATATACATACATGCATGTATACATATATGCATGTATATACATAAAATATACAAACACATATAAGATGTGTATTCAAAAACATGCATGTAGATATGTCTATATACATCTATCATACACATGTATATATTTATATAGATTGTGTATATATAAAAACACATGATATATGTGTATACACGAACATTTATATAGTCATATATGTGTGTGTGTGTTTGTAGTCATTAACAATAGGTAAAAAGACAAAAAACCCTCTTCCCCCAAAAAACTTACACTTATTCTACAAAAAGGTTGGCAGAGGGGAGGGAAAGAATGAAAACTTGAATTATTAAGGACATAAAAATCCAAATCATTTTTGCTTTATGGTCTGCTTTCAAGCCATTTTCTATAAATTATGTCCCATATTCCAAACTATCCTGTAAACTCCTTGATGGAAGATACAAGTCTCTTGCTTCTCTTGTTGTTCTCATTATACTTATGACTACTTATGATGGCATTTTGTTTAAAGTATGTTCAGAGCTGTTGACCTACTGACAAGAATTGAAAAGTGTGAAAGAAACAGGAATGGATATTTATATAACCACCCAAGGGCAGAACTCTTAGAACCTTATAGGCAGACATCTATAGCCATTAAGGCATGCAATGTGGTGGCAAACGGAAGGTAACACAATTATTTTTTCCTATCTACTGATGATCAGTGAATTGTTTAAATGATTGTGGCCATCTTTACACAGTATAGAACATACTGTGGGCTAGTAAATTATATTTTAAAACTCTGAAATGATGGCATTTCAGATAAAGGATATAAACTAATGTGTTTTTCCTGTGTCAATGATTTTATTTCCAAATGTATCTTAATCACCTTGGGATTGGCTCTTAACTCTGAAAATTATGAATGTGCATTAAATAGCATAATATATTTTTTCCTCATTGGATATTAACCTTTAAAAATGTGGAGGCTACCAGAATTTATAAATAAAATAAGCTTTTTTACTTAAAAGAAAAACAAGAATGGAAGCTCCCTGAGAATAGAGACTATCTTACTGTTCTAATTGTATCCCTAATGCTTCACAGTGTTTTGAACATGCTGAATGCTTAATAAAGTCTTTTCTTTCTTCCTTTCTTCTTTCTTCCTTTTTCTTCCTTCTTTACTTTCTTTTTCCTTCTTTTCTTTCTTTATTAATTTCTTTTCCTCTTTCAAGTTTCCTGGTAACAGCATTTCTTTCACTGCACTTTCCTTGAATCCTCTGGAACATGGCTAAGAATGAACTCTGATGGTTGTTGTCAATATTCATATGATGAATATGATGAATGAACCATACTATCTCTAGGGGAACACTACAAATACAATGAATTCCACAAAAGTCCATGAGAAAAAAAAATCAATCCCATTTTACAAGTATTAGGCAGGTCAGAAGAACTTAGTTCTTCCTTAAGTATGAGCTCAGAAAGAGAATCTAGTCTGATCTGGCCTCCCCCAACATCTCCTTTTCTGTGTTGGTGCCTGTCTCCAACACTCAAAGTGATGCAAATTTGAATTATCCTTCTCTGGGACCCTGCCTTTTCAAAGAGTATATTTCAGGTATATTTACCTTCAACCTCTTCCTATCCCCAAGGTCATCAACACTAGACAGCTCTGAAATCTGATAAAGAAAATAAAAGTTGAAAGAAAGAATGAATAGAACAGAATTATATTGAGAGGAAAATTTTTAATTCCTCTAAGTTTATCCTTTAGATCTGAAGAGCTGTCAGTTGTATAACACATAAGCACTGATGAAAAGAAACTCCCATCTTCTAACATTATTAATTTATTCTTCCTATTTATTTCTTGATCCTTGCAGATCAGCTAGGGTGGCTTCATGTGGAGACACAGAAAAGGCAACTGCTGAGACCTTTCTAAACAGAACTGTTCAGGCCACCATTACTGTCAACTTCCTACTGTCCTTCTTAAATTCCCTGAGGGAACTCCATCCCCCAAGTTCCATGAGTAGAGAGACCTTTAGAGAGAACATTCTAATCAGGATCTTGGTGTACAGATTATTCCACGTTTGGTATTTCCTCCCACCTATATGTAGTAAATTACCACCTCACTTGCTGCCTTAATTCTTTTGATTCTGATTTGTCATCTACTACATGTTCCAGTGGCCATGAAGGTGGCTGAAGCAGGTGCTGTGGGGAGCTTACTTAGAGCTTGGTCAGATATTGAAGACTCCAAGGTCATCCACTAAATCCCAGGTCATCACCAGTCATCTTAACTTCTGTCCTTCTAGTAGACTTCAATGCCTCTGGAAGAAAGAGTGAGGCAGATGACTTTGTGCAACTCAGCCTCACTAAAATCAATTTCACATGCAAGTTGACATCACCCTATGATGTCATCGGTCCTCTTCTAAACATGAAGGAAAAACAACTATAGCCATCTGCTTTTGTTGTTCATTCGTTTCTGACTCTTTGTGACGCCATTTGGGGTTTTTGTGGTGAACATCCTGAAGCTATTTGAATTATTGTGGCCATCTTTACACAATATAGAATACTGGGCCATTTCCTTCTCCAGCTCATTTTATAGACAAGGAAACTGAAGCACACAGGATTAAGTGACTTAAGTAGGATCACACAACTAGTAAGGATCTAAGGCCAGGTTTGAACTCAGGTCTCCCTGAGCCCAGGACCACCTCTCTATCCACTGCACCACCTAGCTGCTACTCACTTCCAGTGACTAATCTCTATACTGCCCTTGCACTGTGAGATCATAGAGTCATATAGCTAAAACTGAATGGAATCACAGAAACCATTGAGTTCAAACTTCTCGTTTTGCAGCTAAAAAGACTGAGCCCCAGGGACATTAAGTGACTTACCAAATATAATGCAGGTATAAAGTATCAGGGATGAGATTTAAGGAACAGTGTGTCATACTGGAATAAGAGCTGGCTGGGGAGCCAGCAGGACCTGGGTTTAAGTCCCACTTCTAACACTTACTGTCTATGTTACCTTGAGCAAGTCACTTACCCTCTCAGTATTCTAGGAAACTCTCTAAGACTGTAAATTGCAGAGATGGCACTGACTTGCATTAGTAATTGCACAATCTTATTCCTTTTCTTTCTTTAATCCTTGTCCTTATCTTTTCTGCATCTTTTAACACTGCTGATTGACTTCTCCCTTCCATGCACTGTTCTCCTATGATTCTATCCCTATTTACCCTGCTGCTCTTTCCTAGTGGCTTTTACTGGTTATATTCCATCTCATAACCCCCAAGCATGTGTGTGTGTGTGTTAGCGTAGCCCCAGTATGATATCTTGAGTTCTTTTCTCTCCCTGACACACTCTCCCTTGGTGATCTTGTCAGATATAATGGGTTAGATTATTTTTTCTACACGAGGACTCCCCTAAACAGATACATAGGTAATATAGCTACAGATGTAGTTTAGATATAGATAAATACAAGCACATTTTATACATATGTATACATATAGATGAATCCATATAATAATATTAAATAACTACTATTTACATAGCATCTACTATGTGCCAGGAACCACCACTTTACAAATATTATCTCATTTAGTCATGTATTATTGTGTCAATAATACAATATTCACAACACCCATCATGGTTATGAATATGCTGGTATAATTATGAATCACAAAATGTAGCAAACTCTCCACATGGAAGGCAGAACCAAGGTCTTTATTCAGAAACCAGAACACTGAGTCCCAAAACCAGGACAAGTCCCAGAACCAGAAAGCCAAAGTCATTATAGTGGTCACGAAGTTGATACACACAGTCAATGCAATGAATGCCCACATTCTCAAGCCTTCACAAACAGAACAGGCTCCCTCCAGCAGGGATCCCTCTCAGACTAACAACAGTTCCTCAGCCTGGTCTTTGGAAGTTCTTGGTAAAAGCTGCAGAAGAAGGATCTCAGCAAAAGGTGCAGTCTCCAGGTGGTGACTGAGAGAAAATCTGAAGATCCTCCTGGTTCTCTTCCTTATATACAGTATAGCTGCTCCCTGTTCTGCCCTTTCCTGTTAAGGTGTTAACTACTCCCAAGGAGTTAACTTGAAGTAAGGAGCTAAGTGCCTTTACTAGGTGCCAACAGAAAGGGGCATGGAAGATCTTCTGACTTCATTAACATTACAATTATATGTAAATACCTGTACATATATATATATATATCAGTGGTTCTCAACCTTTCTGATGCTGCTACCCTTTAATACTTGTATGTGGGTGTATCTGCACGTGGGCAGACCCACCTGGAGATAGGTAGAGGAACGGTTCCTAAGACCATCAGAAATATGTTTTCCTATGGTCTTAGGTGACACCCAAAGGGGTTGCAACCCACAGGTTGAGAACCACTGATATATATGGATACACACACACATATCTATAGATCTATATAACACTTATATATGTGCATATGTAGATATTTATATCACTTATAGCTCATACATTTATTACAACTATGTTATATATTACACAGTACTTATATTACACATATATCATATTTTACATATATTCAAATTAATCCCTACCTTATGCACTGTTGGCATGGCTGAACAGGGGCTAAAACTGTCCCAAAAAAGCGTACCTCGTTGAGCCTTTTGGTGAACCAGAGAGTGATTTAGAAGTAAAAGGTTTCTAACACATGTGCCCAAAGTCTTTGTTAAGAATCATATGCCCAGTAGGCACACTGAGTCCTGCACAGAATTAGATGTCATTATATCTCTCAGTGTTTCACCATCATTGATTGTGTGACTTCCCATAAGTGACTATGCTAAAAAAAATAACAGATCTAAAAATCACTTTGACTCTTACATGAAAGAGGCAGACTCAAAACCTATGTTGAGTTACTAGGATAAAATACAATGACATGTTCTATAAACCTTAAAGCACTATATAAATGCTAGTTATTATTATTACTATTCACACCCCTGAACATCCCTGCCATCCTTCACTCTAACCTATCTTCCATGAGACTTCTTTTATTCCAATAAATTAATTTATTTATTTTCTTGTTTACATCATTTATTTCCACAAGATTTTGAGTTACAAATTTTCTCCCTGTCTTTCTCCTACCCACCACCTCAAAACAGCCATCCCACTGTATACCCCCTCCCCCAATCTGCTCTCTCCTCTGTCCTCTCCCATCACCCCTCTGACTTTCCAGTAGGACAGGATGGATCTCTTCTATGAGATTTCACACCCACAATAGACATTCTATGCACCTCCTGAAGATATGTCATGCAATCTAGAAGATAAACTTAACTTTGATTCGTTCATTAAGTGTCCCACTGTCACTGCATCATCATAACAAAAAAAAATCAAGAAGATAATAAAAATATCCAAGGAAAAGTCAGTCTAACATTCATCACTGAATGGTGTTGTAAAAAAAATTGATAAATTTGGAATCATAGGACTTAGGTTCAAATCCTGAATCGGCCACCTTAGGACCTAGGGCAAGGCAATCAACCTCCCTGTGCCTCAATTTCCTAATCTGTATAAACTAAAGGATTTCTAAACTCCCTTTTGGTGTTAATTTGATGGTATGATACTATGATCTAGTCAGTTCCTGGGAATTATCCACAAATAAAGCTCTAAATTTCAAATTGTCAGATATGCATACGGTCAGTCAAAACCATTACTGACTCTCTCTTGTTGATCCTACGTCCCTCCCCACTGTAGCTGGAATCTTGATCCTTCCTAGAGTAAAAATAAAGCCCCTAGCATGGCAGGTGGTAACGATGCATGGCTTCTTTGGGTATCAGATACTTTACAATCCCATCTAAGCTGTTTATTTCTTTGTACTTTTATTCTATCACAAACATGATCCCCTTCATACTGGGTATCTGAGGAAATGTTTCATATAAGGATGCTATGATTTGCTGGTTCTGAAGGATAAGGAAATAAATTTGAATTTTCAGAGTATTCAATTTCCTTAAGATGTCAGGCAAAGCTTTTTGGAAATTTTGTATTGTTACATAGAAAGGTTTTTATCGTGTTCTTATAACTAGGATTCTCTGGTTATTTCTGTGTTTCTTATGCATACACACACTCACATTCTCACTTTTTGAGACAGCTGTCTTATAAAAGGGGGGGTGTAATCAAAAACAGAGATCTGCTTCTATCATACAAGGAAAGTATATGTTTAGCAATTTATTCACATCTTCAATTGATGCCCAAAATTCAGAACTAAATCTGAAAACATTTGTTGAAAACATTTCTCCTGTATTTATGATACTGCTATATGAAAGTTAAATGGATTTTCCTATTTTCATTGCTTCCTTTAAGTGCTTTACTTAAATGTTCTTCATTAATATGAATAAAATCTTTCTCAGAGTTACTAATTATAGTACCAACACTATCAAATAATCCAAAGGCTTTACATTTGAATATGACAGGAAAACCCCTCAAATCTTCATGACTATTTTACTAAGATACTAAAGGTTTAACATATGTGGTCTTAAATCCAGGTAGGCCTGGATAATTACTCAATTAAATCTGATGATTTAGGTGTTCCTTAAATATCTATATGTAGATTATATATATGGAGAGAAGGGGGAGGGAAGCATCCTCGAATTGAAAATTCTCTTCAAATCAAACAGGTTACATACATTAACATCTCATTGAAAAAAAAAGAAAAAAAAAGCATCTCACTGTCCAAAAAGGAATTCCAAACTCTCAACTTCAAGAGTTAAATATTATATATAGATAAAGACCTAAGATTTAAGAGTAGGAAACTCCCAGTACAAAACTCCCTTCAGTGATGCACATCAACAGCAAGTCCTAACATACAGTCTTTAAGAGTTGCTTGAGTTTCAGACACAACATCACAGTTAATACTTATCAAAGGCAAATTTGAACCAGGGTCTTCCTCACTTCAAAGCTAGCTTTGTAAACATTCACAAACCATAATACCTTTTGGTGAGAAATAGAACTTAATTAAATGACAAATATAGGCTAAATTATAAATATCCCATATTTTAAAAGGTGTGTATAGTAACCTTTGTTTTAAAAAATTTAAGCTCTTTGAAATTGCCTGTATTTACAGAAGGCGATTCTATTTGGTTACGATTTCAAATTTTTAAGCAATGTTTCCCTATGATTGCAGGACATTTGGCCTACAATAATTAGCTTTGGAGTTTTACAGCCTCCTTTAAACTCAATCTGTTTTATGGTGGAAGTGTTTACTTTTGATTACAAACTTTGCTGAATCCATAAAGTTGGGGGTGTGAGGCAAAACCCTGAAGAGAAACCCTCAGTTGAAACTGGGGTCCAGGTGCACACTTCTACACATGAATTTAGATATAAAGCATAAATAATTCTTCTTTGCCCATTATGTGTCCTTGAAACACCAAAATTCTTTGCCTCCCAGAAGAAATTATGTATGGCTTTACCTCCAGGGCAGACAATCATTTTGGAGTGCTTGGTTGTTTTTCAGGTTGTGCATGCAAAGTATAAAGGGAATACATTGTTTACAAAGAAATAAACAACAAAACATTAAAGTAGTATATTTGAGATAGAACTGATTAGAGTTTACCTTTTGTGGAATACAACTTTAACATTATATTCCAAGTCCAATGTTTTAGGACGACATAAAAATACATTTCACTCCTCTAGGGAGGAAAAGAGGACACTACCAATGAAAAACATTGTCTATACTGCCTAGGGAAATAATCTGAGTTTTTTCAAAATATTTTTCTTTGTTTCAAAAGAAGTTTCACTGGATTTGGATTAGAAAGAATATCAGGAAAAGCTGAAAAGGAAAGGAAGAGAGAAGAAAGGGAGAAAATGAAAAGAAAGGGAATAGAAATGGAGGGGAGAAAAGGAAAGGTGAAGGAAGAGGTCGCTTCCAGTTTTAAGATCCTAGTTGAAACTTTGGGACTATCAGTGAGGTTTTTTTGGACTCAGATGAGTCCTTAGTACCACTGCAGTGCCCTTTTATTTTGTTACACTGATTCAGTATAGGTTTCTGGTCTCCACCTAAGAGCTACAATTCATAGAAGGAAACATACGTCTCTGAGTTTACGCTCAATGAAAAACCACTGTAGCTTCTGCTTCTCTCAACTCCTTCAGTTATGTTTTGTTTGTTTGGTTGTGGTTGTTGTTTGTTGGTGAATACTTCTATATTTCCTTTCCACATGAATCTGGTCTTTCTTATGGACCATCTGAACAATTGAGTGTGTCTCCAAATTCTCTTTTAAAAGTTCATGGAGATTTCAACAACCACAATAAACTCAAGACAGTTGAATTATATATCAGATTCTATTACTTACACTGTATTCCTACTCTACTATTGAGTGAAGATGTATAAACAAGCCACATGTTGCTTGACAGAGAGATATTTTTTACTTCCAATAAGGCGTCCAGGTGTCAAGGACAACTTATCTCCCTGGAAATGACTTATTACCAGAGAAATATATTTATAGTCTTATGGTCAGAAAAAAACCTTTTATAGTATGGAAAAACTAGCTTCTGTATGCAACATATAATCCCAGTTGTATTAAGTAGGGAATCTGAACAGAAAAGACTCTCTTAGGGTTTTTGTCAAAACCTAGCAAAGAGAAGGAATTGATGTCTCCATCAGTGGAGTTATCAAATACTGATAACTGAGAAACTGAACTTGGTACAGGGGAAGAGATATTTGAATAACAGGATCAAAATGGCAGGCTAGCTAGCTAAGCACATAAGCTTAAATTCATAGAATTTCACAGTGAAAAAAGAAACTCAGAGACGACTTAGTCCAACTCTTTTCCTATCAGACTTATTTGAATGTACGAAGAAGTACTGTGAAAGGACCAGAAAAAGACACTGGTCTTTCAGTGTTTCCTTGCTATAGTTAGTTTGTGGGACACAATGAAGTCTATACACTTTCCTTTTCTTTTGAACAATTCTAAATACTAGGTGGTCATTAATAGACTCTAATTTAATTGCCTTGTAATGGTAATAGGAATTTTAAGGTCTTCCCTTGCCCCCAATAAACTAAATATAATCACATGGAGCCTGTAATAGGAAGAGTTTGCTGAAGAGTAGAGCAGAGCCTGCAGGAAGGTGGAAGTGAGATCAGCTAGACACAGGGAGGAGATAAGTTAGAGGCAAGGAGACAGCTAGGCTTGTAAGTGTTTGTGGGAAGGCTAAAAGATGGTGTGGCTCCCTGCTGTGTTATGGTGTATTAACTTCCTTGTTACTATGATGGATCTGGTTTCATGGTGTTGGGATTTGGCTTCATGGTTTGGGGATTTGGTTTTCTGGCGTCTGAATAAATGTTTGGCTTCTGTCTTCTGAATGGAGAGCCTATTATATTTTGTGATTCAGAACTGTGCCAGCATATTCATGATTGCCATCAGTACTTTGAATATTGTGTTAGCGTTACACGCTCCTGCAGTAAAATAATATCCTATTCACTTTAAGGTGACCTCATTAAGAGTGAAAACAAGGGCAAAACATACTATGTCATTATATGACACATGGCATCCAAGTGTTATTGGGAAAAAAACTGAATTGAGACATAACTGAAATGGGTTCAAAAATCTGTGTCTGCATTAACTAGTTGTGTGATCATGGGTAAGTCAATTCATTTCTCTGAGTCTCAATTTCCTAATCTTTACATGGGAATAAGAATTCACTTCATAACACCATTATAAAGAAAGGGATTTGTAAAATTCAAAATACTATATCAAGAGTTCTTAACCTGTAGCCCATGGACACTTGGGATCTGGGAATGGATTGATTATAAAGGGTAAGAATGAAAAGTTGAGGTATATACCATGGTTGTATAAAATTAGAAGAAAAACAGATCAAGTTGAAACAAAAAGATTATAGAAATGATAATACTAAAAGCTTATTCTTTGAAAAAACTAACAAATGCAATGATTTTTGTTAATCTATTGAAGAAAAAAATAAAGCAGAAGCATAGAATCAAAATAAAAATGAAAGTGATAAATTCATAATAGAATATAAATAAAAAGCATTTTCATTGCTTTCTACATTCAATTTTATACTAATAAAACAAAGAATTTATAAGAAATCATTGAATGCTTAAAAATTAGAATATTCTGATTAATGAAAGAAGATATAGATATCTTCAAGAATATTTCATAGAGTATAATTGAACAATCCATAAAAGATTTTTTTAAAAAGAAGAAAAAAATTCCTGATCAAGGAATATAAAGTAATATTGCTAATGAATATTAGCAAATAATAATATATGCTAAAACATTGAAGAAACAAAGGCATAGAAGATCCATTTTTAATTTTATTTTTAATTTATGGAGTAAAACAAACATTTCCATAAAATATCATTTAAAAAATTATTGCACATGAAACTGCAAACTGGTTATATACAACTTGCTATTCCTTTTAAATATATAATAAATTTATCAAATACATTTTTTTTATTTTTCTTCCTCCTCGCCCCCACCCTAAAGATAGGTATCATTAGACTTAAGTGTGTGTGTATATATATATGTACATATATGTATGTACATATACATACACACACATAAAAATCACTCTATACATACTTCCATTTATTATTTCTTTCTCTGGACATAGCCTGTTCCTTCATAGGTCCTTTGTAGTTAATTTGGGTATTTATAATAGTCAAAATTACTTATTCACTCAAAGTTTTTATAAAACAATATTGTCGTTACTGTATATGATGTTTTCTTGGTTTTGTTCATTTTGCTCTTCATTATTTATTGCTTCTTTCTATGTTTTTTGAAAATCAAGAGCTCAACATTTCTTATTGCATGGTACTGTTCCATCACAATCATATACCACAATTATTCCCCAATTGATGGGCATTCCTACAATTTCTAGTTCTTTGACACCACAAAGAGAGCTGCTATAAATATTTTAGAATATATCTGTTCTTTTCCTTTTTCCCTAATCATATTGTGAAATAGACCTAGTAGTGATAATGCTAGATCAAGGCATATAGGCAATTTAATAGCTTGTTGGCCATAATTCTGTATTGCTCTCCAAAACAGTTGGATCAGTTCACAATTCTACCAATAATGAATTAGTGTTCCAATTTTTCTGCATCACCTTCAACATTTGTTGCTTTCCTCTTCAATCTTTTTAGCCAATCTGATAGGTGTAAAATGATTCTTCAAGGTGGTTTTAATTTGCGTTTCTCTAATCAATAGATTTAGAGCATTTTTTATATTATTATAATCTGTTTTTTATTTCTTTATCTAAAAACTACCTGTTCATATCCGTTCACCATCTCTCACGAGGGGAATGACTCACATTTTAATATATTTTTTCAAAGTTCTTTATATAGTTAAGATATGAGACCTTTATCTATGGAACTGTCTATTAAAATTTCCCCCCAATTTTCTGCTTTCCTTATGATCTTGGTCACATTTGTTTTATTTGTCCAAAACCTTTTTCATTTGCTACCATTGAAATTATCTGTTTTACACTGAACTTTTCTCTCTAACTTTTGTTTATTTATAAATTGTCCACCTATTCATAAATCTGGTAAGTAACATGTTCCATGATCTTTGATTGTTTTTGTAATATCTCTCTTTTTATCTAGGTCATGTATCCATTTTGATCTTATCTTGGTAAATGGTGTAAGATATTGCTCTATGCCCAGTTTATGCCATATTGCTTTCCAATTTTCCAAACAATTTTTACCAAATAATGAATTCTTATCCCAAAATGTTAAGTTTTTACACTCATCAGATGCAGTTACTATATTTATTTCCTGCTGTAAATTGTATGTCTACTCCGTTCCATTGACCTACCTTTCTATTTCTTAGCCAATACTGTCTTCTCATACAGTCTAAAATCTGATACTATTAAGAGTCCTTCCTTTATGTGTTTTCTTTTCTCCATTAGTTCCTTTGATATTCTTGCCTTTTTGTTCTTCCAAACGAATTTTGTTATTACTTTTTTTCATTCAGTAAAATTATTTTTAGTAATGTAATTGGGATGGCATTCAATATATAAATTAGTTTTAATAAAAGTTCCATTTGTGTTATATTGGCCCTAACTACCTTTGAACAATAAACACTTTCCAATTATTTAAATATAATTTTATTTGTATTAAAAAAGTTTGTCTTGACAATTTTATTTATATAGTTCCTGGCTTTGAAAAAGTACCTATATAAAAGCAAGAGCTGGCATCATTTTCAGCAAGGAAACACTAGAATCTTTCTCAAAAAAATGGTTAAGTAAGAATGACCTCCTCCCTGGTATTATTTGACATGATTCTAGAGCTGTTGTCAATATAACAATAAATCAAAAAAGAAAAGTGAAGACATAAACATAGGACTCGTCCTTGTCCCCCCAAAAAAGTAAAAGGGAAGAGAAATGCTCCTTTTTTGTATACGACAAAATGGTTTACATTAAAAAACCCTAGAGAATTAACTGAAAAACTCTAATTATTTTAGATCATTTAAGTAATATAAGAGCATACAAAATAAGTCCACAAGGACATTAGTATTTTTATATAGTAATAACATAAAAATGAAGACAAGATAGATAAATGCCATTAAACTAACTAAAATGTTCAGAAAATGGACACTATCTATAAAAATATACTCAAGACGTAAAAACAATTGCAAAATGCACTTTAAAGAAATAAGGAAGATGTATAAATGGAGAGCTCATAGCTGAGCCACATTAAGATAACATGATCATACCACTTAAATTAACTTAAAGACAGTTCTGTACTCATATTACTCAGTAGTTGCTTTTTAGAGAGAGACAAAAATAATTTTTAAAATTCATTGATTAGAACAAAAGATCTAAAAATTAAGGGAAATAACAATTTTTAAAAATAGGGAGAGTAGTATTTGCAAATCTTAAACAGTACTCTAAAATTCCTCAAAACTATGTGATAACATTTAAAATTAGATCAATGAAACAGATTAGAAAAGCGGGATTGAGAAAAATAGTTGAACTCAATAGCCCAGGATTGAATAAACCCAAGAACTTGGAGCAGTACTTCCTACTTGAAAAGGACTGCTAGAAAAACTTGAAATCAATTTTTTTTTTTTTGCTTTTTGGAGGGCAATTGGGGTTAAGTGAGTTGCCTAAGGTCACACGGCTAGTTTTTGTGTTAAGTGTCTGAGGCGGGATTTGAACTCAAGTCCTCCTGACTCCAGGGCTGGTGCTCTATTCACTGCGCCACCTAGCCGCCCCAAAACTTGAAATCAATTTGACAGACTGTAACTTTAAGCCTTACATTGCATCCCACCTAGGGACAGAGGTAAGACCTAGTTGTGTAATGTCGTTAACATAAGGGAGCTCTTTTGTTGAGGAAACTCCCTCTAGCAATGGAAGTTGGCATCTTTTCTGTACCTAATACTCTAGTTGAGCGATTTGCCCCAAAGTTATACGGTCAATATATGTCAGACAGGACTTGAATCCAAGTCTTCGTGTCTCTGAGGCCAACTCTTTATCACCATGTCACCATTCTTTCCACTTATTTTATATATACCACAATTAATTCTAAATTCTAAATCTAAATTCTAATTCTTATAACTAAGGGAAGAATTATTTTTCAAATTATATTTTATTTTTCCCCAATTACAAGTGTTAACAAGTAAAAGCTAGTATTAAGATCTACTTTTAAAATTTTGGGGTTTCAAATTCTCTCCCTCTATCCTTTTCTTCCCCTCTCCCTGAGACAGTAACCAATTTCATCTGGGCTATACATGTACAATCATGCAAAACATATTTCCATATTAGTCATGTTCTAAAAGAAAACAGACAAAAATAAAGTGAAAAATAGTATTCTTCACTCTGCTTTCACACTCCATCAGTTCTTTCTTTAGAGGCAGATAACATTTTTCATCATGCGTTCTTTGGAATTGTCTTGGATCATTGTATTGCTACAGAAAGCTAAGTATTTGACAGTTGATCATCATACAATATTATGGTTATTGGGCACAATGTTCCCCTGGTTCTACTTACTTCACTTTGCATCAGGTCTTGTTAGCCTTTCTGGGTTTTTCTAAAATCATTCTGCTCATCATTTTTTATAGCACAATAGGATTCCATTACAATCATATACCACAGCTTGTTTAGTCATTCCCCATAGGGGAAGAATTCTCAACAGAACAAGACATGGAGAAGATCATGGAAGGTAAAATATACAATTTTGATTAAATGAAACTGAAAAAGCTTGTTTACATAAATAATATCAATGCAACTAGGATAAGAACAAAAAAATTGAATGGCAAAAAATAAAAATCTTTGCATAAGACATCTCTTACAAATTTCTGAGTTCCTATTATATGTGTGTGTATGCACATACACACAGACTTCTCTCTCAATATATATATGTATATATGTAGTTTCTATATGTATTTATATATGTGTGTATGTGTATATAGTTCTTATATGTATATGGAGAGAGAGAGAGAAAGAATAAGCATAAATAGATAAGATGATAGGTAAGTGATCAGTGGTTAAGAACAAGAAATTTATCAAAAGAAGAATCACGAACTGTTAATCACATTATTAAAAAAAAATTATTCTGTCTCAAATTCTGTCCCAAATAACATTTAAACAACATTTTGGTTTCACTTTATACCCAGCAAATTGACAAAGAGGAAAAAGATGGAAGCCATCTATGTTGAAATAGCTGGGAAAGATAGATACACTAATATTTTGTTGTTGAAGCTATACCAGTTACAATGTTGAGTAAAACAATCTGAAATAATATTGAAAAAGTAAAAAATAAATTAAAAAAAGAGAAACAAAATATATGCCTATCAATTGGAGAAAGACAAAAAATGCATATGAATGTCATGGATTATTATTGACATGTACAAAAATGAATATGAGCAATTGAAAGAAATATGGCAACAAAGACTGTATGAATAGACTCAGAGTAAAATAAAATCAGTAAACCAACATGCCCAATGATTATACCAGGGATGGGGAACTACTTGGATTCAGTCAAAGAGCTGTACTTGAGGACCTAAAGGGCCACATGTGGTCTCCAGGCCTCAGGTTCCCCACTCCTGGACTATACTAATGTAAATGAAGAACAAACAACAAAATAGAAATGAATGCTATGTAATTATAATGACTAATTTTGATCCTAGAGAAGTAAATGCACCTTTCTCTCTTTACTTGGAGGCATGGGAGACTATGGGTGTGGAATGTTGAAAAACAGTGTCAGATGTGGTCAGTGTGGGTTTTACTTAATGACCAGCTTTTTTTAGACATCAACATCACTTAAAATAATATTAATAAAGTGTCTTATTTTGTTGAATTTATTGTTAAGAAGTCTGTTAAGATCCACTTAAGAAGAGAATTCCATACATGTGTCATTTTTATCCTGGAAGCTCTAAAACTAAACCAAGAGAATGAGAATATTAAGGAGCCAAGAGATATACAGGTTATAAAAGGGCTGCTAGAAGGAACCTTTGAAATCAATCAACAAATCCAAATAAAAGATGTCTCTTCCAAATACTTTACCACATACTGTGGGAAATACATAAACTCTCTCTCTTTCTCTCTGTCTCTCTGTCTCTCTCCTCTCTCTGTCTCTGTCTCTCTCTTTGTCTCTCTGTCTCTCTTTCTCTGTCTCTCTCTGTCTCTCTGTCTCTATCTCTGTCTCTGTCTCTGTCTCTCTCTCTCTTTCTATCTCTCTCTCTCTCTTTCTCTCTCTCTCTCTCTCTCTCTCTCTCCCCCTTTTCTTCACCTCCTTCCATCTCTCTCATCAACCTAAATTGGAGAGTCTATGCCTGAAATGGGGTGAAGAAGGCTGAAAATTGACCTGCTAACAATCTTAAAGCATATGAAATGTTATGCAAATGGTCCTGGCCAGCTGTTGTTCCTCTCCACTGAGAACAGAAAATGAGAAAATCTGCTCAAACTGCAACATGAGGGATGTAGGTTTGGCACTTTTGCAAATGGACATTTGCCTATTTCATGAAGAAAAACAGAAATTTATTGTAGATGAGTATAAAATGCTGATATCATATATTGACTTACTTACTCTGTTCCTCTTATGGGGACAGCAAATAGGTCAACAAAAGATTGCCTGAGTATGTTTGAAAAACTGATTTATAAATCTTGCGATATAAAAAGAACTTCCAGGTTACTGAGATTACACAACATTTAAAAAGATTCCTAGGAGAAACTCTGGAATTTCTTTAATTCTTCATTTCAAATAATGTGAGAGAATTGCAAAATACACCTGCATAACCATGTAAGGGAAAAATAAACAAACAGAAACCTTTTCCATCTTTTGGATTAGGACAGAAAGTGCTTTAAGAAATGACCAAGGCTGACATCCACTAATGGACAGCTAGGTGGCTCAGTGGATAGAATTCTGGGCCTGGAGTGAGGGAGATTCCTCTTCATGAGTTTAAATCTGACCTCAGACACTTATAAGCTGTGTGACCCTGGGCAAGTCACTTAACCCTGTTTGCCTCAGTTTCCTCATTTGTAAAATGAGCTGGAGAAAGAAATGGCAATAAAGAAACTCCATTAATACCCTATGTTAACTACTCTTTGGTAAAGATACTCTAGTATCTTTATCAAAAAAAATAAAACCTAAGCAGGGTCATGAAGAATTGGACAGAACTGAGAAATGACAGCACTATCCACTAATATAAGTTCCTAAGAAGCCCCAAATGGCACATAAGAAATTTGACAAATAGCACTTTCCCTATCCTTCAAGTGCTAAGTGATGGTCTTGTTATACACAATTTGAAATAAAGCCATACTCAATTTTTAAATAAGCAAGTGGACACTACTATCTATAGACATGGTGGGAATCGACAAGATTTTGAAAAATCAGATTTCTTGGTTCTCTTAAAGACTACAGGAAATTTTCAAGGAGGTGGTAATAAGAGAAGTGAGGTGATCAGAAATGATTCTCACCCCCGTCTCCTTTCCCTGAACCCCTATTACATGTCTGCATCTGCATAGATCACTTGGAAAGTAAAGGAATTTCTTTACTGACAAATATATGGGTGAGTCTGAAGGACAGAGAAAAGTCAGGGTAAAGTTTGTAGCAATCAAGATGTTCCTTGATTCCATTAGGAAGAGAAGGGAGGAGGAGAAGAAAGTAGGAATGAGGAAACAGGAAGGGAGGGATGGAGAGAAGGAAGAAGAGAACAACAGAGAGAAGTAGGGTGAAGGAAAAAAGGGAGAGAGGAAAGGAGGAAGGGAGAAAAGGAGAGGGATTGAGGGAGGAAAGGAAAAGAAGAGAAAGGAAAAGAAAAACATTTATTAAATGCTTACTATGTTTTGTGCTAAGCAGTGACAATACAAAAAGAAAAAAATTATTGTGCTTTCTCTCAAGGAACTCACAGTCTAATTGGGAGAAATACACATAAAACAAAATTCAGTTGCATGGTATTTACAAAGGCCTTAAGGTCCTAAGGTTTTGATGATGGGGAAGGTCTTTAAGTTACAAAAGTAGATCAGCTGACAATTCTAGGAAATTGCAGATCCGATGATAAGGCCTGAAGGACCTCAGGTTGCAATGGCAAGGCGGATTGTGAGGTCCAATGGTCCTCCATGTCACTACTAGGAAGGGAGTTGCTGACTGATGTCTTATTCAAGCAGTGTGAACAGTCAAGCATCAAAGAGGGTAGGTGTCCTCATTTGGAGTCATATAATTCCCAAGAATTATCGGCTCCCTGTAGGAGAGGTCATGTCTTATTCTCTTGCATCCTCCACAGTACCTGGCACAGTTACACAGTTATGTAGTTGGCATGTACAGTCAGTGGTTGTAGGACTGATTTTCTTTTGGTAATATAGCTTTAATGGCCCCTTGATAATCTTCAGACTCCTATATGACTCCTTGTCCATTTCTACATTGTTACCTTTGTGCCTGAATTCCAAATTTCCAGCCTATTGTTTATCACCTACAGGATCACTGATAGCCTCTCCTGACTTCCTTCCTTCAACAGCCTTTGGTTTATACCTGAAAGACTATCCCTTAGGATTAAGATGAAGCTTTTGCATATGAGGCATTTTAGGGTACAGTCTCAGTCTGATTACCTGAAGAAGGCAGCATCTCAAAGTGTCTCTAAGAAAAAAGAGCAGAAAAACATACTTGGGTGAAAATTTTGAATTACTGTTTCTAGGGAGATTACCACTAGGGAGACTGGATGTGGGCAAGTCAAGGTCCTGGAGGGGAAAAGAAAGATCTCCAGTAAGAAATTCCATTAATACCCTATGTTAACTAATTGTTACACCTGGAAGACTATGCCTCCTCACCTCAGTCAGTCAGTCAGTAAATATTTTAAGTGTCTACCTTGGGCCAGGCACTGTGCCAAGTGCTGGGGATAAGCAAAAGACATTCCCTGCCTTCAAGGGGCTCACAATTTAATGGGGGAAGGATGTAATTGTAGAGTTATGTCAGTCATGTATGACTCTTCATGACCTCATTTGGAGTTTTCTCAGCAAAGACACAAGTGGTGTGCTATTTTCTTCACAAGCTTTATAAAGGAGAAACATGACGCAAGCAGGGTTAAGTAACTTGCCCAGGGTCACACAGCTAGTAAGAAGTATGAAACTATATTTCAACTTAACTCTTCCTGACTCCAGGTTTGGTACTCTATCTACTGAACCACCTACCTGCCCAGATAACGGGGCAGGGGGGACAACACATGAAAATAAGCTGAAATAAGAAGAAAGGGCATAACTTGTCTAGAAGACATGATGAAATCCAGAGGAGTAAAGCCAGGTGGGAAATGAAGAAAAGGCTGGCCTGGGCATCTTCCTTAAACGGAGGACCTGGGAAGACCTTAACACTCTGTACTTTTCACCCTCTCCAATCAAAGAGAGGGAGAGACGCCCAGGGCAAGAGTTACTGGCACAGTGTAAATGTCGGGGTGGATGTAATCTTACAGGTAGAAGAAGTTCATGGTGAGGATGGGGAGGATGATGAAGCCAGAGCTGTGCAGCCAGGTGCATCCCCTGGCTTCCCTGGCTTCCTTCAAGTCCCAGCTAAAATTCCATTTTATGCAAGAAGCCCTTTAATTTTTCTTTTGCTTTTTAGAGGGGGCAAGGTAGGACAGTTGGGATTAAATGACTTGCCTATGGTCACATGGCTAGTTTTTGTGTTAAGCGACTGAGGCCAAATTTGAACTCAGGTCCTCCTGACTCCAGGGCCAGGGATCTATTTACTGAGCCACCTAGCCACCCCAAGAAACCCTTCTTGATTCTCATTTAGTGCTAGTGCTTCCCCCTTATGCATTATCTCCACCTTATCCTACATACATTTTATTTGCATATACTTATTTGAATATTTTCATTATAGTCATTAGACTATGGGCACCTTGAGAGAGGCACCTTTTGCCTTTCCTTATAGCTCAGTGCTTAGTACAGTGCCTAGTACATTGTGAGCACTTAATAAATACTTATTTTCTGACTGATTAGTAGTTAGGTGATAAACTATTGTTTCTACCAACAGAAATAACACAAGTCCTGGCAGCCCCCTCTAAATTTGGTGCCCCCAGTTTCTACACCTTAGTTACACCTCTGAACTGAGACATATTCTAGCCTAAAGACATAAGAAAGGAAAAGATATAATCTACAGGATCATGTTGCTGTAGTTCTCCTCTTTACAATAAACTTATTTCCTGACATTTCCAAAAAACCAGTGCTTGTATTGCCCATTTCTTTTTGACATATAAAAATCCATTTAAGAAACAAACAAAAAATTCAGTAAGGCAAGAAGAAGAAAACAAAACTAATGTTTACCTGAATATGGATTTCTTTCAATACAGAAGAGCTTTCTATAGAAACCATTGTCTCAGGTCTAGAAAGAGTCATAATCTGGGGATTTGTTTACTGTAGACGTTGGATCTAAGAAATTCTTATGCTTTTGTTGCAGCAAAATGCCAAGAGAATGAACAGAATGGTAGTATGTATGATGCCAAAGAGAAAGTTAAATGTGCTTCTTCTTTTTCTCATCCACAAGGAATCATAAATCTGGCAGAGACACAAACAACATGCTAATCCATCCTCTGTGTTGTATAGATTAGAAAACTAAGTCCCACAAAAGGAAACTGATTTTCAAAAGTCACACTTCTCACTAAATCAGGAATAGAATCTAGTTTTCCTGGTTTGTAGTTGAGTATTCCTTCTAATATGCCCATTGGCGGCAATCAAACATTTTTTCTTGAAAAAGTAATTTTAAAAGTAATCCAGAAAGGTTGTGATCATGAACATCCAATTCAGCCAAAAAAAAGAAAGAATATTAATAATACCATTCTGGAGAGTGGAAAACTGATCACAGGTTAATTTAATGAGTATTTGACATACCCTAGTGGTACCTCATTAATGAGAGCCAGAGTGAATTGGATTTAAGGCCAGGTCCCAAAGAAAGAAATCTAGCCCATAAATCCCAAGATATCTTTTGAGCTTTCAGCATTAAAATTTACATTCCTTTGGGTAGAACATGTTCAGGAAAGAGGAAAAGAAGGGAAAAGAGGGAAGCAAAAGGAAGGGAAGGGGAAGAAGGAAGAAGAAAGGAAGGCAGGAGCTGCTTTACCCAACTGGCAGACTGTGCTACTCCCCATTGTCTCTTCTTGTCAGGAAGGCTATGTCATGACATGCAAGTGAATTGGATTTAAGTAAGGGAGGGCTGTGCAAAGTCATCAGCCTTACTTTTTACTCTGGAGCCATCTGGGTCCAGTGGCAAGGCATAAATCAGTGATGGCCTGTGGGGTAGCATATATAATTAACACAAAGCACAGGCATTTATTTACTAAGATAGCCAGCAAATAATACCAGCTACAAAGCATCCTCCACACAAAATTGGGGTGCCCTCTACCACAAATATGTATAATATTTGGTAGCAAGAATACATAGAGAAAGAGCGGAGCCAAGATGTTGGCGTAGAAGCAGCAAAGTTTCACAACCACCCTAAATACCCATAAAATAGGATTCTAAACAAATTTTAGGGCTCCCAAACTCAAATATATACAGAAAACACATCTCTTACTGAAGGCAGTCAGGCAGGAGGGGCTCATCACGGCAGGCTGGGAGCCAAGGCCAGCCTAGCCCAAAACCGAAACCGCAGCCAGGCCCCAGGGTAGTCGGGAGGAGCTGAATCACAGCTTGAGTGTACCAGAGAGGAGATCAGCCGCACCTGGAGCAATCTCCACATTTATCAAGCCAGGAAAATAAGGCTTAGAAAAAGGTCACTAGAATTCAAGCTTTCAAGCTATATTTGGGGAAGGAAAACCAGTTCAGCTGAACTGCCCCCAGGGCCAAGGAAGCACAGGAAGCAGCAGGATCTGCTGCAACCAGCAACTGCCTCCACTGGGCTGCTTCAGAGCTCCTGGCCTGCCAATTGCAGGTAGGCAGAGACGTTTGATCAGGGCCAAGAGCTCTTGTGTTGAGTGGCCTGGATCTCAATCATGGTCTTGGGTGGTGGTCCTGAGGTGCACTTTCAGTCAGACAAAGCTGGTGGGGGCTGTAGCACCCCCACAATAGCTCCAGCAGCTGGGAAAACCCCAGCAATTTGGGACAGAGATTTCCCCCCTGGAAGCAGAGTTCCACAAACCTAAAAAAATCAACAAATTAATTGACTGGCCAATGTGAGGTGAAGGAAGCAAAGTAAGAATAGTAATCAAACTCTAGAATCATTTTTTGGGGAAAACAAAGATCAAAGTATGGAGCAGGAGGAAGACAGTGCAGCCAGAACTCCCAAACCAAATGCTTCCAAGATACATGAAGATTGCATACAAGCCATAGATTGACTTAAAAAAGACCTTGAAAAACAAATAAGAGAAATGGAGGAAAAATTGGGAAGAGAAATGAGAATGAGGTGAGAAAATCATGAAAAGAGAGTCAACAACCCAACTGAAGAAAACAACACTTTAAAAAATAGATTAAGTCAAATGGCAAAAGAGGCCCAGAAAGCCAATGAGGAGAAGAATGCCTTAAAAAGTCGAATTTGCTAAATTGAAAAAGAATCTCAAAAGCATTCTGAAGAGAATAATTCCTTCAGAATTAGAGTGGAGCAAGTGGAAGCTAATGACTCTATGAGAAACCAAGATACTATTAAATAGTTACAAAAAAATTAAAACATAGAAAGTAATGTGAAATATCTCCTGGAAAAAAACACTGACCTGAAAAATAGATCCAGAAGGGACAATTTGAAAATTTTGGTCTACCTGAAAACCATGATCAAAAAAAAGAACTTGGAAAGCATCCTTCAAGAAAATTGCCCTGATGTTTTAGATTCAGAGGGCAAAACAGAACTTGAAAGAATTCATCAATCACCTCTTGAAAAAGATCCCCAAAAGAAAACTCCTAGAAATGTTATGGACAGTTTCCAGAATCCCCAGTTAAAGGAGAAAGTATTACAGGCTGCCAAGAGAAAACAATTTGAATATTGTAGAAACACAATTAGGATAATCCAGGATCTGGCAGCTTCTACATTGAGGGTTCAAAGGGCCTGGAATATGATATTTTGAAGATCAAGGGAGCTGGGATTAAAACCAAGAATCACCTACCCAGCAAAGTTGAGTATAATGTTCCAGGGGAAAATATGCTCATTCAACGAGGTGGAAGACTTTCAAGCATTCTTGCTGAAAAAAACAAAACTGAACGGAAAATTTGACAATCAAACACAAGAAGCATGAGAAGGTAAACATGGAAAAGAAACCATAAGAAACTTATCAAAGTCAAACTATTTACATGCCAATATGGAAAAACGATAGTAACTTATGAAACTTTTCTTAGTATGAGGATATGTGAACGGAATACAAATGTGTATATATATATTGTGATATATATAGGTATTGTGGTCCTGTCTTGGCCTAGATGGATGATGTGATTGTGATTGAAAAACATATATGTATACTTACACATATGTCTATATAGGAGGGTATATATACGTATAAATACATATCTGAGCATGTGTGTATATGTGTATATAGAGAGTACAGGATCAATTGAATACGAAAGGGATGATACTTTAAAAGGTGAAATTCTGAGGTGGGAGAGGACTAGAATAAGTTGAGACAGGGAGAGGCAAAATGGGGTTAATCATCCCATACAGAAGAGGCAAGGGATAACTGTTACAACTTTACTTTCATTTACTCTCATTGAATTTGACTTAGGGAAGGAACAACATAAACTCTAAACTGGGTATCATGCCACACAGGAGAGTAGGGGGCATGGGGATGAGAGGCGGGATGACAAAGGGGAGGGCAAGGTCTGGGGGAGGGTTGCTGGAAGCACACACTTCAGTAAAGGGACAGAGACAGGGTAGAGAACAGAACAGCAGGATAGGAAGGAGGGACTATATGATCAGACTGTCACAATATGTCCACTGTGAAGATGTCCTGTGTAATTACACATGCACAGCCTGTATTGAATTGCTTGTCCTTCCAGTGGGGGTGGGTGACAAGGGAGGAACAGCTCTGCAATACATTCAACTAGGAATTAAAATACACAGGGACTGGGGTAGGGAGAACCTCACTGCCCTACCAGAAAGTTAGGGGGCATTGGAGGAGGACATAAAAGAGAGCAGATCAGGGGAGGGGCTTTTCAGTGGGATCGCTGTTTTGGGATTGGGGGTAGGGAAAAGATGGGGAGAAAATTTGTAACTCAAAAATCTCATGGAAATGAATGATGTAAACAAGAAAACAAATAAAAATTTATATTAAAATTAAAAAAAAGAATACATAGAGCACACTGATGTTGCAGTTCAAACCCAGGGACGCCAAAACCTGTTGAGGTGGGGGTTTGCCCACACAAAAACTGTTGCAGTTTCACAATGTGTTGTGGTGGAACCATCTCAAAGAATTCAGAGTCAGACCACCCCTAATCCAAGTATAAGCATTTATTGAGACTGATGTCTCTCATGAAGCCAGCTAAGTTCCAAGAGGAACCAGCAACTTTAGAGAAAGCAAAATCCATTTTTATACGGTAAAGATGCAATTACATAATGGAAATTTACATAGAATAGAGGAATATCTTTAATATTAAAAAGGCAGGAGGAGTTTGTTAAGGGATTAGGTAATAGAGGAGGGGTCCCATTTATGGTTTGGTGTCTAAACATTCTGGTCATTCTGCCCTCCAACTGGCTAGCTATTGTGGTCCTGTCTAGTTAAGATAGATAGTTAGGTATTGTGGCCCTGTCTTGGCCTAGATGGAAGATGTGATTGTGACTGAATAACATACCTGTTTCTGTGGGAATGGGTCTAGGGTAGTGACCAGGTAGAGCAGTGGTTCTCAACCTTCCTAATGCCATGAGCCTTTAATACAGTTTCTCATGTTGTGGTGACCCCCAACCATAAAATTATTTTCGTTGCTACTTCATAACCATAAGTTTGCTACTGTTATGAATCATAATGTAAATATCTGATATGCAGGATGTATTTTCACTGTTACAAGTAGAACATAAACCACAGGTTGAGAACCGCTGAGGTAGAGGCAGTAGCTTGATTCTCATCACATGCACACTGTTTCTGTGGGAACTAAGAGTTTAGGGATATACCTGTTGTTCCAGTGACCAGTGAGGCATATACAAAGAATTTAGGACATCGGTAGGAGGAGGCCTAGGTAGGTGCAGTGGGCCTGCTGTTCAGTAGGGCCAGGCCTATAACCAAGTTGACTAGGCCAAGAACCTTTTTACTAAACGATTTAGGCTGTAGAAAGGAATATAATTTTAGGCTTAATAGCTCAAATCTAACACATATTCTAGTGGCTCGGATGTATCCCAGCCTTAGCATATGGGATAATGATTAACATTGCGTTTTTACCTTTGTTTCACAAACTTCTTTTCACTTGTCTAATTGTTCCCATATCATTCAGAAGAAAAAATGTTCTATTCCAGGGATTTAACCTTTCACTTGACTATGCAGGCAGGCAGATGACAAGCCTGTGTACTAATTTACCCAGTTGTTTGGGATATGGAATGACTACACATTCAGATTGAAATTTTACATACCTGAATTGTATTTATGTCTTTTACTGACCACTTACTCTAATTAGAGAAAGTTTTCATAAAAGGGAAAAGCAGGAACATGTCAGATATGACAGGATAAAACATCCTTAGCTTTGTTTGAATTCAAATAAGAGTCACTTCAATTCCATCTCATAGCCAGACTCAGGAATAGCCAGGTGGAAAGCATTCCTTTTCAAAGGAAGACAATGGGGAAACTGAGTCAGGAGGGTACTGTTTTAGGTTGAGGCTAAAATTGTCCGCTTGGCCATTCCCAAAAGCAAACCTTCACCTGTAGCAGGATTCCCTCTGGGTAGATTGTGGCATTTCTCTCAGATCTTGATTTAATGGAGACAACTCTATCTAAATTCAAACTCAAAATAAGGAGGAGGGTCCTGAAGGAACCCATAAGCTTCCTGATATGTGTTGCTCAGCTTTGGGGAATTTGAAGCAGAAACTCCAGCCTCTGGTGGTGTGGGAGCAAGGACTTAGGGTTTTGAGAGGAGAGGTTCATCTGCTTACCTAGAGGGAGTGGGCTTCAGGGTACCCAGAAACCTAGAGCTGTTGCCAGTGGGGCCCCAATGTAGCTGCTGTGCCTCCCCACTTGTTCCTTTCACCAGGTTGGCATAGTTAACTCAAATTCCCTACTATTCTTCTAACTTTTCACTGCAACCTTGGCTTGGTTACAGCCAAGACAACAGGGGAAGGATCTTAATGGTTCTAACCTTTCATTGTCCTTAGCTGTAATGATACTGAGATTTAAAGATCTTCCATGCCCTTTGAACTTGCTGACGTAGCAGGAAGAGGTGGAGCAAGAGAACACCAGAACCAAGCTACCATCCGTGCTGGTGACTGGAAGCAGCAGCAGTGGCAGCTGTGGAGGCAGCAGCAGCAGCGCAAACTCCTTTTTCTTTGAGCCAGTCAGAATCTCTGCTAAGGACTTTTGCTGAGGACTGCCAGGGAGGAGAACGGTGGAGGGGCCAGAGCTGCTGGACACAAGGCTCCCTGAACGCTGAGCAGTTGCCATGAGTGAGGAGAGGAG
>CM053596.1:210647948-210699707 GCA_028646575.1 Pseudocheirus occidentalis
TGTTCCAAAGGCTGCAGAGATTATAGCACATGGGAGGGATAACACTGTAACTATTGTTTATCCTGGAGAAGATGATTATAAAATTGTACCCTTGACTCATATTTTCTACCGTGAGTGAGGCTACAATAGTGTGCTCATGGACTCCAGTAGCGTGGCTAATCCTTCTTGGTTTTTTTGTCTGTTTACCTTGTTTGTTAGATTTGTTTCCACAGACTCGGTACCCTCCACCTGTGGATGTCCAATAGCTCAAGCTGGATGTCACCCCTGGACCTGGCATCAGGCATATTCCAAATGCTGACTAAAGAACTGAACTCTCAAATGGGACTCCTTGGGACAGGGACAGCTCTATGTCCAATTTCAGCAGCAAGTAGCCATGGAAGAAGAGATCTTCACCCCTTACCCCAAGATTTTGGGACCCCATTTGTTTGGGGGAGAATGATGGGGAGCGTGTGCTCAAGCCCCACCCTAAAATATTATTGTCTGTGTTTATTGTGTTCTATCTTTGTTATATTGTTGCAAAACTCTGTTGAATGCATTGTTAATGTATTTTTACTAAGTAAGGGACATGAAAGATCTTGGGGCCAAATGTAATGATACTGAGATTTAAAGATCTTCCATGCCCCTTGAACTTGCTGACGTATCAGGAGGGGGTGGAGCAAGAAAACGCTGGAACCAAGCTACCATCCGTGCTGGTGACTGGAAGCAGCAGCAGTGGCAGCGGTGGCAGCAGTGGCAGCAGCGCAAACTCCTTTTCCTTTGAGCCAGTCAGAATCTCTGCTAAGGACTCTTGCTGAGGACTGCCAGGGAGGAGAACGGTGGAGGGGCCAGAGCTGCTGGACACAAGGCTGCCTGAATTCTGAGCAGTTGCCATGAGTGAGGAGAGGAGGACCTTTGCCTGAGGTCCCCTGTCCTATTTTGAAGGCTTGAGAAGGTGGGTATTTACTACTTTAACTACATGTGCCAACGTCATCACTACTGTGTTGGCTTTGACTTTCTGGTTTTGGGACTCAGTCTTCTGGTACTTGGATAAATGCTCTGACTATACTTCTCATGTAGAGAGCCTGTTATATTTTGTGATTAATAACCATATAAGCAAACTTACAGTTACTGTAGGCTTTGTGAATGCTGCATTGCTGATATATTAGCTCAGTCAGAGCGAGGATGACAGGGAGAAGGCACTGTAGAGAGCTGGGACCATTTGGAGAAGAATCTTAGTGGTTGCAACTTCTCACTGTATCCCCAGCTTGGTCAGAGCTAGGATGACAGGGAGAAGGCAGTGGGGTCCTAGCCTGGGAAGAGCTGGGACCTTGAGGAAGAGAATCTTGGTGGTTCTAACTTTTCATTGTGGCCCTGCTGTAGTCATAACTGGACCACAGTGAGAAGACATCATAGCCCTAACTTTGTCAGAGGTCCGACTGCAGGGAAAAGAATCTTAGTGGTGGTTTTTTTAACCTTTTGCTCAAGTAAACTTCAGTGTCCACTCCTTAAAAAACTTCTTTGAAAATTGGAACTTTGAACCTTCTAAGTCAAGGTGAATGGGACTCTGTAAAAGATCCAGTGGTGCCTAGTCCCCTCATCCCTGTAATAGAGAGCTCAAAGTTTCATTTCTTAGGCATCTCTTTTTCAGATCTATGCATTTCCCAATTTATCTTAATGCCAAGTAGTAACCAGAATAAATTCAATTACCTGGATCTATATTGCTAATGATATTGCACAGTTCTCTTTCTGTGAACCAGGAAAGAGTTGTTTGTCCAATTCCAGAGTGCAACTTTAAAATCTGCCTCTCTTTGATCAATGAAGTGAGTCCTTTTCTCTTAGATAGGTCTTAGGGGAGAAGTTCCTCCTTTCTCTTTTTCTGTCTGTCTTTCCATCTCCAGAACTTTATCAGAGTCCAAGAAAGTACAAGAAGAGAGACAGAGAGATTTTTTGTTTTGTTTTGTTTTATTTTTGCCAACGACATTTCTTTAAGAGACCATCAATCTTTCTAGTGCAGGTGTAGTTTTTTTTTCTTTTCTGACTAGTTGCATTTTAAGTCTTACAAGGTGATAGACTCAGAGATTTTTACACAGACACAGAGTAGACAGATACAAACAGAAAGCACAGGTAGTGATAACTTTTCTTGGTCTTCCAGATTATATAAAGACCAAGTGCTGTTACTTAGTAGTCTCATGGTGTGGGAGTTGGGACTGAATGCTAGTAAACCCAAGGAAATCCCCCTATAGCCATAGTTATCTCTTCACTGAAGGATAAAGAATTGAGTCCATAAAGAACTCGCGAAATTCCCAAGCAGAATGTCCTCTCTCTAGAAGAAATTTGCTAACCACAAAGGCCCAAGCAAGCCTTCCCAGGTGCTTGAGGGACGTCCCAGCTAAGAGGAGGGGAAAAGACAGGCTTATCTTTGGAGTAAAAGGGTCCTAATCAGAGACTCCACTCCACGTGGAGGGTGAAGGCAGAGCCAGAGACTCAGGACAACCCAGGGATGCAAAAAAAGCTATTCCAGTTTAAACCCAGAGAAGTCAAAACCTGTAGGTAGGGGCTTTCCCCACCTAAAAACTGTTGCGATTTCAGAATGTGTTGTGGTGGAACCACCCCAAAGAATTAAGAGTCAGACCACCCCTAATCCAAGTATAAGCATTTATTGAGATTGACGCCTCTCATGTAGCTGGCTAAATTCCAAGAAAAACCAGCAACTTTAGAGAAAGCAAGATCCATTTTTATAGGGTAAAGATGCAATTACATAATAGAAATTTACATAGAATAGAGAAATAGCATTAATATTAAAAAGGCAGGAGGATTTTGTTAAGGGATTAGGTAATGGAAGATGGGTCCCATCTGTGGTTTGGTGGTTAAACATTCTGGTCATTCTGCCCTCCAACTGGCTAGCTATTGTGGTCCTGTCTGGTTAAGACAGATAGGTATTGTGGTCCTGTCTTGGCCTAGGTGGATAATGTGTTTGTGACTGAGTAACACACCTGTTTCTGTGAGAATGGGTCTGGGGGCAGTGACCAGGTAGAGGCAGTAACTAAGTTTCCATCACATGGGCACACCTACTGTTTCTAAGAGTTCAGGGACACACCTGTTGTTCCAGTGAGAAGTGAGGCATATACAAAGAAGTTAGGACATTGGGCAGGGAGGGGGCTAGGTAGGTGCAATGGACCTGCTGTTCAGTGGGGCCAGGCCTATAATGAAGTTAGAATGTTGGGGCTGGGGGCAGATTTATTAGGATTCCATCACTGGTATTAAGGGACACACACAGAGAACACATATGTTGATTATGATTTGCTTGCTAGTTTTCTGGTTTGGTAAGGAATTAAATAATCTGTGTTTGCTAGTTATATAATTTGGTTATATAGTTTGGTGAGGAATGAAGTATCAAAAAGGAATACTGAACTTGGATTCAAGAGATTGGAGTTCAAATCACATATATGCTTATTTATTAGGTATACTATAACTGTAGTACTACTTTCTTTAAATTTCAGTTTCCTTATCTATAGAATGCAGATAAAATATTCACATTACCTATCTCACAGAGCTAGAAAAAGCCTTTGGGAAAAGAGCTGTGTAAATCTTAAAACATTCTTGTTGTTTGGTCTGACTCTTACTGACCCCTTTTGGGGTTTTCTTGGCAAAGATATTAGAGTAGTTTGCTGTTTCCTTCTCCGGTTTGTTTTAGAGTTGAAAAAACTAAGGCAAACAAGGTTAAATGACTTGCCCAGGATCACATAGCTTGTCTGAGGCCAGATTTGAACTCAGGAAGAAGACTCTTCCAGACTACGGGCCTAGCACTCTATCCATTGTGCTACCCATAATCGAAATATAAATTAAGATAAGCTGTAACTTAAATCATCAGAGTACTAGAGGGAACAAAGAATATTTGACCTCTAATAAAAATCAATCAAACTTAATCCTCTACGTAGGATCAGAGAAGGGTGAGGATATGTTGCCCCTTCTCTGTTAGGGAAACATCACAAGATGGCCGACGATGCTTTAATTTCTGATTTAAGGTCCTTTTGAGCAATAAGGAAAATAAACATATCAGTAGGGATCAGGATTCCTCTTTCTTTTGGAAGCTGCTTTAGGGATGTGGGGAGGTGCTTTCTCTTGAGCCTTTATCAAAGAACTGTTACTTGCTGAAATGCTCCAGGCCTAGCTCATCCTGTGCCCTCCTGGACAATCTCTTCCTGAGACAGAAGTTCCTCCTAGAACTCAGAAAATCCACTATTCACATGGAAGACAAAACAGGAGTTTATATCATCTTATCACTGCTCTCTCTGGCCTGAGATATACCCTCAAAGTGGGAGGTTGATGCTAGGTCTGCTAGGTCTGAGGTCTTCTCCCCTCCACACACAGCCTCTCTCAGCTCACTACCTATCTGGCCTCGTTGGCTCCATTCTGCACCTGCTTCATTTCAAAACCAGGGAACACGGGACCTCTACCAGGATAAGCTCATTATTTTTAATTTCATCAGCATGCTGCTAACTCAGATCTTAACTGACACCACCTCCCTCAGCCTCCTCTTCCCTCTGGTTGGAGAGCTCATGCAGTGAGTACCAAAATTCTCCCAAAGCCTTCCTTTAGAGAGGGCAGATACGGGACTTTCGGCTCACTCCGCTTTGCATCTGCAACTCTTCCTGGTTTCATCTTTCTGGGTATTTCCTGGAGTTCCTTCCCCCTACTTTCATCTGTGTGTGTCTGTGCATGTGTGTCTCTGTGTCTGCATGTTGTATTCCCCCATTACATCGTAAGCTCCTGGAGGGCAGGGAGTGTCATTTCCTAATTTGCAGATTCAGCACTTGGCACAGTGCCTAGCACACAGTGGGTACTTAATAAGTATTTATTGAATTGCATTGAGCTCATCTTTTGTTGTCCTGAGCACCAGCTACTTATTAATCTTATCACTATCTCACCTACAAGCACTCTGTCCCTCATTGTTGTAACATTGTTGTAACATCCCTTGGGGATGTCTGGAATCCTTATATCTGTGCTCCCTTGATCCCCTCCCACATGCTCTCCATATAGACTCACTGAATCATGCCAAGTAGAACTCTCTTTTCAAGCTCTCTTGATCCTATCAAAAGACCTCATATTCTCGGTCTTTCTTCTGTCACTCCCAGGCTGGTTTATCAACCTCCAATGTCCATATATGAACTCTGACATCCTTTAATAAGAATCATCATCACAATAATGATAGCTAACATTTATATGACTCTTACTATGCATCGTGCTGGCTATTCACAATTATTATCTCATTTGATTTTTACAACAGCCCTGGGAGGATTATTACCCCCATTTTACAGAAAAGAAACTGAGGCAAACAAAGGTGAAATGACTTACTCAGAGTCACATCACTAGCAAGTGACTGAGGCTGGATTTGACCATGTCAATCTCTCCCTCTTCCTGCTTTGATGACTCTACTCCCAATGTTCTATGTACTGAGTCAATCTGGTTAATAGTAAGTACTAACTTCCCCTACTCCTCCCCCCCTCCATATGGCCGAAGACACAAAGTTGCTCTTCCTTGCCGTTCTGGTTCCAACCAGCTCCTAGCCAGCTCTTCTCTGCCTCTCTTTTCTCTGCTTCCCCAGTAGAATATAAGTTCCCTGAGACCTGGAAGTGTTTTGTTTCTTTCTTTGTATCTCCAACCCTTAGCACAGTGCTTTTCAATGGCCCACTCACTCTCCTATGCCCACAATTGTGATTTAATCTCCATGAAGAGCTCCCAATGTGGAAATATCTGCTTGAATCACTGAGACTAAATGAGTTGCCCAGGGTCATAGTCAACATGAGCTCAGAAGCAGGACTTGAACAAAGGTCTTTTGGACTCCATGATCATTCCTAGATCCACTATACCAGGGCTTCTTAAACTTTTTCCACTTGAGATCTCTTGAGCCCTTCTTAAACTGTGGGTCACAACCCCATATAATATTGGCTGTCTCTCTGCCTTAAAATTAAAAAACTCTTACTGGATTACACAGTTGTTATTGTTTTTAATTTTTTTTAATTTTTTAATTTTTAGTTTTCAACATTCCTTTCCACAAGATTTTGAGATACAAAATTTTTCCCCATCTCTCCCCTACCGCTTACCCCAAGATAGCCAACCTACTGAATACCCCTTCCCCCAATCTGTTCTCTCTTATATCCTCCTCCATCCCCCCACCCTCAACCTTCTAGTAGGATGAGATGGATTTCTATACCCTACTGCCTGTATATCTTATTTCACAGTTGCATGTAACATGCATTAGCATTTGTGCTTTGAAACTTTGAGTTCCAGATTCTTTCCCTTCTTCCCTCCTCCCTCCCCTCCCCGGGAAGATAAGCAATTCAACATAGGTTGTACATGTGTAGTTATGCAACACATTCCCATAGTATTTATAATGTGAAAGACTAACTATATTTCCTTCCATCCTATCCTGTCTCCCCACTTATTCTATTTTCTACTTTGACTCTGTCCGTTTTCAAAACTGCTTGCTTCTAACTACCCTCTCCTCCAGTCTGCCCTCCCTTATCCCCCTCTTATCCCCTTCCCCCCTGCTTTCCTGTAGGGCAAGATGCCCAATGGAATGTGTATGGTATTCACTCCTTAAGCCAAATTTAATGAGAATAGGTTGACCCATTCCCTTTCACCTTCCTGCTCTTGCCCTCCATTGTGACAGGATTCTCTCTCCTCTATTATATGAGATAATTTACCCTAATCTATCTCTCCCTTTCTCCTTCTCCCAATGTATTCTTCTCTCATCTCTTAATTTTATGTTTAAGATATCATCCCTTCATATTCAACCCATCCTGTGCCCTCTGTCTATGTATACATGTACACATATATGCACATACTCACATATATATTTATGCATACATACACCCTCACATGCATATATATATGTATGTATACATATATACATATATATTCCCTTCAACTCTCTTCATATTGAGAAAAGTCTCATGAGTTACAATCATAATTTTTCCGTGTAGGAATATAAATAATTCAGCTATAATAAGTTTCTTGTGATTTCTTTTTCCTGTTTACCATCTCATACTATCCTTTTTTTAACATTAGACTATTTTTTAAAAAATAACTTTTGTTTATTTTTAGTTTGCATCATTCATTTCCACAACATTTTGAGTTACAAATTTTCTACCCGTCTTTCCCCTACCCAGCACCCCAAAACAGCAATCCCACTGTACACTCCATCCCCCAATCTGCTCTCTCCTATATCCTACCCCATCATTCCTCTGACTTTCTGGTAGGGCAAGATGGATCTTCCTACCCCAGTGCCAGTATATCTTATTTCCCAGTTGCATGTAAATAACAATAATAATTATATATATATATATGTATGTGTGTGTTTAAACATTTGATTTTAAAACTTTAAATTCTGTATTCTTTGCCTTTTTTCCTTGTCACTCATCCCCACTGGAAAGAAAAGCAACTAAATACAGGCCGCATATGTGTAGTTATGCAAAACATCTCCACAATGGACATATTGTGAAAGACTGACTATATTTCCCTCCATCCTATCCTACCTCCACTTGTTCTATTCTCTACTTTGTCCCTGTCCCTTTACAAAAGTGTGTTCTTCTCACAACCCTCCCCCGCAACCTGCCCTCCTCTCCATCATCCCCCTCTCATCCCCTTCACCCCTACTCTTCTTTAGGGCAAGATACACAATTTAGAGTGCATGTCAATCTCTCCCTAAGCCAAATTCAATAAGAGTCAGTTTGATCCATTCCCTTTTGCCTTCCTGTTCTTACCCTCCAGTGTAACAGTTCTCCCTTGCCTCTTCTATATGAGATAATTAACCCTGTTCTGTCTCTCCCTGTCTTCTCTGATTATAAACCTCTCCCACCTCTCAATTTCATGTTTAAAATATCATCCCTTCCTATTCTGTGCCCTCTGTGACCTCTGACTATGTAAACCTGTACAGATATATACACTAACTCACATATGTATTCATATGCAAATATACCCTCCTATATAGACATATGTGTATATACATATATATACATTTATATTCCCTTCAACTATCCTTTTCCTGAGAAATTTTTCATAAGTTACTATTATTGTTTTTCCATATTGGTATGTAAATAGTTCAGCTTTGATAAGTTCCTTATGATTTCTTTCCCATGTTTACCTTATCATGCTTTTTGTGTTTGATTGTCAAATTTTCTGTTCAGTTCTGGTTTTTTTAGCAAGAATGCTTGAAAGTCCTCCACCTCATTGAATGACCATATTTTCCCCTGAAACATTGTATTCAGTTTTGCTGGGTAGGTGATTCTTGGTTTTAATCCTAGCTCCTTTGATCTCTGGAATATCATATTCAAGACCCTTCAGTCCCTTAATGTAAAAGCAGTTAGATCTTGTGTTATCCTGATTGTATTTCCACAATAGTAAAATTGTTCCTTCCTGGCTGCTTGTAATATTTTCTCCCTGACCTGAGAATTCTGGAATTTGGCTATGATATTCCTAGGAGCTTTCTTTTTGGGTTCTTTTTCAAGACGTGATTGGTGAATTTTTTCAATTTCTGTTTTGCCCTCTGGTTCTAGAATATCAGGGCAATTTTCCTGGAGAATTTTTTGAAGGATGATTTCTAGGTTCTTTTTTTTATCATGGATTTCAGGTAGTCCAATAATTTTTAAATCATGTCTCCTGGATCTATTTCCAGGTTAGTGGTTTTCCCAATGAGATATTTCACATTGCCTTCTATTTTTTCATTTGTTTGGATCTGTTTTATAATATCTTGATTTCTCATAAAGTCATTAGCCTCCAGTCGCTCCAATCTAATTTTGAAGGAATTATTATCTTCACTGAATTTTTGAAATTCCTTTTCCATCTGGCAAATTCAGCTTTTTAAGGCATTCTTCTCCTCATTTACTTTTTGGGCCTCTTTTTTCCATTTGAATTAGTCTACTTTTTAAGGTGTTAATTTCTTCAGTGTATTTTTAGGACTCCTTTAGCACATTGTTGACTCTCTTTTCATTATTTTCTTGCATCGTTCTCATTTCCTCTACTTCTAGTTTTTTCCTCCATTTCTCTTACTTGATTTTCAAAATCATTCTTGAGCTCCTCCACAGCCTGTGAGAAGTTCATATTTTTCTTGGAAGCTTTTGATGCAGGAGTTCTGACTTCATTGTCCTCGTCCATGCTTTAAAGCTTTTTGTCCCACAAAAAGAATTGTATGATCTGATTACACTTCCTCATCTTGTCAATTACTTGACTTTTGATCTCTTTGCCACTGTAGAACTCTGCTTACATAATAGAGAGAGCCTTGTCCTAGATTACTGGGGTTTTCACAGCTGCCAGAGTTGTTAGTTGGGTGTTGTCTCTACTGCATCCACAAGCTCTGGCTCAGTGGCCACACCCCCCACGACCACCACCCAAGACTTCTGTACAGATCCAGGCAGGTATAATGGAAATTAATTTAAATTTGAAGACTGCTTTTTGTTATTTCAAGCAAGCAGGTACTTAGCCCTTAGTAAGTAAGAGTTAAGTACCTCAGAATAGAAGGTGTTAACTCTATCTCCTGTCACTGGCATAACAGGAAGGGGTTGGCTGAGACAGGAAGCCAATGTGTGTGTGTGTGTGTGTGTGTGTGTGTGCGTGTGTGTAAAAGAAGAGGCCCTGAGAGACACAGTCAGAATCAAGAATTTTTACTTCTGGTGGAGAAAGCAGAATTGTCCCAACATCTGGGAGCTGGGCTGCTACTGCAGTGAGAACTGAGTTGGAGTTTTCTATGAGACCAGGATCTGGTGAAGGCTGAAGTTGCTGCTGTGAAGGCTGTCTGGAAGGCTGAGATTTCTTGCCTAGAAGGCCACCTGGAAGGCTAACTCTCGGCAAATAATTTAAATTCTGTGGGTCCATTTCCTCGTCTGTAAAAATAAAGATCTCAGACTAAATTACCTCTGATGTATATTCAACATCTAAATGTATGATCCTATCTTTAATCAGTGTAAGTAGCATAGTCTCTGCCTCTCAGTTTCCTAATCTGTAAAATCAATCCCTGTGTTCTGTAATAGAAGGAAGCTAGATGGCTCAGTGGATATAGTGCTAGTCCTGTAGTCAGGACGACTTGAGTTCAAATCCAGTCTCAGACTATTACTTTATGTGTGACCCTCAGTATGCCCTTTATCTTCTGTTTTCCTTAATATTCTAGAAAAGGAAATGGCAAACCACTTCAGTATCTTTGCCAAGAAAATCCCATGGATAATATGGTCCATGGAGTCATAAAGAGTTGCACACAAGTAAATAATGACAGTTCCATTGTAAACTCACATGACAGTTGAATGGGAAGTACTTTATAAACTCTAAAATGCTACATAAGCTTACATAGTTGAATCATTAGCATGTCTTAAAAAGAGCAATAGCCTAGCAGTCAGAAGTCCTGAGTTCCTCTTCTGACTCTAATCAATGTCCTTCCTAAGAAGTGGTGTGCAGAACTGACCAAAACATCACAGTTGCCATCGAACCAGGGTAGGATCCTGGACTACTATTTCTCTCTTTCTGAATATTAATGATGGAAAGTGATCATCATTCTTCTTGCTATAGACAATAATCTAGGTGAGAAGAGATGAGAAGCTGAACTAGGGCAGTTGTAATAGAAGTAGAAAAAAGGAAACAGAGGCATGAGATATTGCTGAGAATGAAGTAAAAGGACTTGACCCCTGATTGGATATTGCGACTGAGAAGACGAAAAAATTAAATATGTGTAATGGGAGTCTGTCACATGTGCAGACTTCATCAGGTTGTTCATTACACATGAAGGACATATGGAAAGACATAAAAGAAGAGAAAGCCTAATTGAGCAAGACAGTGAATGAAGGAAATGAAAAGGGGTATGAAAAGCACTAGTATAGTAGAGATTAGTTCTCATAAGGATGAAAACTATCTCTTTCTATAAAACTAAAAAGAAAAAGTAGAGGATAGTGAGTTTGAGAGAAGAAATGAAGGGATATTTCCACTAAATGATGAGGCTTTATACTAATGAGAGGTAGGGTGGTAAGGAGACGGGAAACAAAGGGAGAAAAAAAGAAGATCTGAAACAGTAATTATGTAGAATGTTACATAGATAAGGACTGGATGTACAGATATCATTGGTAGAGGGAAATCCAGGTGAGAAAATTCCCTCTGCCAATTCAAGTCAGTCTCATCTCTGCAATTTATAGTCCAAGAGAATAAATTAAGGCTTGGAGAAGTTAAGTGATGTGTGTAGGTTCACACAGCCAGTATGAGTAAGAAGAGGGTCTTGGACTCAAGTGCTTCTGAGGTGGAGGCTGGCCCTTATCCACTATGAAACAGTACTTCTCCTGGGGAATATGGTAATAAATAGGATCATAAAACTGTGGTTTCTGAGCTGGAAATACTCAAAAAGTCTTACCTCTTCAATTTGCATGTGAAGAAATTGAGAGTCAGAGAAGTTAAATAACATCCCTATGGGTAACACAGAATATGTGGGTGAGTAAGGCTTGCACTCATGTTTTCTGATCCCAGATCATCTGTGGTTCCTATCCCATGGTGCTGACTCCAGCATCCCACCCCCAGTACAACTGTCCATCACACTGCATCACTTTTATCTCTGAGTACTCTCAAGATTCTTCACCCTCAGCTACTCCAACTGAAATATCTCTTTCAGCCAGCTTTCCATGGTGACATGAAGGCAAATTAAGCAATACAGTTAACAGGCAGTCCATGAAGCCCACAGGCTTGGATTTATGCAAAAATCCTAGTAAATAAAAAGAAAGAAAACACGTGCAAGGCCACAGCTGTGTTGCCTTCAGTTGAGTGGTATTTGGGAGGTCTGGCTCTGTCTAGCATGTTGCTACCCTAAAACAACACAACCTCCGGTAGGTATTCTCTTTGAAGCAAAATTTTATCAGGAATACCATGTCCTTCCCTCCATATTCTTCTACAGACTCTGTTACCTGTGGGTCCCTTTTATATTTTGCCTATGAATAGAGACTGTTTTCCTGAATATGACAGACAGCCCATGAATTGTGGCCCGAATGTTTGTACAGTATTCTCACTTCTTCATTAGATTCCTGGAAAAGGCATTATTCTGGAACCCTGCAAGCCCCATTTGGGCAGGGTTTGCTGACTTTCTCACCTGACAGTTACCCACTAATCTTGGCACTTCCTTATTCTACTCACCCCAATTCCCATAAGGACTACTAGCAGGCAAAGCAGCCTTCAAGGAAAGAAGAATTATAAACGCAATCCTTGCCAGTGATATTGAACTCCTCCAGGTTAATGAGGTTCACTGAGATCAAAGACAATGGCACAAGACACTGACAAGTGCAGCAGGTAGTGTGAAACTCTTGTATGCCATTATTGTGAACGATAGCTGTAAGAACTTAGGATATGACTAATGTCCATGATTTTTCCCCTATAGTATCATATTGTGCTTGAGCACCCATTATGCTCTACAATATCCCTTGTATAGTATCTCACATAAATTCCTTCTTTAATTCTATATTTGGAATATATTCATTTATTTTATTTTTTGCCTCCAGAAATGTTCATTTGCTTTCTTTTATCAAAAAATGAGAACTCTATAACCTGATGAGTTTCTCCTTTTGCCTATTATTATACCCATCCCACACAGGAATATTTAAATCCAAATTCAATAATCAATCTCAACTGCCATAATGAATTCCCTCCAGGCTCCTGCCAAGTCTTATTTGAGGACCATTTATTTGTGATAGCTCAGCTTTCACTAAATCAGCATTAAGAGTACCTGGGTCCATCTTCTTCCTCTGGTACCTGGGTAGAGGACATGAGGTTTAGTGGCTGCTTTAGTGGAACCATCCCCAGACTAAGGGATACTCAGCCAGCAGTGAGCCCTCCCTCATCACTGGAGAGATTAACTGACATTTTAGATGATGTAATATCCCAGGACTCAGCAAAGGTAAAGGCTTCCTGAGATAAAGGAAAGAGGGGGTGAATTGCTATAGAGGAAGAAGACCCCTGAGAATGCCTCTGAGAATCCTCTTCATCTTTCTCTCCCCTGCACTCTGGTGCCAGAGTTAGATCAGAAGGATGGTCCAGTCCAGGAGCAGTCAGCAAGAAGGGGGTTTTCAAGATTTCTCACCTGTCTTAGTAACATGGCACAATGGAAAAATATAGAATTTATAGTGAAAGGACCTGGGTTCAGTTCCCCTTCCAAATCAATCCAATAAATATTTATTCAGCACCTACTATGTGACAGACACTGTACTAAGTACTGGGGATACAATTCTTCAAAAGAATGACAGTTGCTGCCCTCAAGGAGCTTACAATCTAAAGAGGGAGGTAGCAAACAAAAGAAGGCAACAAAGTGGAGGGGGAACAGGACACTATGGGTACCTACTGCAGGGGCATCTTGTTCCCTGGATTTGAAACCAGGGAGGACACTAGATGCAAAGTGGAGTGATCTGAGCGAGTCCAATTTCTGCCCTCTACAAAGGAACACAGTGGGAGGAGCTGGGCACTCAGTCTTTCAAACTGAGGGGAGAAGAGGCTGAGAGAGGTGATGTCAATCAAGGCTTGAGTTAGCAGCCAAGCAGTGAATTCAGACATGATAAGCTTATCCTGCAAGGGGCATCTTTCTTCTGTGGAGCTGAAATCAGTCAGTGCAACAGATGCAAGGTGGACTAGGTTGAATTCCCATGTGACTGCCCATGTGACCTCTGTCAAACCACTTTACCTTTCTCTCATCATCTCCACCTCTTGGCTTCTTCCTTCAAGATCCCACACAAAAGAGGATCCTGCTTATTTGGGTTCTTAGTCAAAGCCTGACATTTACAGAAAGCCTCTTTCATTGACATTGTTGGCAAGAGAATCCCTTATCCCTTCTGGAGTTATCTAAGTCTTCTAAGACCATCCTAAGAAGTTATCCACATTGAGGAATAACTGCTTAGAGCATATTTCCTCTTCACTTAAATGTGGCATTGTCCAATAAGTAGTACAGAGTGGGTATCAATTGGTTCCAAACTACATTACTATCCCCTGGAACTTTTAAACCCTACTAAACACATGACCTTTGGTGAGAGTGCAGTAGAAAAAGTACCAAAATTAGATCCGAGGGCCTAGGTTTGAGTGCTTGCTCTGATGTTTGCTACAGAGGATTGGAAATGGGGATCAAACCAAAGGTTTACCTCTCTAAGGCTCATTTTCTTCATCTATAAAACAGAGATGTTAATACTTAGAACACGGACTTCACATGGATATTATGAAGAAAATGCTCTACAAACTTTAAAGTGCTATGGAAATATGGATTATCATGTTAAATTAATGATGTCAATATTCCTAATCCCTGGCTTGGATAATGAAGGGTAAACTGATCTAAAGCTGCTTTGGATTGAGCAGGCCAATGCTGCCTCTGTTTCTGCATCCTTCCTGAAGAGGGGCGTCAGGAGGGAGACAAAGATCACCAGTCTTGGAGTCAGGAGTCCTTAGGGTAAGTCCCAGCTTTGTCATTTGTTAGCTGTTTGATCTTGGAGGAATCATTTAGCTTCTTTGAATTTCAGGGTTTTGTGTCTCTAAAAAGGAGACAGATGAAATGTAATGCAGTAGAAAGTGAGGTGGAGGGGCGGCTAGGTGGCGCAGTGAATAGAGCACCGGCCCTGGAGTCAGGAGTACCTGAGTTCAAATCCGGCCTTAGACACTAAACACAAAAAACTAGCCGTGTGACCTTGGGCAAGTCACTTCACCCCAACTGCCCTCCAAAAAGCAAAAAAAAAAAAAGTGAGGTGGAATTTAAAGTCATAGGTCTTAGGTTCAAATCACATCACACATCAGCAGCAGGGCCATGAGCAAATGACTTAATCTCTCTGGGTCCCAGATTCCTCATGTGTAATAAATTGACGGGACATGTGAAGTTCTCTGAATTCCTTTCTAGATATAGCAACATATGACTCTTTAATTTTAAGGAAAGTAGTCAGAACATCAGTAAACATGCTCTTAGATCAAAGTATTTCAAAATCCTTTCACTGACCAGAGGGCCACAAAGCTGCTTTCATAGAGTGTCATTTAAAGATGCTAAGACATCTGTTTCATTAGTTTTTTTTGGCATCATTTTCTCTTGGAAGACATGTGATTTCTCTCCTAAACTAATCTATCACAGTATACTGCAAATGATTAGTGGCACTCACAACACATTTGTGTTTACCCATCCTATGGAGACAAGACAGTTTCTTCAGCAGAGAAGTGTCACAAAATCTCTCTTTATGATGACATGGACAGCTCAGAATGCCTTCTGGCAGTGATTGGATATCTTAGACAATAGAATTCCTCTAATTAGTATGCAAATATTCTAGCACAAAAGTATCTTTATGAAAAGCCCAACCTTATAAAAATATTACTCAAAGGCCTACACAAATAAGCAAAAATTATCTTATGATACTGCCTTATACCTATTTCAATCTATTAGCGTCCCAACATGTAAAACTTTCCTACTCTTTTTTCCCCTTTAATTTCAGGGAGAAATGAACAACCAGAAACAGACATCAGAGACAAAGAATAGCAGTTTATACTGATTTTTTCCACCACCTTTATATAGGCAATATGGCATAGTGGATAGAGAGTCAGTCTAGGAGTCACAAGGATCAGGGTTCAAGGCTTACTTCTGACACATAATGGACATGTTACCCTGGGCAAGTCCTTTAACTTCTCAATTCTGTTGGTAGCATACTAAGATTCTAAGTCACAGAATGGGTATCACTTGACACTGGTAGAAGATGTTTCATCATCAGGAATCCCCTATGCCAATAAAATCATAAGTCTGGTCCAATATATTTTTTGCACATACACATAGACATGTAATTTATCATCATTTTCTCTGTATGTGTCTGTCAGTCTCTTGCATATATATAGGTGTGTGTGTATGTGTGTGTGTGTATGTGTGTATATATATATGCCATATAGATATAGATTTGGCAGATTTTATTAAACTAAAATAGGGTTCAAATGTATGCCCTTTTACAGACTATATGTCTGTTGTCTGAGAATCAATTTAGCCACATTTGAAGAAGTCTATTCCAAAACCAAAAAAAGGGGGCTTCATGTTACATTTGGAGTCAAAGGGCCTGAGTTCAAATACTGGTTCTGCCACACACTACACACATGTTTTTGACCAAGCCACTTAACCACATGTCTGCTTAATCTCATAACCTAGAAAAACACTCAATCTGCAAGTTTACCATATGGGATCCATGCAATGTGGTAGAGGACTTCCTTACTTTCTCCTGATGCTGAGAGGACAGCAGTAGAACAATATGCCTATATGCTACCCTTAGTTTTTTTCAAGACTCAATTCAAGAGTTATCTTCTGTTTTCCATATGGCATCTGCAATAATCCCACCAACTGCTAAAACTGTCCCTCCAATAATCTGTGACATTAATTTAGTGCATATTATGAATATGCTTATTTATATGTGCATTTCTTCCCATTAAAACATAAGCTCCTTGAAGGCAAGGATCATTTCACTTTTGTCTTTATATGTGACTAGAACGTCTTCTGAAAGTCATCTTTTACTCTTCTTCTTGAAAATTCTCCATCTGGAATTCCATATTTGAAACTGCTTATACCTACCGTGCATCTCTCCCATATTTCTTTTCAGTTTGTCAATGAATGTTATATCCCATGTCTTGCACCATTCTTGGGATATTTGGTATTTAAAAGATGGGTTTTTCTTAGTAAATAAGTCTGAAGTCATTAAAAGCAACTTCCCATAGGCACTCCATCCTGATCTCATCCTCCTATTCAACTCTGGATCCAACTCATTATCAACCTGCATTGTCGACAGGGTCTGCAGCCTGTCTTTCCAAATACATGTCATAATCAGAACAATTCTTTATATACTTGGCTTTTCATGTATAGATCGTCAGGGCCAAATCTTTTGAATGGTTTAACTCATAATACAAATTAAATAGAGCAATGTTACTGCCTCATCTTATTTCAGTAATTCTGTTGTCAGTCAGCTAGCATCTGTGAAGCACTTACTGTATGTACCAAACTCTGTGCTAAATGCTGGGAATACTATAAAAGGAAAAAGAAAAAAAAAGTTCCTGCTCTTGAGTAACACACAGTCTGAAAGGGGAGACAACATGCTAATAATTATGTACAAACAAGAGAGATATAGAATAAATAGGAGATCATCTCATAGAGTAGTCTTTGTGATTTAAGAGGACTGGGGAAGGTTTCTTTCAGATGGTCAAATTTTAGTTGAGATTTGAAGGAAATCAGGAAAATAGAGATGAAAAGGAAAAGTATTCCAGACATGGAAGACAGACAGCGAAAATGCCCAGAGTTGGAAGATGAAGTGTCTTGTTTGAGGAACTAGCAAGGAAGCCAGTGTTACTGGATCACAGAGTTCATGGAGGGGAATAAGGCATAGCAGATTGGAAATGTAAGAAGATGAAGGGTTTTTTTAAGTTTTTAAAAACTTTAAAAGCCAAGCTAAAGATTTTATATTTGGTTCTGGAAGTTATAGGGAGCCACTAGGTTTTATTGAATATGAATATCATCAGGCTTGTACGTTAAGAAGATCAATTTGGGGGTGGCTAGGTGGTGCAGTGAATAGAGCACCGGCCCTGAAGTCAGGAGGACCTGAGTTCAAATCCGGCCTCAGACACTTGACATACGAACTAGCCATGTGACCTTGGGCAAGTCACTTAACCCCAACTGCCCTCCAAAAAAATAAAAGAAGATCAATTTGACAGCTGAGCGGAGGATGGATTGGAATGTAGAAACTCAAGTCAGAGAGCACAACCAACAGACTATTGCGATAGTCTGGGTAAGTAGTGATGAGGACCTGCATTATAGTGGTGGCAGTGTCAGAGGAAAAAAGGGAATAAAAAACAGAGATGTTACAAAGGTAGAATTGACAAAACTTGAAAAAATATTGAATATGGGGGAGTGGTAAGAAAGAGTGAAGAGTCAAGAATAACATAGATTTCAAGCCTAGGAGAATGGGATCATGACAAGTTGTGTGAATGGATTTCAAAACTCAACATGAATCAGAAATGTGATATGGCAGCCAAGAACACTGATGTGATTTTAGGTTAAACAAAGAAAGACAACCTATTGAAGACTACAGACGTGATATCCCTGTTCTACTCAATGCAGGCTGGGCCACTGTAATGTTAATGGGATATAAGATCTTCCCCACTCATTAATAGGCCTCAAGTAGAGCCCATTAAGGGAAGCTTGCTTAGGGGAGGCTTGCTTGTAGGAAGGCCTTCATACCTTCTGTTAATTTCTAATTAGGCACTGAGTCTAAAAAGGGTATATATACTCCAAGGTTAGCATTTTGCTTTGGGGCTCATTCATTGGAAGAGTGTTCTTGTGATTTGACCAGATGAGACTCTGGGTAGCTGTTAAAGAGTCCTCCCAGGTCTGAAAAACCCAGATATTGGCATTTCTCTCTGGTAACTATGTATGTATTACATTGGTCAGACAGTTGGACAGTCCCACAGAGTCTGTTGATCTGTGCTAAATTCTCAGAATGTTAGAAGCCCTGTCTGTTGGTCTTTATTTCTCTGCTTGTATTTTATCTGTTTTTTTTGTTTGTATTTTCTCTGAAGTTCAGGATTCTGACTTTTCGCCTGAACTAATGAATGTAATTAAAAAAACTGTTGACCCCTTAAATAGCTATCTTTCCTAGTAAAGCAGATCTAAGAACCTATGCTAGCAGTCATACTGTATATGTCAGTAAGATTGCCACTACATCCACATATGAAATAGTTTAATTCTGGAGGCCATATTATAAGAAGGGACTTGTGAAGCAGTAGAATATTCCAGAAGAAGATGACCACAATAGTGGAGAGTTTCTAGATTATATTATATTTGTCAAAGAAACTAGGTATGGGAAAAAGGTAGTTTTAGTGTAGGAAATAATAGTTCCTTCTTCATGAACTTCCTTCAGGTATTTAGGAATGATATAAGAAAGATTAGATTTTTCCCTCCTTAGCCTTAAGAGGCAGAATGTGCAAAAAAGCAGATTTTGCCTTGATTTGGAGAAATTTTTTCTACCAGTTAGAGCTACTGAAAAATAGAATGGTTTGACATGAGTGTTAGAGTGTTCCACTATCTGGAGTTATTCAAACAAAAGCTAATCATGATCACCGTATATTGGTTATATTGTAGAGAAGATTATTTTTCAGGTCTTCATTGGACTACATAGACTATGAGAACCCTTTCAAGGGATCTATTTTCATTTGGAATAGATCACAATCTAACATTTTCCCCTCATACTTCTCTCCATGAAATAAAAACATTGTTCTGAGGTTTTCAAAGGAATCTTTTGCTCTTTATGTAGCACCTAAGTAACGAACACACACAACTCATAGTGTAGGTTCCACAGAGAAGGTTATCCAATGTTCAGGGTATTCTGTATGTCCATAACATTAAAAAAAACCCTGGCTCAAGAGCCCCCACTGAACTACTTCTCTTTCTTTAATGGTCAGTCAGGGGACATGCATAGTTCAAAGAAAAGGTATATAATCAAAGACTTGATGAATCAACACAATAAGAAGAGTAACAATAAAACCTTTCTCCCATAAAAATGGGACACATTCTCCCACAAAGATAGCATCACTGGGAAGAGCAAATACAAGTAAGGAATAATGAAAAATACATGTGGTAAAAGCACACATTTGGAGAAACAGCTGAGACAAACTACAAGCCCCTTGATATCTTTTGGTGTCTTAACGATCCATCAAGGCCTTCACGCCACTAGTGTCCATGACCTGTTATCTGAGCCAGAAGGTCTCTACTTGACAGTTAGTCTCTACTAAATATAGTTTCCCACTGGCTGTATATTTATAGGGCTTCTCTTTGCTTCCAGCTTCAGGCTTCAGCTGAAGTCCTTAGTTAAAATGATATCTCTTGTTCATGAGAAGAGTGGGCTTTGCCATAGTCTTTCATATCAAAGCGATGAAGATTTTTATAGCTTTTTAATGAAAGCATAAGAAAGTGTCTCAACCATCAGTCCAGCATCAGTCCTCCATAAAGAAAAACCAAACCAAACAGAAACCCTTGCCAGCTTTTCCTAAAGGAATGATGCTTTGTTCCCTTTAGCAACTTGGCTAAAAGGCCTCTCATATTCAACATGAGAGTTTTTTCCCCAGTGCCAAACATTTAACAACAAAGAGTTAATTAAACCTATCTCATGTCTGCCTTTTGAATTGAACTTCCTGGTTCAAGGCTTGGATTTCTCTATTGGACACCTCACTTCACTTATGGTGAGTATCACCTATTCCTCCCTGATTCAGTCTCTGAAGGCTAGCCTACAGTTAGTCACTATCAATGTAGGGAGTGCTCACCCAAAACTGCCAATGATTCTGAAATTCTAGAGTCCTTCATTTTCTTAATTCCAAAAGTCCTTCCACTCTCCAGCCTCCAGTGAGTGTAGAAAAAAGCATGGACACAAAGCCCAATCTAGAGTAAATTCATTGTCTCTTCTGGTTGGCTATCCATATTCCTGGCATGTGTGTATATACATATGTACACATACCACATACCTATACATGTATTGTATTTTTGTCATTGAATTGTTTCAGTAGTATCTGATTCTCTGTACTCCATTTCTTCACCAAGGTACTAGAGTGTTTTACATTTCCTTCTTCAGCTCATTTTACAGAAGAGAGACTGAGGTGAATTGGGCTAATTACCCAGGATCAGACAAGCTAATAGGTTTCTGATGTCAGATTTGAGCTCAGGTCCTCCTGATTCCAGGCCCTGCGCTCCATCTACTGCGCCAACTAGCTGATCTCATGTATTGTGTGTGTGTGTGTGTATGTGTGTGTGTATATTTGACTCAGGCATGTATGATGCAGTGAAGTTTAAAAGAACTTTGAGATCACCATTATACTAGGAAGAAGAGACATATACGGAATAAAATGGATCTTCCCTCCTCTCACTTTTTTTTTTCACATGGTCACTTAAGGGTAAGACAAAAATGCACAGAGATAGTTATGATGGGTATAGGAGTCATTGAAGTGAATCAACTTCATCTATATTTCATAGTAAAAGCAAACTCAGAGAGTTAAATCTATGGAAGGAATCCTCAAAGTTCATCTATCTCAATGCTCTGATTTTACTGATAGGGAAAGTAAGGCCCAGAGAGGTTCAAGTGACTTGTCCAAGGTCACAAATGTAGTAAATAAAAAAACTCTGATTCAAACCCAGGGTCCTCTGACTCCACATGCAGTGTTCTTCTACTATACCATGCTGTGTTCAATATATTGTAGTTTTGGGGCATAATCATATAAGTTGGGGTCATGGTGGAAGTTGCAGAGCAGGGGTCTTAAGCTGGGGTCCATAAACTTTTTTAAAAAATTGATAACTGCATTTCAATAGAATTGGCTTCCTTTGTAATGCTACATATCTTATTTTAAAACATTCTAAGGAGTACATGGTACAAAACTGCTTAAGAACTGTTGCTCCGAAGTGAAGAGTGGAATAAGGCAGTCAATGAGAAGAGAAGAGATGGTATGGGGGCTTTACAAACATACAACTTAGAGTCAGAAAATCTAAGCCTGTGTGTTGACTCTGCTATTTACCAGCTGTACAACTTTGAAAACGTCACTCTAGGACTCGGTTTCCTCATCTGTAATTTAATGAGATTGGATGAGATGCTCTCTAAGCATCTAACATTCTTTAATTCTGTGATTTTATGATGAGATAAAAGTTGGGATTTAAGAGTCATTAATATTGTTGGTAAAGTTGAAAAAAGAATAACAAGGGCTTATAAAAAGGGTCACTGCTCTCTCACTTTCCTTCTTAGCAATGTCACAATAGTCACTAGCAGTTTTGTTATAGCAGACCTTGCCCAGAATTAGCCCTGGGGCAAAAAGAGAGTGGCAGTTGGTAGATGCTTAATAAATGCTTGCTGATTGATAGGGATTGGGTGAAGGAGAGGATAAGAGGGAGTTTTTCTGGCTGCCAGCCATCTCCCAGAGATTGGTTTCAGAAAGGCAATGTATATAAGTTGGGCATATGATGGAAGGTGCTAGAAATCCATAAATTTATATTTCATTCATTTCTAGCTCTCTTGAACACCCTCACATTCCTTTCACTTCACCTTCCACAGTGACAGAACTGGAGAAAAAGTAATGGAAAGAAGGCACAATGACCACAGAAGAGGTAGTGGTGTTATTGCCACCTGCTTTCTGTCCTCATAAGGTATCCAAAGCTGCTCCAAGGAGAGCACTCTGTGTCATGTGTAGCCATTACTGGGATGATTTTCTGCAGGGTGTTGCTATTTTTCTGTTGACAAGACACATTGAACTGATCATTCAACATTACATCATATTCAATTTACAGTCTCATAACACTTTATTTGTTCTATATAAGGAGTTGAGTGCCGTAGGGCTCTGATGATGTAGGAAATGCATCATCTCAGTCACTCACCTCCATTCCTAACAGTTTTGCTGCCAGCTTTGCAAACTGGAATTAATTTTGTAGGCTTTCCTCTGAAATAAGTATATGGAAAGTCAATTACAGTTTTCAGTGGGATTTTGATAGGTTATAAGAGGGGCTAATTCAGGGAAGAATTGACAATTAGGTGGACTTGCTTTTGGTGCCCACCCACCTCATCTTTCTATTACTATCTTCTTCCTTCCTTCCTTCCTTCTGACTTCCTAAGGCTTCCTAACATCAATTCTTCCTCCTTCGTTGTTGGACCTCTCCTGTAACTACTCACTCAAGATGGTCCTTTGCCTCCCTTTTCCCCAACTATACTCAACAAATAGGAATTATAACAGACTGATCAGGTGCAGGGTGGGGGAGACGGAATATGGAATGCTGGTAAAGTCTTTTAATGTCAACCCTCTATTGACAGCACACTGGAGTTGCATCCTCTGCTCCCATATATAATATCAGTTCTTCTACTAGATACCCCCCAAAGGCACTAAACTCTGTTTAGAATCAATCTGTCTTGACAATCCCATAATTATCAACTGACACTTAATTGCCTTCTAACTATCTGGAAAGGGGTCTATAATAACTCTCTCATTACTCTTGTACTGAGTTCCAGGGAGACAAGCTCTCAGGAAAGTAAGCCCCACTCATAACTAGATTGAAGAGATGGTTCTCCATCATAAGATTAGGCTCATTTGTTTCAAACTGACCTGTCCTTTGAAAGGAAAAGAGACATTACTCTTTTCACTAAAGCCAAACTGAACTACTTACCCCAAATTCTGCATTTCACCTCCCAACCTCAATACCTTTGCCTAAACCTGGGATATATTTACCCCTCTTCCTCTCTTAGAAGCCCTAGCTTTATTCAAGTCCCAGATCATATGACAACTCCTAAAGCACCCTCTTTCCTGATTCCTTCTTGTATTTCAATGGTCTCTCCCTTCTCAAAGTGTCATGTATCTACTTATCCGGTATATATGTTGGATCCCCTCACTAGGATGGAAGTTCTTAAGGTTATACACAATTTTTCATTTTGTCTTTCTGTTTTGCATAAAGCCTTGAAGGTAATGCGTGTTTATTAAATGCTAATTGGATTGAATGGGAATGTTAGACACATCCAGTGGGCCTGGGGCCTAGCAGAAAGCTTGAGAGACAGAAATTATGATAGCGTCTTCAATCCTCAGAGGATGCTAAGAGCCAAGCATAACTCTAGTAAAAAGCAAACAAACAGATGTAGCGAGAGGAATTTGAAGACACGGAAATTCTGAGCTCTCAGTCAATCAATACAGCAGTGTAAAAAATGAGTAAAAATAATACAGAACTTTAATAGTCACCAAGCACTTTACATGTTAACTCATTTGATTCTCAAAACAACCCTATGAGATAGGTATTGTTATTATCCCCATTTTACAGACGAGGAAACTGAAGCACAAAGAGGTTAAGTGTGACTTTTCCAGGGTCACTTAGCGGGCAAGGTCTAAAGTGCCATTCAAACTTAGGTCTTCTTGACTCCAAGTCTTGTGTTCTATCAATACATCACTTAATTGCCTCATTAAAGATCATTCAAAGGAAGTCAAATTGAGTAACTGAAAAACCAATAATAGTGCTAGAGAACAGATCATAAAACACATCTCCCTCCTCAGAAGGGAGTTGGAGACTATTAGGGAAGAATTATGTGTATATTGTCAGCTAATCCCTATATCAGATGTTTTTGCTTAATTGCTTCACTATGTTCAATTTGGGAAAGGGGTAGTTCCAGAAATAACAGTGATATAAAAACAAAATACATCAGTAAAATTCATATTTAAAGTATATATATATATATATATATATATATATATATATATATATATGTATATATGTATATATGTATATATGTATGTGTATGTATGTGGCCATGTGTATGTATGTATGTATCTATATATTTTTTAAAATATGTAAAACTATTTTTTATATATTCACTTGTTCTGAGTTAGAAATGCCTAAGAAATCCCATGTGCTTGCCAATTCTTGTTTAATGCCTGTCTAAAATAAAACTGTCTCTTTATTTGATGAGCTCCAATCTGCCATTGGTAAAAAAAAATTCATAATTACACAAAGGCTTTTGATGGTCTTATAGGAGAAATTAAAATAATGCCTATAATACAACATATATTTGTAAGGTATATCAAAAACTTTCAGTAAAGTTCCCTCTGATCAGTCAACTTTATATCTCCAAATCTGTTGTTAGATCTTGGAATAATCATTATTAATTAAAGACGGAAATGATGTCAAGTACTTCTTCAGTTTGTCCATCCTGTGGTCAGGTATAGGAGCCATAGAGAAATTCATTTTATGTCTAAGAAAGGATGACAAGAAGGGAGATGCCACCCATTGGGCAGAAATATAAAGATATTTATTACTAATGGCTTTCCAAGTTAATTGATGATCTAGAAAAAAACTGTTGGTGGTGTTTTATTTTGGAAAAGACAGAGAAGAACTTAATGGTCATTCATTCACAGAAATGAGGACTGGAAAGGTCCAGGAGCTGAAACTGAGAAAACTCTCCAAATAAATATAACGGATGAAAGTTGTTATGAGCATTTTGGTGGGAAGCAAAAAGGGGGATATTCTGGAGATTAGTTATATCAGCAGGAACCTAAGCTGAAGACACAGCCAAGACACTGTGACACTAAAGAGAGATCACAGAGATTGTTAATGTCAGAGTACAATGCTAAAAACAAAGGCGGAAGTGACAGGAATGTGTATCATGTCCTAGACATCTGACTTCTTGGTTGATTAATCAATCAATAAATATTTATTGCACACCTACTATGTGCCAGGTCTTCAGCTTTTTTTGAGGGGGGGGAGAAGGAGAAGAGGCAGAGAGGAAAAGAATCAGAGAACAGACAGGAGCCATCACTATCCCCAGCTGGCATCTGAGACTTCTAGCCAAATGGATCCTTTCCAGGACCACCCACATGCAGGACACTAGGCAAATAAAATTTCCAGCACAGAAAACTAACAGGGCAGAGTAATGGTGCATTCCGAGGATGGAGGTACATCCCCAAAACCATATTCTTCATAGTCCCTGGAATAGGTATATTTTGAATAGCATTGGTGGATTTCCTAAGAGAAGAAAAGCCTAGGTACATAAAGCAACATGTTTGCTGAATGTCAAAGAAGTAAATGGCTGAACTAATTACTTGAAAATAACTGCCTGGGATATGACCAAGAGTTGTTTCATTAGCATTCAGCACCACTGACTTTGCATAAAGAAAGAAAATAAAACATGCCACTGAGAACTGAACATTTCTGTAAGTGAATAAAGGAATACCATTTTCTGGGTAAAACTGTATAATCTGCTGTACATTTTGTGTATAATTATCAAATGTTGATATGCTTAAAAATATCTCCTGTTCAGCATGATAATTGCTTTCCTGAATTCAATGGTGGAAATATTGAAGACACTGAAGAAAGACAACAATGAGGAAAGATTTCAAAGTGCTAATAAGTAATAATCAAACAGTCTGGGTTTTTAAAAAAATGTTATGTTGACCATACACATCTACACACACAGCTGAATGTGCATAGAATTACATAGGAGTGAGGACACCTTTCCTTCTATTTGTATGTATCATTTGATACAAGCACACAATTAATGGTTTTCTATTCATTTTTTTCAGCCATCTTAACAACTAGTTTCTGAACAATCAATTGGCTGCAAAGTCATATCATTAGATGACCAAAATACTGACTGGAGAAGCAGTTGATTTCTGTGGCATTTTCATAACCTATCATAAGATAATGGATCGCTATCCCATAGTCTTTTTAATAATGTTTGGTGGGGTATGCCAGTACACCTGGAGCTCAATATATCTCCAGGTTTTTTTCTTTTTTTAATATCTCTTAAATTCAATAAAGCTTTCCCTGGAACTTTATTGGTCAAGTGGCTAAGGCTTAAGCCACAAGTCTCTTGACACAGGTTTCTGGGGGCCTCTGGACACATGGGCATGGATTCCTGGTCTTCTAGGGGCACAAAAAGGTCATATGGAGTTGAAGCCCTTCAGACTTGCTGGATATTCCAAGACCACAAGTCAACAATCCCACCCTGCTGACCATATGTGGTTTAAGATGGAGGTGAGGGAGGTGAGGGGAATTGAACCTGCCTAAGCAATGAGATAACATATCCTTGTTGAATATCCTTTGTATGCTGTGGCTAAGTAAAAATTGTTAATTGTTAAATGATCTATTAGCGTCCCCTTTTCATTCCAACCCCAATTCTAAATTAACAGAGTACTGGTTTGAATCAGCCGACACATTCTACCATCAAAAAGTGATCTCTGGTAACTCTTACGTTGTCTAAACAGTGACCTAGCTCCATTATCTTTACTGTAGCTTCTTTGTAGAGACATCTGGTCTGCTTCAGTTTTAGCTTTTCTCTCATCTGCTTCCCAGCTCAAAAATGCGTCTTGGGATAGTGCTTTCATCACTTTGTGGTCTGGTTCCTTGGCTCTGATGCTTGGCTGCCTCAATAGCCCTTCCTCTTCCATATCATTTCCTTTTCGTGACCCGATTCTTCTCACACTTTGTTCTCAGTCTCATTTGCTAACCACTAGTTCTTCTATGGAATCTAAGAACCTAAATTCTTCTTCACTGTTCCTTTTTGTTTCCCCAGATACTTCAAGAGGGAAAAGGGCTCTCAGTGGCAATTCTAACTATAGAAATTGAAAAATTATGCCATACCCCTGAGCACTTTATTATGCCCTGTCATCCACTGTTCTCTAATTATTCTTCCTATGTTAGACTTATCTTCTCTATTCATCATTTTAACTCCTTAGTCTGTAAGGAATGAGTCTTTCATTTCTTATATATTCCCTTACAGTGTTTCATATAGTATTGAGCACCAAAGATGCTCAGGATACTTCAGGATGATACCAGGATACTTCTTTGTAAAGCAAGCTTCTAGTTCTGATGTTCTATTAGATCAGTGGTTTTCAACCTTCCAAATGCCCCAATTCTTTAATGCTTGTATGTGGGCGTATGTGCATGTGAGCAGACCCACCTGGAGATGGATAGAGGAGTGGTGTCTCAGTTCCTAGGACCATCAGAAATATATGTTTTCAATGGTCTTAGGCGACCCCTGCAACCCCTGCATCTCTCCCTTTATGTGAGTCTTGTATTCGTTCACCTGCACTGGTGAAACAGCTTGCCCTGGTACAGAGTTCTGTCATCTGTGTCCAAAGGGAACAGAATACCATTATGGAGTCCCTCTCTTCTGTCTGTACTGTCAAGAGAATGGAGTCATCACTTGGTAGTACAGTACCCCATCTCCAATAATGTTCTTTCCTTGATATGACTATAACAATTACAGCAAACAATATAACAATAAATAAAACAATTCTATTTATACAGGTAGCTATTGGGTCACTTATTTGGGGATCAGTTACACCACTTTCTACTTTCTCAATATGTTGCAAGAGTAATTGATCAAACTCCAAAAACCTGGTTCAATTTTATCTTCATGAGTATTGTTACCTGGCTTATCAACCATTTCTTTGATAAGTGGTCTGCAAATAATAGATCTGATTAATCACAAACCTTCAGCCTTTTAATTCAGTTTGTTTTTTTTAATCCTCCAAAGTGAATGAATAAATGGTAATTTATTTAATGCTTAGTATGTGCCAGACATTGTTCTAAATATTGATGATACAAACAGGAGATAATCCTTGACCTCAAGGACCTTAAATTCACAGAAGTAGCTTCCAAGGACAATGTCCCAGGAATGATTACTGGTGCTATAGGGCAATCAGTTGACACTCTCTCCTTTCCAGAAGCAATGGCAGTCTTAATTTAATCACCGTTACCAAAGTAAGAGGTGAAAATTTGGTGGAGAGAAAGGAGAAGTGGCATTATGACAGGAAGATGACCAGCTAGAGGTAGTGAGCTTTCACTAATCAGGACAGTCCCAGGAGGAGCAGAAATGAGAGAATCTCTTGTAAGGAAAGCAAAACAAAACAAGAAAGCCTTTATTGACTGGATCCTATGGTGCATGAAAGGGAAGAACATTTCAAGGCTGTAAATGTTGCCTGGATAGATGTTCTATATGGATTTAAAATGCCTAAGAGGGGATTTGTATTTGATCTTAGGAGTCACTGGAGTTTACTGAACAGGGAGTGATATAGTAAGTAAGACTGGTACTTCAGAAATATCAGCTTCATAACTATGTGGAGGATAGATTAAAGAGGGGAGAGAGTTAAGGAAGTGAGATCTATCAGTGGTTCTCAGCCCTCCTAATACTGCGACTCTTCAGTACAGTTCCTCATGTTGCGGTGACCCCCAACCATAAAATTATTTTCATTGCTACTTCATAATTGTAAGTTTGCTACTGTTATGAATTGTAATGTAAATATCTGATGTGCAGGATGTATTTTCATTGTTACAAATTGAACATAACCCCCAGGTTGAGAACCACTTAGGTGAAATTGTAATCCCAAGAGTTGAAAAAGGCCTGAAGTAACATAATAACCATATGAGTAGAAAGGAGGGGGTAGATAGAAAAAATGCTATGGAGTTAGAATCTATAAGATTTGACAACTCATTAGATATTTGGAGTGATGTAAGGTAAGGAGTCAAAGATGTCTACAAGACTGGGAACTTGGGTGACTAGAAGAATGATGTTGCCCTCAAAAGAAAGGTTCCAATGAATTAATCGTACTAATTTCCAGGGAAGACTCAAAAATTAGTAACACAAGATCACTGACTTTGAAAAGATTAAACTAGAGAGATAATCTTACATATGGAAAATATTTTATAGACTATGAATCTTAGTGCATAAAAGGACACTAAAATATCATGATATTAGATGAGAGAGAAAATACTTTCTAGCTAGGGGAATCAGGGGAAACTTCGGGAGAAAGTGGCATTTAAGATGAACTTTTAAAAATTGGTAGATTGCTAACAGGTGGAAAAAGAGGCGTTCTAGGTAGAGAGAAACATGAACAAGGATACAGAGGCAAGAAAGGATCAAACATTTTTAGGATAGGTGAAAAGACTAGTTTGGCTGGGGAAAAGCATATACAAGGGAGAGGCAGTTAATAACAGTCCAGAAATGTGCCAGTTACTTTCTTTGTGAAGACTTCTCTGATAACCCAGGTTTACCTAAATATGCAGTGAGAAGGGTCAGTTACCATAGACTAAAGAAAGAGTCGTGTGTGCCTCCCCTCCTTCATGAAGACTATCCAGTCCACCACAGTCCAGAGAAATCTTACAATTATCTAAGTGCAGTCTATTCCACTTACTCGTCAACCAATCATGTATTATATTAAATTGTTGTATCAATTCAACTCAAATGGATCTGTAATTTCATTGATTAAGGAACTGTATGCCTAACCATTTTGTGCAATTCTTTTCTGTTTCTGCCAAAGAGAGTTCACACAATATGCAAAAAAATATTCTTAATTTCTCTAGCCACTATGAGGGTAATAGTGGGACTCTTGTTGTACCTATGTACTATCCCTAGCTATTGCCACATGACTAATTCATCTCCTATCTCCTCCTCCTCATACAATTCCTTAATGACATTCTTTATGCTGGACCTTTAGAATTCCTCCTTGGTCATGTGTTGCATCTGTTCACATCAATCACATTCCTCTTCATTATTCTCTCTATGACATTTATCTTTAGTTCTTTGGATGCAGTTTTGTTCAACATGTGGCTGCCACATAGCAATACTGATAAAATGTTAATATTGAAAGAATGGCCCTTTGCTCTCATAGGAAGTTTAGAGTCAATAAAAGAACTTACTAATTTCCTAAAAGTAATCAAGGCCCTTCTTTACCTCCTTTTAAACTTTTGAGTTCACTCATTTATTTATATAGTCTGTTCCAAATATACATACTATTAAACAAACTGTATAGGCTGTCCACTTAACTGAATGTTAAAATATGGGCAATAGAGATTTTTCATCCAATTGGCCTTTTCTGTATGGATGGATAGGCCAAGGTCTTTGGGGGGGTAATTATAGATTTCTTACAGGAGGCTGTGCAATTTCCTAGGTCTTGATGCAGCTGCACATTATCCGGTGGACCTCAGTATCATCAGGAAATCTGCCCTTGACTTGTACTCTGCACTAGATCTCTTTGTAGCAAGTATGTATCCCCCTATTTTGTGTCTTGAGTAACATTTGTTATTAGGGGACCCAAATTGAACGGGCTTATTTCTGTTGCTATATCTTGCAAGGAATCTTGAATAATCTTGAAACACGATTGAAGACACCTAATTGAAAGAGGACTGACTGTAGATTACTGTTTTGTTCTACTAAATCAAACACTTTTGGGAATTAAAAAATGATAGATACAATGGGATCTTATGTTTTCTACATTTTTATTAAGTTGTGAATATGTAAAGATATAGCCCTCTGTTGACTATTTCTTGTGAAATCCTGATTGTTCCCTACTAATACCATTATTGAGAATGCCTTCAAGTTGTACACATATAAGTCTCATAAAGATTTTGCTTAAATCCAAGATTAGGTATATAGGTATGTAGTTACTGACATCCTCTCAGTAATCTTTTGGGGTCCAAGATAAGACCCAAGATTTTTTTCTGTGCCTTCTGTATCCTTTAATTCCTTCAAATACTTGAGCATTGAATTATTATTCTTGTATTGATATTTGACTTTTAATAACTCGCATTATATGATACCTGGTGTGTGCAAGGTCTTTTCTTCAAAACAGCCCTAGAAAGTTGTTGGGGTTTTCTTCAACATATTTAAGTCACCTCTGCCACTGTTGTAAGCATTTTTTTATATTTGGGACTGTGTTTTCCCTTTTGTTATATCCCTCACAGCATCTATCATGCTGACTTTTACTTTGTAGACACTGAATAAATACCTGTTGACTAAGTATTTGTACTCTAATTATTGCTCATGGTAGAAATAATCCTGTAAAACAAAGTGACCTTGTTTTTGCTGAGTAAGTCAGTCAAAGAGCATTTTTAAGCACTTACTACATGTCAGGGACTGTGGTAATTAAGTATAGAGGATACAAAGGAAAGCAAAAAGGACACAAAACAAAAACGAAAACAAAAATCTTGCCCCTGTCTTCAGGGGGCTCACATTCTTATGGGAGACAACATACAAACAATATTGTACATACAAGATAAATACAGGTTAAACTAAAGACAGTTTCAGAGTGGATGCATGAACACTGAGTGGTGCAGGGGAAAACTTTAGACAAAAGACAGCATTTGAGCTGAGACCTGAGAGAGGTTAGAGAAGCCAGTAGACAGAGATGAGGACAAGGAATAAGGACATTCTAGATATGACAGCCAGTGAAAAGACATGGGGCCTGAAGATGGAATGTGGTGTGTGAGGAACAGCAAGAAGAGTGCTGTTGGTCATCACAGAGTATGTAGAAGAAAGTAAGGTGGAACAAGAATGGAAAGGCAGGAAAGGGCCAGGTTATGAAAGACTTTAAAAGCCTAACAAAAGATTTTGTATTTGCTCCTGGAGGTAAGAGGGAGGCAGCCATAGAATTTTGAGTAGGGACTGACATTAGTATTAAGTGATACATCTAGGTTGGGACTGACATTAGTACTAAGTGACACATCTAGGTTGACAATCATAAATATAATTTTCAATGACTTCTCATCAGAATGGCTCACAAAGTATCACTAGGAGTGCTTCTGACTCTTTTCATCTAAAGGAACTTTTCTTAAAACTTTACTAGTAGGAGTCTAAGTCATTTTTTTTCTCTTAAGGCACTCCCTGCCCCCTCCCCACCTTTCTTGACTTAAGGAATTTCTTTAGTTTTAACTAATAGAAATACAACTAGTTTAAACTAATCATTTTGTATGGTTATTTCCCTGCGAAACTGGGGAATCACCATGTACCTAATAGGCCTATTTTAAAGATGTAGATCATACTAAGGAGTAATTATTAGGATCTTGTGGTATATTCTAAGCATTAATGGCCATATGGGAGAGCTGACAGCTCCAGGAAATATTCTATGGAGTCTTCATGATTTCTATTCCAGCTCAATTTAAAAAATTTTTAATTTGCAAGGAAAAGGAGGCATATTTTCTGTCTTTTTTGTCCTCTGTTGTCTAGATGAAGAAGAGTGAGATAGGAATAGATAATCTTTGTATGGGATTAATATTACACTATTAACACAGAAGGAATTTGTTTCCTATAGTAAGCAATCAATTTTTCTCACCCTCCCCCCCTCCCCATTTTGAAAGTAGTATTCTAATTACATGTGTCTGGCTTATGACATATACTGGTTGTAGGATCCTAGGTAAGTCATTTAACTTGTTAGTGCTCTAGACAAGTCTCTAAAATCGCACAGAAGCTGCTGCCTTACTTTCATGAAGCAGTTTACTCATCTAAGAGTATCTAATACCAATGAAATAACAGGTCCAATCCCCACCTCCATCTCTATTAAAATTATTCATTGTATTTGTAAAATACATTTCTCGTTTCATCAACCTCTGTCTGATATATAAAGTTTACAAAAATTCATGTGAATATGTCATAAGTATATTTGAAGAAGAATTTGTAGGATTTTTCTAGAGTAGATTTTTCTAGAATAAAAAATTAATGTGTTTGGTGACACAGTAATATACAAGTGACTGCTTCTTGATTATCATATCAAAGCTGTTGTCCTTATGATATAGAAAAATAGTCTTGGACTGATAAGTGAACTTTCAAATGTGTGATTTTCAGCATCAAATGTGTTTGGCATTTTTTTTTGATTGGTTAATTTTAAAAATGTGGCAAGTAGAAGTTCATGTGTTTCAGTAAATGTTATTATTTATTATGCATCATATGCAGAGATCAGACATTTCAAAGCATGAAATACAAAATAAGGGTCCTTGCTCCATAAAGCTGCGAATATAAATTAGACATAAATAAAAAGTGGAATAATGGGGAAAGGCAAATGTTTTGTCTTGCTGGTTGGAGTTGAAAGAAGGTCAGCAAGAAGACACAGAAGGACAAAGACAAGAAGTGTTTGAAAGAAAGGGCCAAGGAGAATGATTAATACAAAGGGCTATAGACAGTCAAGGGAAAGAGAATAAAAAAGAAGGCCTAAAAGCTTGGAGTAAAGGTAAAAATAATACTATGTTATTTTCATACACATACAAAAATGATAAATGGTGAGAAGAAAAAAATGACATCATAACTCCCTTGCCTGAAAGTTCCCTAATTTTGTAATAAAAATCATCATTATAATTTGTATTTAAATTTTCTTCTGAGGTGTTCAAATGAGTGTTTTATGGGCAGTACCTCATTAATCTTCACTAAATTCCTGTGCAGAATATAATTACTCCTATTTAACATATGAAGAAACATTTTTATGTTCTGTTTTGTTGTGCAATGACTAATACATTGCTGGTACTTGGTGAAGAACTGAGAGTGATAAAGCTGAGATAGGTTCTGGCTTTATTGAGTCAGATCTGTATAGGATTGTAAATGGGTGGAGAGGTCATTAGGTGCCATGGTGGAGCACTGGGCTTGGAATTGGGAAGGCCTGAGTTCAAGTCCAGCCTCAGATACTAGCTGTGTGACTCTGGGTAAGGCACTTAACCTATGAATGACTCAGTTTCTTCAACTGTAAAATTTAGATAATGTTGATGTCACCTACTTCCCAAGATTAAATTAGATACTTGTGAAGTGCTTAACCCACTGCCTAACATATAGTGAACACCATAAATTTTGTTTATCTTCCTTCGTTCTTCTCTCATGGCATCTTGAAAATTGAACTCTCAACATGCTCAAATAATGATTCCTCCAACAATAACTTCTTTTTTTTCTTTTCAAAAATTTATCTATTTTTAGTTTACAACATTCAGTTCCACAAGCTTTTGAGTTTTAAATTTTCTACCCTTCTCTCCCCACCCCTTCCCCAAGAGGGCATGTAAACTGATATAGGCTGTACATATATATTCATATTAAACATAATAAACATATCAAACACATTAGTCATGTTGTGAAGAATTATAACCAATGAAATTGAGGATGATAAAGAAGAAACAAAACAAAACAAAAAAGAGAGCAAATAGTATGCTTCAATCTGCATCCAGACTCCATAATTCTTGCTCTGGATGTGGATAGCCTTTTCTATCATGAGTCTTCTGGAGTTGTTTTAAATCCTTGCATTGCTGAGAAGAGCCATGTCTATCAAAGCTGGTCATTGCACCATGTGACTGTAATTGTAAACAATGCAATAATTTCTTTGTGTACATTTTTTCCTAGTCCAGCTGTTCTTATCTTTGTTTTCTTCAGTTAACTTTCTATTTATTCACAATGAGATGTTAGGGTTCATACATGGTAGCTTTGCTGGCATCTATGGAGAAATTTCTGTAGGAATCTTTTCCCTTTTCTGCCTGTTTATTGTTTTCTTTCCAGTCTCATACTTCGGTGCCCTTGGGATGATGATACTTAACTGCTCATCACTGCATTTTCATGACTCAGAGTTCCAGCTCCCAGACAGGTCCATGTGTCCCTGACTAAGCACTGATTCTCCTTTGGACAGTGTTGTAAGACCAAGAAAGCTGTATAATGGCTGCCTCAGGCAGGATGAGGAAAGAATAATTTTACTTCTATAAAAAATTAGCCATAATACTTTTGTGCCTCATTTTACTACATGTTACTTCCTCCCTTAAGTATCTATTTCTTTTCTTTTTTTTAGCCCCCAAATCCTTTATTTGAACTGTAGAAAGAGCTATCTCTTTTTGGAATATCAATCTAATACAAAGTATAGAAAATCCAAAGATAGTTTCAACTCCATCTATGAATGTTATTACCCCCTTTCCATCTAAAATTGTTTCTTTATGGTGCATATCATCTATGCTTGTCACATATTGTCTTTGACCATGTAGGAGTGAAAATTATCTCTGAAATCTATTGCTTAGGCATACCCCTGTTGAGTTTTTTAAAAATAGAAAGACTTCATTGTCTTAGTTTCTGAAATTCTGTTGTTTAGGTAGACCAAAGTCCCATAGTAAAAATTACAGAAAAAATATAAAGTGGAAAACTGATATGCCACAGAGTAGTGATTTTGTCTATCTTTCTTTCCACATGACTTCAAGATGATTACCTTCTATAGAAGTCATAACAAGGGAGCATATGTCACATATAAAGTATAAATAATGTGAAATGGCAAGACTGTCACTAGCAATAATCTTGGAACATGGATGTCAGGAGCAGACTTGATGCTGGTGCCCTATTAGTTCAGATTTGACTTTGGGGTAAAATGAGGCACTTACATAAATCATTGAATAGTTAACAAAAATAGGTTTACCTAGGGCTAACCTAGGATACAGAGGATACAGAGCAAGCATACAGTAGCATTTAGGTCTACAGACACAACCTACAGACACACATATTCATATGGAAAAGCACATGACCACCAGGGCAGGATATGGTAACTCATGGTCTTTAGACATTCATCAAGTTGTAAGGGTCCCAGCTCCATGTGGGTGAGATTTTTTATGATCTTAGGTGAGCAGTAAACTGTTTCAAGGAAGCCGGTCAATCAAGTCCTGGGGAAATCTTTGTTGCCTTTTAAAGAACCCTAATACCTTTTAGTATTAGTATTAGCAACTAAGTAACTCAGTGGATATGGTGTCAAACCTGAAGTCAGGAAGACTCATCTAGCTATGTGACACTAGGCAAGTCATTTAACCTGATTTGCCTCAGTTCCTCATCTGTAAAATGACTTAGAGGAGGAAATAACTCCAGTATCTTTGCCAAGAAAACCCCAAATAGAGCCACGAAAAGTTGGGTGTGTCTGAAACAACTGAATGATACTTTTTAATGTGAAGGTGAGGAAAGGTTGGTTTGATAGATATAGTTCTTGTCACAAGAGGTAAGCTGCCCACTATGATCAGGCTTTCCACTACCCACTTCCACAGGGCTGGAAAATTCAGAGAAAGAAAATGTGGTGTATGATGAATTGGAAATGGGGACATCAAAAGAAATTAGAGTGGAACAATTGTTCTAATACAAAGAAGCACAACTTTAAATTGATTCCCACTAGGAAACCACAGCAACCAACCTAATATCCAACAAATGCTTCTGACTTGAGGAAAGATTTGAGCTTCAGAGCAAGATTTGCAAACAACATCAGACTCCATGAATGATTACTGAGACTAGATCAAATGACTCTTTTTCAGCATCAGCTGAAGGAAGAACTTCATGTTATACATTGGTTTCTCAGGTAGACTGAGGCATGCCATCTTTAAATCAACAAATGTTGCAGTTCATTTGAGATGGCTGTTAGGACAATTATAAAATGAGCCACTTGAGAGCATAAATAATGTCATGCATACTTTTCTATGTAGATATAGAGATGAAATCTGTGATTTCATTAGTAAAAGAAATCCCTAGATAAGAAAACTCCTTCAATCAATGTAAGTCAGTGCCCTCTCTGCCATGTATAGTTGCCTAAAGCTTTGGGTGTTAAGTGCCTAGGATCCCACAGTCAATATATGTCAGAGGAAAGATGTGAACCTAGGTCTTCTTGGCTTAGACAAGCTATCTGTTATGACATCTTGCCTATTATATTGTGTTTAACTCATTGTAAGTGTTCAAGAAATGTAGTTGCACTGAGACTTGGAGCACAATAAAACCAAGCAGAGTAGGAGACACAAATGCAAGTAGTCCTGAGGGATTCCAACTACAGTTTGAGAGAGTAAATATGTAAGAAGGCAGGAAAGAAATAAGCATTCATTCAGTATCTATAGTATCTCATTTAGTCTTCACAACAACCCTAGGAGGTAGGTACTATTCTTATTCCCATTTTACAGCTGAAGAAACTGAGGCACACAGAGGTTAAGTCACTTGCCCAGCATCACAGAGTTCCTAAGTGTCTGAGGCTGGATATGAATTCATATCTTCCAGAATCCAGGTCCAAAGCTCTGGCCACTGCACCACCTAACCACCTCTCAGAAGAACAGAGAAGTTAATAAACATAAGGAAGAACAAGTAAATAAGGTTGGTCCAGGTAGGAGGGTAGAGTCCAGAAGAAAAATAAAATCAAGGCATGCCTTCTATTATTCTATATAATCTTTGGGGCAGTCAAATGGAGAAAGAAGTAACAGACAGAAATAACAGGAAAAGCAAGTGCCTCAATATGTCACTGATTTCCAATTTGTCTTCCTAAAGACTGCTAAAATGGACCTCCTTGGGTGAAACTGAGCTGAGATGGCTTGAGCAGAGATGAATTTTCTTATGTATTCTAATCTATGGAACTTGCACAATTTCTTTTTCCCATTCTGCTTGGATAAATGGGTTTACTTACTATATACTGCTTATAATGGTCTTTTTTTCTTTTTTTATTCTTAAATTTTTGTTTTTAGATTTTCAACATTCATTTCCACAAGATTTTGAGTTACATTTTTCTCCCTATCTTTCCCCTACCCCTACCCCAAAATAGCAAGCCTACTGAATACCCCTTCTCCCAATCTGTTCTCTTTTGTATCCTTCCCCTTTACCCCCCTAACTCTCTAGTAGGGCAAGATGGATTTCTATACCCCAGTAGCCATATATCTTATTTCCCAGTTACATGTAAAAAGCAAATTTTTAAACATTTGTTTTTAAAACTTTGGGTTCCAGATTTTTCCCTTGATCCCTCCTCCCCCACCCCCACTGGGAAGAGAAGCAATTTAATATAGATTGTATGCGTGTAGTTATCCAAATCATTTACATAGTAGTTAAATTGTGAAAGACTAACTATATTTCCCTCCATTCTATCCCACCCCGCTTTTCAAAAATGTTTCCTTCTAACTACCCTCTGCTCCAATCTGCCCTCCCTTTTATCCTCCCCCTCTTATCAACAACCCCCCCCATTTTCCTTTATACCCAGTTGAGTTTGTATGTTATTCCCTCCTTAGGCCAAATTCAATGTAAATCAGGTTGTCCCATTCCATTTCACCTTCCTGCACTTCCCCTCCATTGAAGCAGTTTTCTCTTGCCTCTTTTATATGAGATAATTTACCCTATCTCTCCCTTTCTTCTTCTCCCTATAAATTCCTCTCCCACCTCTTAATTTTATGTTTTTAGATATCACCCATTTATATTCAGTTCATCCTTTGCCTTCTATGTATACATGAACACACATATGCACACACTCACGTATATTTATATACACATACCTCCTCCTATACATATATTCCCTTCAGCTATCCTCATACTGATGAAAGTCTTATGACTTACAACGATCATTTTTCCATGTAGGAATATAAATAGTTCAACTTTAATAAGTTCTTTATGATTTCTTTTTCCTATTTACCGTCTCTTGCTTCTCTTGCTTCTTCTATTTGAGAGTCAAATTTTCTGTTCAACTCAGGTTATTTCATCAAGAATTTTTGAAAGTGCTCTATCTCATTGAATGACCATATTTTCCCCTGTAGTATTATACTCATTTTTGCTGGGTAGGTGATTCTTGGTTTTAGTCCTAGCTCCTTTGATCTCTGGAATGTCATATTCCAAGCCCTTTGATCCTTTAATGTAGAAGCTGCTAGATCTCGTGTTATCCTGATCATATTTTCACAATACTCAAATTGTTTCTTCCTGATTTCTTGCAGTATTTTCTCTTTGAATAGGGAACTTTGGAATTTGGTTATAATATTTGTAGGAGTTTTCTTTTGGGGATCTTTTTCAAGAGGGCATTGGGGAATTCTTTCAAGGTCTCTTTTGCCCTTTGGTTCTAGAATATGAGGGCAATTTTGCTTAATAATTTCTTGAAAGATAGTGCCTAGGCTCTTTTTCTGATCATGGCTTTCAGGTAGTCCAATAATTTTTAAATTATCTCTCATGGATCTATTTTCCAAGTCAGTGGTTTTTCCAATGAGTTATTTCACATTGCCTTCTATTTTTTTCATTTGCTTGGATCTGTTTTATACTATCTTGTTTCCTCATAAAGTCATTAGCTTCCAATTGCTACAATCTGATTTTGAAGGAGTTATTCTCTTCAGTGTGTTTTTGAAATTTATTTTCCATCTGGCAAATTTGGCTTTTTAAAGCATTCTTCTCATTGGCTTTTTGGGCCTCTTTTGCCATTTGAGTTAATCTATTTTTAAGGGGTTAATTTCTTCACTGTATTTTTGGGTCTCCTTTAACAGGCTGTTGACTTGCTTTTCATGATTTTATTGCATCATTCTCATTTTTCTTCCCAATTTTTCCTCCACTTCTCTTACTTGATTTTCAAAATCCTTCTTGAGCTCCTCCATGGCCTGTGACCAATTCAAATTTTTCTTGGAGGCTTTTGATGTAGGAGTTCTGACTTCACTGTCTTCCTCCCACTTGATCCTTTTTGTCCCCCAAAAAGGATTCTATGGTTTGTTTGTGCTTCTGTTGCTTGCTCATATTGGCAGCCAATTACTTTACTTTTGAGCTCTTTGCCACAGTAGAAATCTGCTTCCAGAATGGAGAGAGCTATGTCCCAAAATGCTAGGTTTTTTGCAGCTGTCAGAACTATTAGATGGGCACCCTCTCTATGTTCCCCACATGCTCTGGCTCACTGGTCACACACCCTAGGACCACTACCCAAGAATGCAATCCAGATCCAAGCAGGCCAAGCAAGAGCACTTAGTTTCTGAATGGTTGCTTGGTCCCCCTACAATCAGCAGGCCAGGAGCTCTGAAGCAGCCATGCAGCAACAATTGTAGTCACCACACCTCCTCTGCTTCTTGCTATGGGAGTGGCAGCCAGACAACACACTCTTCTATCTCCCTCTGGACCAACCACGTTACACACTGACCTTTTACTTTGTCTTTGCCATTTATGGATTGAGAAGTCTGGAAACTGCTACAGCTGCTCGTGATTTACTCTTGTGAAGGGTGCTCCAGACGTGGCTGGTCAGGACCAACCTGGGGCTAAAACTGAAGCTCAGGTGGGACTGCTCTCAGCTCCCAACATGCTGCAATGGACCCTTTTTGCCTGCTGGGCTTCCTTCAGTGGGAGCTTTGTTTCTCTCTGTTACTTTGTGTGTTTTGTAGCTCTAAAGTTTGTTTAGAGTAGTGTTTTACACATATTGGAGGAGGTAGAAGCTGGAGTAGCTCAGAAGTGCTGTTTCTACTCTACCATCTTGGCTCTACCCCCTGTAATGGTCTTTTATGTAACCTTTATCTAACAGGAAAGAGCCAAGCTAGTGAGCTAAAGGCTTGTTGTGGTTGTTCATCTTTCATTTTTAAAAAGAACCTATTACATCAAAAGGGTTATGCCTTGACCTGCTTATAAAACAAATTTAAGCCGCTAGGTAGTGCAGTGGATAGAGTGATAGACCTAGAGTCAGAAAGAGCTAAGTTCAAATCTGACCTCAGACACCAGCTATGTGACTGTGGGCAAGTCACTTAACCCTGTTTGCTTAAGTTTTTTCATCTGTAAAAAGAGCTGGAGAAGGAAATGGCAAACCACTCCAGTAAAATGGATTTAAGTAAGGCAGTTTCACAAATTCATCAGCCTCTCTTCCAGAGTCATTGAAGTCTAGTGGCAAAAAAAAAAAATCAAGATGACTGGTGATGGCCCAGGATGCAGTGGATGACCTTGGCATCTTAAATGTCTGACCAACTTCTAAGCACTCCGTAGCACCTGCTTAAGCCACCTCCAAGGCTGCTGGAACAAATTCTCATCTGTTCATTCTGCCATGGTAAGTCTTCACATGCTTGTGCTAGACATCCTGGAACTGTTGGATTTGAGGTCTATTGGCTACCCTCAACCTGGTTTAACCCATCTTCCAAGATGGTTTACTGGAGTGTGGCTGCTGGTCATGCTACAGCTTCTTAAGAGGAAGAAGTCATCAACAGACACAGATATCAGGAAGCCTAATTCAGAGATGAAGTGACAGAATGCACAAAAGCATGGAAGTACGAAAGAAGACAAGCTCAGTGGACAATGAATGGTCCATTTTGGTTCAAGTGTTAAGTATACAAATATTAGTATAAAAAATACGTTAGTGCCTGATCCTGAAGGGCCTTAGGTGCCAGACTCTAAAGGGTTTGTGTTCCATTTGGTAGGAAAGTGGGGAGCTACCTAATGTTTTTGAACAAAGGAATAACATGATCAGCTCTGAATATATTTTTTAAAACTTCTTTGTCAAAGGGGAAAGAAATTAGAGAGGGGAGAAACTAGAGGCAGAGAAATCAATTACAAGGTTATTTATTACACAAATCCAGACCAGAGATAAAAGATGATCTAAACAAGGTTGGGCATGATAGGAGCAGAAAAGGGGGTGTTTATGAAAGATACTGTAGGAGTAGAATAGACAAGATCAGGCAACTGATTATGCATAAGGATGGAGTTAAGAGAAGAGTCAAGAGTGATACTGATATTTCAAGAGTGAGTGGAATGGCAGTGCCAGGAACAGAAATGGTTAAGTTAAGAAAAGAAATGGTTTTTGGATGGAAGATGATATATTCCATTTTGAAAATGTTAAGTTTGAAGGGCCAGATAGACAAACAACTGGATATGTCTAGCAGAAAACTGTAGATGTAGGCTTAGGTTTTAGGGAAAAGTTTAAGACTAGAGATACAGATTTTGTGTCCATCAGTAAATAGTAATTTATGTGTCTCCAACATTAAGCTCTAGTTACAAGGTCCCTGTACCTAAATACTGTAAAGCATCAAGAATATGGCTTTGTATTACATGTATTTCTTCCTCTAACATTCCAAAAACATATCTTTCGCTTTTGATCATAACCTACCAATTCTTTTAAAATGCCTTAAAAGAATGAGAAGTTGTGCTTTTCTCTCACAGAAAGTAGAAATCTATGTTCAAAAAGGTGAGAGTTCCTGAAAAGATTAAAAAGCAATGTGTATGCAGGGCAAACTGGATGTGCCCTGCCTTATCAGCTAAAACAACAGAGATGACCATTTGGAAGCAGGCTAAAATCATCCTCTCAAGTTGAATCCAAAGGGTTTTTATTGTTTGGAGGAAGAATGTGTCCTGTGCAGTGAGAAATGAACCAGAGAGGATTGATACTGGTAAATATTTAACAACTGACTCTCCAAAAGAAAAAAATTGTACAGAGGACACATTTTTAAGTCTAATCTTCATTATTATCATTTTCCTCATCACTTTCTTAAGTCTAAGAAATGAAAAAACAATAATTCAAGCTCCCATTTGAGGATTTCCAAGGTGCAAATACTCATATTGTGAACATCTAACAACCAGCTTTCAGGAGCCAATATGAGCTGACACTGGCAGAGCCTTGGTTCAGTCCTCTACTACTGAGAAGACTGTTCACATTTCATTTCATTCCTGTCCTTTACACATGTGTCCTTCCTATTTTTTCATTATCCTCCTTCTTCTCCCACACTCTAGAATTCCTAGATTCCTTCAAAAGCATAAATGGTGTGCCACAAGTCCTTTCTTGACCCTCCCTTCCTCTTGCAATTTGGTATATACTTTATATTTATTCATACATACTTTGTGTTTACTCATCTCTTTGCATGTTACATCCTCTAGAACAGTGGTTCTCAACCTTCCTAATGCCATGACCCTTTGATAGTCGTATGTGGGCAGACCCACCTGGAGACCGATAGAGGAGGTTCCTAAGACCATTGGAAATATGTATTTTTGGATGGTCTTAGATGACCCCTGTTACCTTTGTGAAAGGGTTGTTCGACCCCAAAGGGGTCACGACCCACAGGTTGAGAATTGCTGCTCTAGAAGGATCAATTCTACTTACAGCTTGGGAATGTTTCCTTTTTATGTTTTTCCATCTTTAACACCTAGTGGTAGTTCCACTAAAATTCAACAGATAGCTGGAGTTTAACGTATTTTGTTGAATTGAACTGAATGCCCAGGCCTTGTCAGAGAGATATAAACTATTCATTTTGGTGATTATCTTCAAATTCTTTCAAAGCAAAGTAAGTTGTAAATGTCCTCTGCTAATAATGTGTATTTTTCATCATAGCTGTATCATAATACATAATTTAGCATTACTCACTAACAATCCAATCCAATGAACATGTATTGAGTACTATATATAATTTACTGCATGAGTCAGTGGAGATACAAAGATGAAATGAAAAATAATTTCTGCCCTCAATGATCTTACATTTTTTTTTGGTTCAGGATAGGAGAATGAAATATGTAAACACATAAGAATATATATGATAATTGGAAGAGAGTTGAGAGCACTAATGGCTTGGGGAATTAGCAAAGGCTTCCAACAGCAGATCACAGTTAAACTGAGCCTTGTAGAAAGCTAAGGCTTTATATGCCCTTGTGTGGTTTTAAACCACTAAGAGGCTTTTAAAACCAAAACATTTAAATTAACCCTAACAACTAAGGAACCACAAATACAACAAACTTAAAGACAAAGAAGCTCAGTTTTCTAGCAGTTCTCAACCTGTGGGTTATGTTCAATTTAAATACATCCTGCATATCAGATATTTACATTACAATTCATTACAGTAGCAATATTACAGTTATGAAGTAGCAACGAAAATAATTTTATGGTTGGGGGTCACTGCAACATAAGGAACTGTATTAAAGGGTGGTGGCATTAGGAAGGTTGAGAACCACTGGTTTAGACCATTGTATTTTTGTTTCAAAAATCAGCATGAGGTGAACCTTGAAGGTTCCATCTTTTGAATTTTGGCTGCTGGGACCCTGCTTATGCCCTGGGATGCATTTACCTCAAGGTAAAAAAGTCTTTTCCATATATTTGACGTATAGTCCAGCACAGGGTCTTCTCTTTGACTAATAAAGTAACCATATAGTGACCATAATCTGAGGGAAACTGAAGAATATCACAATTATAATTCATAGAACTCAATTAACTTTGGAGGGAAAAGCCCTAAATAATCCGTTCCAGATACACTACAGTTATTCCTCTTTAGTCTAAGAGCTAAGCCACTAGGCTCCCAAAATCTCAGAATGTTAGTGCTGAAAGGAATCACAGATACTGTGAGCCTCACTCCTCACTCCTTCATTCCCACTACTCACTTCCCTAGCTTCCTTTAAGTCCCAACTAAGATCTCACATTTTACAGGAAACCTTCCTCAACCTCTTAATTCTAAGAGATCAGAGTTGGGAGAGCTAGTTCCAGTTTTGAAAGAATTCGCTTAAACCTTCTCTTTAGCCACTGGGAGCTTTATTGTTGCAAAAGCATACAGGCCTGAGACTTAGCAAGGAGCTAAACAAAGGCACTGATAGCAGAAAAGGAATGGACTTATATAGCCAGAACACTACATAGCCTATAGGATGGTGATGTAATTTTTAGAGTTTCTAATGAGGGTTGGAGATTTAGGGACAGGATGAGGAAGATGGATGACAAGGGAGACAGATGAAATTTTATGACGCAGGACGGAGGGGTGACGAGGAATTTTTATGATTCCAGATAAGGGGGAGGCTTCATGGTAGGGACTTTAGGATGCTCTCAGGCTTGGAAGGGCCTCATGAGGTACTGAAAAGGCAGCCCTTCATATTAATCCTTAAGGCACCTTGGTAACCACATCACCTTCCATCTGTTAATTATCTCCTGTATACCCTGCCTATAGCTTGCTTTGAATATATTTGTTTGCATGTTGTTTCTCTCATTAGACTGTAAACTCCTCGAGAGCATTAACTGTCTTTTGCTTCTTTTTATATCCCCAGCACTTAGCACAGTGCCTGGAATTTATTAAGTGCCTAATAAGTGTTTGTTGATTGATTGTAGATGAGGAAAGGCTCAAAGAAAGAAACTAAGTGATCTGCCAAGGCCACTCAGTAACTGGAAGGATTTGAACCGAGGTTTTGTTGTTGTTGTTGTGGTTGTGGTTGTGGTTGTTTTCACTCTAATTCCTTTCATTGATCTTTCTCATACTCCACTGAACCCTGTTCTTTAGATAACCTATTTTCCTTCTCTTCCCTTTCCACCAAGTGGATACAAACCAAACCATTACATTTAGCTTCTCTTCTTGTGGCTGAATTAGAAAGATCAATTCATATTGGAATATCCCATAAACATGCCCCAACTTAGATTCACAACCACCTTTGGATCATCTTCCTAAAGAAGTTCCTTGGTGGCCCAGCTTTTTCTAAAACATCTTTTCTTTCTGTCTTCCTTGGCCCACTATTTTAGCCCATTTTATTCTCCTGTGACCTGCCCCTTTACCCTCTCTTTCAACTCTATAGCTCCTATCCCCCCCCTTCCCTTTTTTTTTTCAAAAATACCTTTTGGGACTTTCAGATAAATTCATTCCTGGGTGTCACCCAGAGGTAACTAAGGAGGAGAAACAAACACTAGAAGAATTAAAACTGCATATGGAGAAATACCTCCCAATCTCACTAGACATGACAAATATCCAAGAATGTTCAGAAGACTGAGATTATTTTAGAGAAAACTCTTCAAGAGACAAAGGCAATTTCATGTCACTAGATTAAGCTGCCAAGTAACCTCCAGGCACATAATAATACTATGGAAAATATCAGAGGGGCCAAAAACAACATCAGAAAACTCTTGTACCAGTACTATGAAGCAAATGAATTGACTTATCAAAGCAAGTAGGATTCTGAGGATTGGCAGAATTACCATAAGGCCCTATTTGAGATGTGGATCAAGTGGAGCAGGAGCCAGTCCCAAAATGCGGATGGTGATACACAGCTCTTGGAAGCCCTGATTCTGGACATGCCCTGTGTCATTGCTCTGAAATTACAGGCAGCTTTCATCAACCTCATTCCTCAAGTCCAAGGTCTCCCAAGTAACCTACAACACAAGCTCCAACAGGCTTGTTATGACACACAGGAACTTCATGACACCTTTTTGCTAAGTAATGGGTTTGAAGATCTAGACAAATATCATCTGACCCAGAGCCAGTTTAAGTCGACCTAAGCCCAGAGAAGTATAGAAAAATTGTTCTGTTTCTTAGGAGATAGCATTTCTTTTGGTTGCATTGTAGGACCACTTTTCCCCTCTGAATACCCCTTACCAGAAGTAATAACACTCCCTAAAGAAAAAAAAAATCTTGAATTGTGATACGGAATTGGGATGATATTTCCAAATTCCTGGCAAGCAATCTTTTACTAGTTTATAGTTAATAACTATACTTTCAGTACTTTTCAAATTATGATAAGAAAGTTGCATTGAAAATGTAAAAAATTAGTGCCCTCTCTGAGATACTTTCCCTTTATAATATAGCCATTCATGGACTGGCAGCACAGGATTATAAGTAGAAGGGTTCTTTAAAATATTTTAAAATACATATTTACATCTTAACACAGATATCCTAGTTCTCCACCTGGAAGAAAGGTTTAAAGTTCTAGCAGGAGAGTGGGGCCATTCAGCAGAGTCTTTAAAATATGAGAAGACACTTCTTCTGTTTTGGAGAGAGAGAGGTTCATAGGTTAGGAATATCATATATTAGTAGAATTTTTAATGTATTCATCAGCTTTGATGATGTTTTTTATTTGTCATCTTTTTATTTCTTTTGTATTTTTAAAAAATTGTTTTCTTGTTGTTGTTGTTGTTGTTGTTTTTCCCCTAAGGGATGGTTCTCTGGTGGAAGGGGAAAAGATACAGGGAAAAACGTGGGTGCTACAGATATCAAAGATACCAAAATTATTTTTAAAAGATAAAAAGAATGGAAGAGAGAGACAGAAACACAGAGACAGAGAAAAGAAGAAAGGAAGAGGAGGAGGAACAGAAACAAGAGGAGAAATAGGAGGAGGAGGAGCAGGAGGAACAGGAGAAGGAGAACAGTCAGAGGCAGCTAGGTAGTGTAGTGGCTAGGCCTGGAGTCAGGAATATCTGAGTTCAAGTTCAGCCTCAGAGACTTACTAGCTGGGTGACCTTGGGTAAGCCATTTTACCTTTGTTTGCTTTAGTTTGCTCAATTCTAAAATGGGCATAATGGTAGCACCTATTTCCCAGGATTATAGAGATGATCAAATGAGATAAAATTTGGAAATGCTTATTCCCTTCCTTCCCCACATTCTTTCCCTTTCTGATAATCTAGAGATATTCAAGGCTGATAATGATTAACCAGTTCTTGAAGATTTAGGTTATTTTCACACCTGGTAACTATAGCCATAATCCTCTTTCCAAGAAACAAATCCCACCCCACATCTTTTCTCAGAATTTGAGGGATTCCCAGAAGATAGAAGAGTTTGTCAGTATAACTCCCTTGAAACCTTCCTCTTTGATTTTTGGCTCTAAGGAAGTTCAAATTACTTCCTTCTCACACAAAGTTAGAGGAACTTTCCTTTTCTGCCTCCTCTAGGTAAACATTCATCTTCTGTTGTTTAGTTGTTTCAGTCATGCCCAACTCTTCATGACCCTATTTGGGTTTTCTTGGCAAAAATATTGGAGTGGTTTGCCATTTCCTACTCCAAATCATTTTACAGATGATGAGGAAAATAGGGTTAAGTGACTTGCCCAAGGCCACACTGCTAGTAAATATCCAAGGTCAGATTTGAACTCAGGAAGAGGAGTCTTCCTGACAACAGTCCCAGCATTCTAACCCTGTACCACCCAGCTGCTCTTGCGTGCACTAATGTTATATTGCCTCCAATAGTTTATATATGTTTTCATTACATTCCACTACCAATGCATTGTATTTCTCATACTCAACAGTATATGACTAATCAGCAGCAAAACATTGGGCATTATTCATCATGCATTCTATTTCTACTGCAGGTTTCTTGACATTTCTAAATTTTGAATCACAGGTGCTCTTACATAAAGCCTAGAGGAGTGTCACTGGGGAAGGTGATAGCAAGGGAATGAATATTCATCACTCCCCAATAAAAAATGTTTTTGGTGATAAGATTAGCACACATTTGGAGTTCTAAAAGTTCTGTAACTCACCCTTGCTCCCCAGCTTCTCCTAGTTGGAATTTCAGAATATGATTGTCAACCTTCACAGTCACAATAGGCATATCCATATTTAAAATTCAAGCATTTTTTGGCAACCAAAATGAACAGATTGTTGATTTTTTTTAAAAAAAAATCACCCGTAAGGAATCTGCATCATTCATATGGTATGTTGAAAAGTTTGGTTTTCAGAGTCATCTATTTTCTGTGCTCATTTACTAAAGTTAATGCGTACAGTGGTGTGTATTTGCTTGTGCCAGGTTCACTTTCCAATACTCAACAGCCTTCTCCTGTTTTTGAATTAAAATAGCAGTAGCAGAAACCAGCTAGGCTGTGCAGACACAGAATAAAGTGACCTGGGGCATTGGCAATCATCTGATTTATCTGATGCTAGATAGCCAAGTCAGCACGACCCACAGTGGTCAACAAATAAATCAGGTCACTGTCAAAACCCCATTTCACCTAAAAATGTGTGGAAAGAGTGATGGATTTTGAATCAGGGGACCTGGGTTCCCATTCCAGCTCTGTTTCTTATTGTATGACCTTGAAAAAGTCAGTTAACTTTTCTCATCTTCAGTATTCTCATGTGAAAAAATAGAGTTGGACTAGACCTATGAAGACCAATCCAGCATTAAATGGACACTCTTTTGTATGAACTTGAAGGATCTATGATTTTATCAGTACTCCCCTCTCCACAAGTTCATCTATTGCTTAGAAGAGAAGTCCTAGAGTTGCCTGAGGCATGTAAATGTTGTGTCTTGTTTAGGATTCCACACCTATCTGAGGTGTGATTTAACCCAGCTTTTTCAGACTTTAAACATTCTAGTTATTATGACCATATTGGTATATAGACTGTCTGAAACGCATAGTTCTAGCCTTTGTTCTTACTATTCTATCTTCTGAACAAGAACTATACCAGCTGAATCTGACATACCTTCATGTGCATGTGCGTGGTTCCCAGCACATTCAAGAGAAAGTCTCAGTATCTAAGAATGTCAGATCCTTTTACAAATATTTACTCTTATGATGGCTAAAGGATCTGAGTTTAAATGAAATATAAAAATTAGTCCCAGAAGGCTGTGGCAATCAGTAAATCAACAAACATTTTATTAAGAACTTATTATGTGCCAAGCACTGTGCTAAGCACAGGGGACAAAAAGAAACGCAAAAAACATGATCTCTGCTCTTAAAGACTTTCCTTACATTCTAATGAGGGAGACAACATTCCAAAAAACCCTGTAGAATATATATATATATACACAAATATACAAACCAATGTGTGTATATGTGTCTGTATGTATTCAGAATAATTGGAAGGTCATCTTAAAGGGAAGGCAAAAGCAGAGGCAAGGCAAAAGAGGAGGAACCAGCAAAGTCTTCCTACAGAAGGTAGGATTTGAGCTGAGCCTTGACGGAAGCCAGGGAAGCCAAGATGTGGTAGTCAGGTCACAGATGAGTGGGCTGGTATTTTCTCTCCTGAGCCACTTCAATATTCCCACCAAGGTTAGAAGATCATTTAGAGTAATGCTTAAGTTTGAGACTCTTCCGTCAAGTTCAAATTTATTCCCAATCTCCTAAGAGAACTAAGTCCTATGACTAGAGATTAGGAAAACCACCTCCTCACAAGACTTTTCCTAGCACTTTTTCCAAGCATGGATTTTTCTTCCGTTTATTCATTTGACCATCTTGCTTAAGTTATAGAGCTACATGAAAGAAACAGTTGAGGCAAAATCAGAGGATCATTATAAAGTTCTTTTAGTTGCAGGACAGACCTTTGATTTTCAGGAGAAAAAAAAATCTGTTCAGTTACTTATCTATTGAGGATAAGAGAAACAAAGGGATTTTTTTTTAAATACTGGCAAGTATAACCACTCTTATGGCTTCCCCAATGTAGCAAAATCTCAACTTGCAAATATCCCTGCTGTTCTGGTCTCTGTAGCCTCACAGGTGTTAAGGCTGCCAACTTTATTGAATTGTGCCAGGCAATTTGCGATGTGGGCAAACATCCACTATGAATTAGGCTAAGAACAGCAAACTCATCATCTGTGACATAAGCCCAGTCCTTGCAGAAGGGTTGGGCCAGATTGGGGTGTGAGGAAAAGGAAATGTGTTTTCATTACAACTACAATCCTATTAATTTTCTCCTCTTCTTGACAGCGAAGAAGGAACAAAAACTGAATCAAACCCCAAAAGAGAGTAAAACAAACAAACAAGCAAACAAAATACCTTCTACTTAAAGGCTGGCTATTAGGACATGTTTAAGCCTTAAACCCTTTACACCTACCCAAACCCAAAGAGTAAATCCTAACCTAACCATTTACAAAGAGAATAGATACTAGGGTGCCAATTCTTTGGTATCCTGTTTCATAACAGCTTATGAATTTTTTAACAGACATTTTGTCAGTCTAATGGCAAAGGAGACCATATGTTATCTGAATGTTCTGTCCAGTGATTTCCAGTGGGATAAAGAGCTTATCATGCTTTCTGCTGAACTGTGTTTATCCAAAGAGAAAAGACAGAGGTAATAGAACTATACTAGGGGAAATGAAGAGAAAGTAAGCATACAGAAGAATATTTTTTTGGTCTCTTCTTTGTCTTAAAGAATTTTTACCTCCCCCCAGCTTGTGCACATTGCCAGCCACCCACACCTACTCTCTGTAGGTCAGCTAAAAACAGCTGTTGGAAAAAAGCCTTTATGAGTTTGTTCATTTCAGATTCAACTGTCTCTCCATTTGTTAATTTTATCACATTACTGAGACATTGGCACACAGTTACTTTCTCACAGCTTTCATTATCTAGCTGTGGTCCTAATAACATATGGTCTTATTTTTCCAATTATACTCACTACCCATGTTTAAACTGAAAGTCAATCTTTCACATGGTCATCCTAAGCAAAGCAACCAGCAACCAGTGATCACTGTGTTCCAAAAAAGACATGAAACATGTGCTAACTAAAAATTCCTGTGCATTTCAATACCAATTATTCCATCTATAAGTATTTTTAAGGGCAGATGTGTGACTTTTTATCATTATTGGGAACTCCCTCCATTGATGAGATAGATTAGCAACTTATAGGCAAATTATAGTTGGCTGGGACACTGAGAGGTTAAATGCCTTGGGTGGGTATGTGTCAGAAGCAGAACTTGATCCCGGGTCTCCCTGACTCTAAAGTTGATTTTCCATCCATTAAACAATAAAAAAAACCATCTACCTGTTCCATTAAGGATTTATGATTATATGAGTGCAAATGCTCTCTACCAATATTGATTTGAACCCTACTGTGACTTAGCAGGTGATTTTTGAGAGTTACTATGACTGAATAACATAACCAGGCAAGCAGCCTAGCAATAACAGTGTTTATAAACTTAGTTGTGATATCATGTTCTGTCATCATTCATATAACTTCAGGCCTACTCAGCTTGTAAAGAGTTGATGGAGTTTACATCAGCTGGCATACCCTTTCAGAACCCAGGGTCACTTCTGTGCCATGAAGAAATATCAGAATAAAATTTTAATATCAATAGAGACAGATGCACACAGAAAAATGTTTTTAAATCCTCTCTTTTAAAAAATATGTGAGTACCGGGGC